>OZ035834.1:37162864-37288852 GCA_964034765.1 Knipowitschia caucasica | reverse complement strand
GTAAATTTCTCCTCCTTGTGAGATAAATAAAGAATATCTTATCTTTACAAAGTTGTCGATTCCTAAACAACGGATCAGAACAGAGGAAATGCTTCAATAACAAACACACAGAAGCCATTGGTCCAGAAATGTCCAGAATCTTTACTGTCCTTTGACCCTCCTGCATCGGCAAAGAACCTCTGAAAGACTCTCTCTGGTCTCTCTGGTCTCTCTCTGGTCTCCCTGGTCTCTCTCTCTGGTCTCTCTCTGGTCTCTCTCTGGTCTCCCTGGTCTCTCTCTGGTCTCTCTCTGGTCTCTCTCTGGTCTCTCTCTGGTCTCTCTCTCTGGTCTCCCCTGGTCTCTCTCTGGTCTCTCTCTGGTCTCTCTCGCTGGCTCTCTCTGGTCTCTCTCTGGTCTCTCTCTGGTCTCTCTGGTCTCTCTCTGGTCTCCTGGTCTCTCTTGGTCTCTCTCTGGTCTCTCTCTCTGGTCTCTCTCTCTGGTCTCCCTGGTCTCTCCCTCTGGTTCTCTCTGGCTTCTCTCTGGTCTCTCTCTGGTCTCTCTCTGGTCTCTCTCTGGTCTCTCTCTGGTCTCTCTCTGGTCTCTCTCTGGTCTCTCTGGTCTCTCTCTGGTCTCTCTCTACTCTCTCTGGCTTCTCTCTGGTCTCTCTCTGGTCTCTCTGGCCTCTCTCTAGTCTCTCTCTCTGGTCTCTCTCTGGTCTCTGGTCTCTCTGGTCTCTCTCTGGTCTCCCTGGTCTCTCTCTGGTCTCTCTGGTCCTCTCTCTGGTCTCTCTCTGGTCTCTCTCTGGGCTTCTCTCTGGCCTCTCTCTCTCTCTGTCTCTCTCTGGTCTCTCTCTGGTCTCTCTCTGGCCTGTCTCTAGTCTCTCTCTCTGATCTCTCTCTGGTCTCTCTCTGGCTCTCTGGTCTCTCTCTGGTCTCTCTCTGGCTCTCTGGTCTCTCTCTGGCTTCTCTGGTCTCTCTCTGGTCTTCTCTGGTCTCTCTCTGGTCTCTCTCTGGTCTCTCTCTGGTCTCTCTCTGGTCTCTCTCTGGTCTCTCTCTGGCTTCTCTGGTCTCTCTCTGGCTTCTCTGGTCTCTCTCTGGCTTCTCTGGTCTCTCTCTGGCTTCTCTGGTCTCTCTCTGGCTTCTCTGGTCTCTCTCTGGTCTCTCTCTGGTCTCTCTCGCTGGTCTCTCTGGCCTCTCTCTAGTCTCTCTCTCTGGCTTCTCTGGTCTCTCTCTGGCTTCTCTGGTCTCTCTCTGGCTTCTCTGGTCTCTCTCTGGCTTCTCTGGTCTCTCTCTGGTCTCTCTCTGGTCTCTCTCTGGTCTCTCTCTGGTCTCTCTCTGGTCTCTCTCTCGTGTCTCTCTGGTCTGTTTTTGGCCTCTCTCAGACTAAGAAATTGCTTTGGCTCTCAGTGCAAACAAGTCATATAGAGAAGTAGAGAACAGAGTAAGGCATAGTAAGAATGACACATTCTCATGAACAGGATTTTCACACAAGGGCTTTACTCCAGAAAGATGTTTTACTTTGTCTTTCACTTTAAAGGAGACCAAAACAATGAAACAACAAGTCTCAAGGCCGCGATGACCACATATTGACTACTTCATGACACTACATCCTCCGTGAAGCCGGTGATAATATTACTGTGTCCATGTCCCGCTCTGATCACTGCTGTTATGGAGCCCGTGGTTGAAGCAAAACAAACAGACAGTTACCAAAACAGCAGAGCAGCCCCGCCCCTGTGCAGACCCCGCCCCCACTACATCTCACACACATGTTCAGGCTTTCAGCAAAAAGTGTTTGGAAATGTTTTTAATGTAAGTCTCAAGTTGGACCAGAGAGAGAATAGAGAGAAATCCTAGAGAGAGAGAGACCAGATAGACCAGAGAGAAACCAGAGATAGACCAGAGAGAGACCAGAGAGACACCAGAGAGAAACCAGAGAGAGACCAGAGAGACACCAGAGAGAAACCAGAGAGACACCAGAGAGAAACCAGAGAGAGACCAGAGAGAGTCCACAGAGAGAGACCAGAGAGACCAGTGAGAAATCAGAGAGACCGAGAGACCAAAGAGACCAGACAGAGAGACCAGAGACACCAGAGAGATAACATAGAGAGACCAGAGAGAGATCCAAGGGAAACCAGAGAGAGACCAGAGAGAGATGAGTGAGAGACAAGGGAGAGAGAGAGAACACAGAGAGCGAGATCAGCATAAAAACAGAGATAGAGAGACCAAAGAGAACGTGTGTGTGTGTGTGTGTGTGTGTGTGTGCCTGTGTGTGTGTGTGTGTGCGTGTGTGTGTGGGTGTGTGCATGTGTGTGTGGGTGTGCGGGGGGGTGTGTTGTTTAAGTGAGTGACCGTTGGCGTCCCCATGCACTGCCCTGTCCCCGCTTTACCCCCTGCCCCCGTAACCCCTCTGGCCCCTGGCTCCTCGGCGCTCTGAGGGCCCCATGCCATTGTCCTGTGGGGCAGATGGAGCGCTGGCGGGCCGGCCTGCTGTGCCAAACCAAGCCTACGCCACGACATTAGCCACACTCACTGCCTTTACATGTGCGCAGAAGACCACAGCCGACTGCCAATCAAGTGGAATGGTGTCAATATTAACCAAGGTAGACCTAACTTTTAAAATACAAAATGGAAAATCTATGTCACTAGTTCCTGGCTCTAAAACAGTTTGCGTCAATCACGAGTTATAACGTGTGTGTTTGTGGCCTGTGTCAGATTTTTAAATCAGCGTTTTCAGACACAAAAGTGACACAGAGAGGACCACCCTCAGCTCTTAGTCCAAAGAGTCAAATAGAAGTCTGATATGTGGTCTAAAACCGGGTCTCTCTGGTCTCTCTCTGGTCTCGCTCTCTGGTCTCTCTCTAGTCTCTCTCTGGTCTCTCTCTCTGGTCTCTCTCTCTGGTGTCTCTCTCTGGTGTCTCTCTCAGGTCTCTCTCTCTGGTCTCTCTCTCTGGTCTCTCTCTGGTCTCTCTCTCTGGTCTCTCTCTCTGGTGTCTCTCTCTGGTGTCTCTCTCAGGTCTCTCTCTCTGGTCTCTCTCTCTGGTCTCTCTCTGGTCTCTCTCTCTGGTGTCTCTCTCTGGTGTCTCTCTCAGGTCTCTCTCTCTGGTCTCTCTCTCTCTGGTCTCTCTCTGGTCTCTCTCTCTGGTCTCTCTCTCTGGTGTCTCTCTCTGGTGTCTCTCTCAGGTCTCTCTCTCTGGTCTCTCTCTCTGGTCTCTCTCTCTGGTCTCTCCCTGGTCTCTCTCTCTAATCTCTCTCTGGTCTCTCTCTGGTCTCTCTCTCTGGTCTCTCCCTGGTCTCTCTCTCTAATCTCTCTCTGGTCTCTCTCTCTAATCTCTCTCTGGTCTATCCCTGGTCTCTCTCTCTAATCTCTCTCTGGTCTCTCTCTCTCTGGTCTCTCCCTGGTCTCTCTCTGGTCTCTCTCTCTGGTCTTTCTCTGGTCCCTCTCTTTGGTCTCTCTTGTTTCCTTATAACTTTTTGCATACAAGTAATAGGTAAACATTTTAGGGCTAAAGGGATCCCGCATCTTGAAGTGCGAACGGTCAGATAAGGCATGGCACCATAGCCTGGCACCATAGCCTCGCAGTTGCACCGTAGACTCACGGCGTAGCCCGAAGCTTTGCGCCGTAGCCTCGCACCCATTCGAGGCTAAGGTCCGAGCCTGGAGCCTGGAAGTTGCGGAGGCGGCTCAAGAGAATTATTTGTTGAATTTGTCCAGCGTTCCTCAGATTCCTCCCTCACATGCAGAGACCTTTGGGAGAAGAATGGCTCATATGCAAATGGCGCCACAGTATGGAGCAGAAGTTTCCCACAAGCGCGGTGTGAAAAGGCGCTCCCTCCCCATGCCGGGCTCCTCAATGGGCCTTTTATTCCGCCGCTGCAGTGGATGGAGCTAGAGCAGGCCAACTGCAAAGGTAGCTAGGCTCTCTCGCTCTAAAGCCCGGCCACACAATGCACTATTTAAGCATTCAGGCGCACACAGCCCAATAAAGCACATCCCAGCGCAGTTAAGGGGGCGACTGAAACTGACTCAAGCCTTTAACGGCACCTTTTTATAGGCTAATGTCCCCCGCCACCATGGGAGCTAATCATTAAGCTGCTTTAGCCCCAGCTCGTACATCACTTCATTTGGATTCTGCCCCACGGCCGCAACCGGGACGGGGCTGTTCCACGGAGCGCGGCGGACCTGCGGGACAATGGGGCTCCGCTGGGAACACTTCTGCTCTAACAGGCTCTGTGTTCGGGAAGTTGGATGTTGAAAATCCTCTTTTTAAGTTTGAGATTTGGACCGAGTTGCCTTGTTCCCACAGCACTTTACAGTCTGGGGGGCTTGGGCTTCAGCGGGAGACATTTGCCAGAGAAAATAATCGATCGTGTGCACAAAGGTGATCAGCTTTAGTGACAAGTATCTCAAGAGCTAACGGAAACTTTTGAAATAGATGTGTCCTCTGCATTTAACCCATCCTTCAGTACCTCTCAGGTTGCCGTAGTAACAGGGACCCATCTTCAGATGTTGACGCTCTTGGACAGGACCAGAGCAGGAGGGACTTATCTATTGTACATGTTTTAAATTGTAGTGAAAACCTGGAGCACCTGGAGGAAACCTACACAAACAAAGGGAGAAAATGACCACTCAGAAAGGCTGACCGGGATTCGAAGCCAGGACCTTCTAGCAGAGCGGCGAGACCACTTTAAAAACTTCTATCAAAACTAATTTAAAAAAACTAATTATAGGGTTAGTGTGAGAAATGGTTAGAAGGGTTAAAAAACTATTATTTCCTGAAGAACATATCATAAACACACGGATAAAAATTGTTGGATAACTCGCCTCGAACAGCTAATCAGCTCTCAGCCCAAAGAGTCAAATAGTGACTCAAATACTGACTTACTGTATTCTATTAATGCAATGTGTCTTGTTTTCGAAGTTCTGTGTCCACAATACAATTTGTGGGAAGAAAACTCATTAAATAATGCATGTTTTTAAATATTTTATATGGACACTCAAAGATGCTTCATAGGTCATTATTCTTTCACTTCTTACAGTGGTTGATAAACTACTACTGTAGCCCCAGCTGCCCTGACAGAAGCGAGGCAACCAGTATGTGCCATTGGCCCCTCCCACCACCACCAACCATTCACACACACACCAGACTCATTCTAATGGGGGTGAAGTGTCTTGCCTATAGAACACTACAACAGTTTGGCACTTTACAGCCGCAGCCGCCCCACTGTGGCACCTGGTGTTCTCAGAGGTCTCCCATCACAGTACTATCTCAGCCCTGTCCTGCTTAGCTTCAGAGCTCTGACGGGATCTGACTTTCACACTGACTTCAACACAAAAAAAGTTGAGCCCTCAAACTTTAAAATCACCAAAGTGCATTTATGTCATCCATCCATTCACTTTCTTCCACTTCATCTGGAGCCTGATTGTAAAAGCAGTCTTCCACAACCCAACCCCATTAGGGTGCTTTCACACCTGTTGGTCCACTAAACGAGTTCTCTTGGGTCCTAAAGTTGTGACAATGTTGCAGTTCTCAACTAGTTCGGTTCTCATTCACATCAGTGTTTTTGCTCCATAAGGTGGTCTCGGTGCGGTTCTTTATCCCGGACCAAATTTAACTGGTCCACTTTCACACCTGCTCAAACGAACCGTACTTGCAGGTGTTCCAGACTCCAGTCCGCTTTAAGTGGACTAAATGGTGCAGGTGTGAAAGCACCCTTACACTCAGTCACATCATTTAAATAGATCAAAATGAAGTTCGAAATGTCCTTCTGCTTATTCCCCTGGAGTCAAACCAAAGCAAACACAAAGTCAACACACTTTCCCCTTGTTGTGTGCTTTGTTGTATTTTTTGTTGTGTTTTGTTGCTGAATTGTCGCGTCTGTGCAGTATTTGGCACCTACGCTACAAGTGCCTGTCCCTGATAACGGCATAGAGCAGCTGCAGAGTGTGTGTTTGCGCGTGTGTGTGCGTGCGTGTGTGTGTGTGTGTGTGCGTGTGTGTGTGTGTGCGTGTGTGTGTTTGTGCGTGTGTGTGTGTGTGTGTGTGTATGCGTGTCATCTGCCTGCGCTCGTCACCTGTCGTAAATCTCTTCTTTTGGTCACCTCTTTTGCCCAGTCCCTCACCCCTCACCCCACTCCCACCACCCAGGGGAGTGGGGGAGTGGGGAGTGGGGGGTGAGGGGTTGAAAAGAAAAAATCCTCCTCTTATTCCTCATTGAGCGGCAGAAACGCAAACACAATTGGACGCGCTATAGGGTGGACAATGGCAGGGGAAAGTGAAGTCATGGGCCGAGTCACACAAGGCCGACGTACGGTGTGTAGTCTGTTAAAGAAGACATTATTCATTCTGTTTGGCCTTTAATAATAATAATATTGAGACTATTTACTTTGTTATTTCATGTTTGAGAATGTGAAATAATATCTGCTGTGGAAAATAATTGTTGATGTACGAAGTACGAGCTGAATTTGATTGATTTAGATATATTTTTATGAACAAAGTGAGTCCTGCTGCTTGGATTGAGACAAACGCAATGAGGTTTTGTATTGTAGACTGAGTTTAATAAAGTTTACTTTGAATTACTCCTTATTGCGTTTAGGGTTCAATATTTATGGCAATATAAGTTCTCTGGTAGTTATCTTGATAGATTTAGCTTTAAAACGATGTATAACTTATTAGTCCAGACTCTATAAGAGCTGCACTGACATTAAAGTTTGATGTCCAGTTGGGGGCCACAAAATACATTTTCGTGGGCCGCAAATGGCTCGTGGGCCGCGTGTTTGAGACCACAATTCTTAACCTATTTGTAAAGAAATTCCACTGTGAACGCTTTTGAACAGACCCATGACCCAAATGTGTGTCTCTACATAAAACCAATCTTAAATCCAGCAGTGACATCATCAGGACAGACCCTCGGCTGGTCCCTGAGACCTCTGCTGTCCCGGTGCCATGGGACACTCCTCACAAACTGAGGTGGCAAATACTCCAGCCGGGATGTTCTGAATGACCAGCCCTGTCGCACCCAGGCCAAAGGGAAACTTCTCATTTACCTCCTGCTTAAGCCTCCTCTCCCATGCCCACAGAGCAAACAGACCGAGTGTGACATCACCATAGTCTTAGCTCTCATACGGAAGAAGCCGATTTGAACATAAGCTAGCTGGAGCCAATTTCTTTAAATGGGCATTTTTTTTGCAGCGTTTGTGTTGTAAAAGGGGCAGACGTGATGCTAAGACTGTTTCTAAGTGTTGCTAAGACTGTTGCTAAGTGTTGCTGAGACTGTTGCTAAGTGTTGCTAAGTGTTGTTAAGTGTTGCTAAGACTGTTGCTAAGGCTGTTGCTAAGTGTTGCTAAGACTGTTGCTAAGTGTTGCTAAGACTGTTGCTAAGACTGTTGCTAAGTCTGTTGCTAAGACTGTTGCTAAGTGTTGCTGAGACTGTTGCTAAGACTGTTGCTAAGACTGTTGCTAAGTGTTGCAAAGGCTGTTGCTAAGTATTGCAAAGGCTGTTGATAAGTGTTGCTAAGACTGTTACCAAGTGTGGCTAAGACTGTTGCTAAGGCTGTTGCTAAGTGTTGCTAAGACTGTTGCTAAGGTTGTTGCTAAGACTGTTGCTAAGTGTTGCAAAGGCTGTTGCTAAGTATTGCAAAGGCTGTTGATAAGTGTTGCTAAGACTGTTACCAAGTGTGGCTAAGACTGTTGCTAAGGCTGTTGCTAAGTGTTGCTAAGACTGTTGCTAAGGTTGTTGCTAAGACTGTTGCTAAGTGTTGCAAAGACTGTTGCTAAGTATTGCAAAGGCTGTTGATAAGTGTTGCTAAGACTGTTACCAAGTGTGGCTAAGACTGTTGCTAAGGCTGTTGCTAAGACTGTTGCTAAGACTGTTACCAAGTGTGGCTAAGACTGTTGCTAAGGCTGTTGCTAAGTGTTGCTAAGACTGTTGCTAAGGTTGTTGCTAAGACTGTTGCTAAGTGTTGCAAAGGCTGTTGCTAAGTATTGCAAAGGCTGTTGATAAGTGTTGCTAAGACTGTTACCAAGTGTGGCTAAGACTGTTGCTAAGGCTGTTGCTAAGACTGTTGCTAAGACTGTTACCAAGTGTGGCTAAGACTGTTGCTAAGTGTTGCTAAGTGTTGCCAAGGCTGTTGCCAGGTATGGAATCTGACCTCCATGTTTTAGGACAACCATGAAGAATATTCAAACCCTGCAGTAAGATTTAAGGCCATAGAGACCTCTGTTATATTTGTATTGTAGCATCAACTAAGTAAGTGTCAATATTTTAAGAAATGGTGTCTCTCTTCTCACATGGTCCTGACGCACATTGCTACACATCATAGAAAAGGCTTTGTCTTCTTTGCTTCTGTCTGAAAATAACTGGGAAATAAAGTGAGGGTTACAAGTGTGTGAGATCGCTGCTGCCTCAGTCTCATTTCTCGAGATAAGGCTGGAGTTTCCCTCGTGAATGAAGGCATCTGATTGGTCAAATTTGATATGGCTCCAATCTGGATTTACAAAGACAATATCACAATATAGACACCAGGATCACAGAGAGCGATAAACCACAGATTTAAGCCCAAAATGACACAAACGGATATTGAGCTAGAGGACTTTACTTTTACATGTAAGTCATTAGAAGCCAGAGCCAGTCGGAAGCCAAACTCTGTCCATGAGCACTTCTCTACTGGGCTTCATTGAGCTAGCTGACTACGCGTTGTCCATCTATAACCGAATTGACTGAGGCTGTGATTTGCTTCTGCGGCCTTGAGTCATGAGATACGGGGAATGAGCAGCAACAGCAGAGCGTGACATTGTTAAGGTAATGTGTTTAATGAAAGCCTCAGCAGGAAGCAGCAGGAAGCAGCAGGAAGCAGCAGGAAGCAGCAGGGCCAGTGTTTCCCCCGGCGCCTGACTCCTGCGACTCCATCCCCTTTAAACACGACTATAAACAAGCTCTTTAACGTGGGGACTGCGCACTCGCTGCCAAAGCTGCACCAGAGCACACACACAGTCCTTTTTCACCCAGAGAGCTATTTTCCCGGGACGATAAAGGCAGAGAGCTACTGATTTAAGTCTGGGAAAATATTGGTGATATATTGGTTTGAAAAAGCCTGATATCGGGTACAGTTATTATCTATCATCGCAAATGTGATACTAGTGACAAAGTAAGTGTATTTACGATAATAAATTATGAAATAAATATTACAATCTGAACACTAACACTGTGAAGCTACTGTTAATGCTAACTCGGCTAAAGCTAACAAAGCTAAAGCTAACAAAGCTAAAGCTAACAAGACGACAATAACAACAAGCCTGAATCAGTGTTTCAGAAATAATATATGTATCATATTCTATACATGTTAAAAAGCAAAAACAAAAGCACAGTCTCCAGAGTCAGGACTAAACATGAAGACGCAGCATTTCAGATTTATGCAGCCTGCCTGTCTCAGATTTCCTGAAAATGTGAGACAGGCTTCTACTCTGACAATGTTCAAATCCAGCTTTGTTTTGTATCTTCACTCTTCGAAGTAATTATAGTACTTATTATTACTATAATGATAATAGTAATCATTTGTTCTACTCTTTATGTAACTTATCATTACCATGCCAAAATGCCAAAGTAAATATTCACAAGATCATGATTAAAAGCCAAAACAAACGTTAAAGTGAGGTACATAAAAAGTATGGACCTTTGCGAGACTTGACCTAGATGTTAGTAACCAGGACTTTGACCAGAACCCAACTCTTGCCCCGGTCTCACCTGGTCCTAAACGTGCCCTTTAAAGCTGCTCCTCGTGCCGTGTTTATTTTGGCCTGGGCCGAATGTTACCGCGGCGCGCATTCCTCTATCCCCAGATTGCTGCGTAGGATTACCAGGGGTGCGGAGGAGGAGAGCCCAGGACTGGACCACGGGGGGGGGGGTTGTTGGGGGGTTGTTGAAGGGGGTCCGATTGGGAACACCTGTCGTCCCGTTCACACCTCCCTGTTTACAGCCCAGAGAGGACATTACTGACTTTACTACGCCACATTTTCAGCACACGCAAAATACGCAAGCGGCATTAAAGGTACGTGCGTCGGGACGGTGGAACGATCCCGGACAAAAGGACAGGAACTGGACTGACCCGAGCCAAAAGGGAAAACCCTGAGACTCACGTGGAGAAGCTGCAGTGATTGTGCTATTCTCCGCTGATTAAAACATATCCTGAATAAAACAATGTCGGGTGAATTTTGTTTTAATATTTGCAAACTTGACCAGACCTTTTTAAACCTACATTTATATTTGTATTCTTCTTTTAATTGGTCAAAAAAGTTACCGATATATATCTGTCTGAGACTACTTCCTTCCTCAAAGTCTCATTCAAGGCTCTACTCTACTCTACTCTACTCTACTCTACTCTACTCTACTCTACTCTACTCTACTCTACTCTACTCTACTCTACTCTACTCTACTCTACTCTACTCTGATTGTGGCAAATGAAAACTGTAAAACTGTATGTAAACATTTGCTTCATTCATGTTGGAAATGGCTCAAACTCAAGACAAAAGTGAGGAAACTGAGGATTACGGACGAATGTGAAAGAGCAGCACATCTGTCAGGACCAGGGGGGACTTCGAATAACAATGGATCCAGGTTTCTCACAAATCACAGAAAAAACACCAAAGTTCTGGAGCTGCGAGGAGAGAAAGAGGCAGAAGAAGAAGTGAAAGAGGAAGAGGAGCAGAAGAAGAAGAGGGAGAAGAAGAAGAAGGAGGAGGAGAAGAAGAAGGAGGAGGAGTAGAAGAGGAAGAGGGAGAAGAAGAAGGAGGAGGAGGAGAAGAAAAGGGAGAAGAAGAAGGAGGAGGAGGAGGAGAAGAAGAAGGAGGAAGAGGAGGAGGAGGAGGAGAAGAAGAAGGAGGAAGAGGAGGAGGAGGAGGAGAAGAAGAAGGAGGAAGAGGAGGAGGAGGAGGAGAAGAAGGAGGAGGAGGAGGAGAAGAAGAAGGAGGAAGAGGAGGAGGAGAAGAAGAAGGAGGAGGAGGAGGAGGAGAAGAAGAAGGAGGAAGAGGAGGAGGAGGAGGAGAAGAAGAAGGAGGAGGAGACAGTGGGGATGGTGTGTTCAGGGTGATGAGCTGTGTTGCTTTTACGCCAAACATATCGTTTTGCATTGTGGCCAAAAAGTTTGATTTTGGTTTCATCTGACCAGAGCACCTTCTTCCACATGTTTGGTGTGTCTCCCAGGTGGCTTGTGGCAAACTTTAAACCAGACTTTTTATGGATATCTTTGAGAAATGGCTTTCTTCTTGCCACTCTTCCATAAAGGCCAGATTTGTGCAGTGCACGACTGATTGTTGTCCTATGGACAGACTCTCCCACCTCAGCTGTAGTTATCTGCAGTTCATCCAGAGTGATCATGGGCCTCTTGACTGCATCTCTGATCAGTCTCAGACACGGGGAGAACATGCAAACTCCACTCAACCGGAATTCGAACCCAGGACCTTCTTCCTGAGAGGCGAGAGTGCTATCCACTCAGCCATCGAGCCGCCCTATATATAAGATTAAGATTAAGATTTATTGGTCCCACATTGGAGAAATTTCAGTGTTGCGTCACAAGTTATAGAACAGTAGGAAAGAGGAGCACACGGCACACGATAAGTGAACAATAGCTATACTAATTAAAATAAAACAATCTCTAACTCTAGCATCAATAACAAGTATAAAATCTCTATCTTGAAAGTAATAATAATTTGTGGAGTTAGTTTAGTAAGTTCCATGTATTTCAAATTTGCTGAACACAATTTCACATACAGTATATTTACACTAATACAGGTTTGAGTAATGAGTGTGTGTAAAAATTGTTTCACAATATGCAGTTTCTTCATTTCAACACAATATTGAGTAGAATTTACTCTTATTATGTATTAATTTATTTCACAGGGACAAGGTAGAATGATTAGCAATGATTTAAACAGTACACATAAGTTTTTAAGATAACATTGATAATATTAACGTTGTGTAGAAAGGCCCAACCAACTTTGCAAGTCAACATAGAACAAAACAAGCTTGTAACTGATGTGATGTAAAAGGAGTTTATGGATATTGGTCATTTTCAACTCCAGTCCCCGGTTGGACCGTTCTACACAACATTAAAATTATCAATATTTTCTTAAAAACATAGCGTACTGTTTAAATCATTTACACACAAACTCAATGCTATTTACAAATTTACAAATGGGCACAATTCTGTTTCGAAATCAGCCGGGACTTAAAGGTGCAGTTAGCGATGCTGTTAGCTTAGCCGTAGCACCAACTGGAAACCGCTCCCCCCTCCCCTCCCTCTCCACCAAACCAAACATCCAGCATTTTATTTTCTTTGTCACAACAGGAGGAGTGGGTTGGCAATTTCTGTTCAGCCATTTAGGTTTTAGAAAATCCGATAACAGGAAGACGGTGAAGGGGATGAACGAATCCCATTGGTCTATTTGTATCGGTCTGCTCCAAAATAAACATCTGGTCAATTCCATTACTATTTGAAAACACATGATAACTTGATACTTTTAGGGTTTAGGGACGTTTTCCCACAATATTTTTTTAAAAATGCATCTGGAAAAAACTTGAGAAGTGAACCTTTTTAACTCAGTCATGGTTTTAAAATCAGGTGGTAATGAGTTCCACAACTATAACCGAAGACAACATTTGACCCTGATCTCGGGTGGGACCAAATATAATCTGAAACAGTGTCAAGTTCAACTCTATAGGACTCACATAAACGTCTGGTGCACACTGGGGCAGTCTTGCACAGTTTTTCCAATGTGGTTTTACTGCAAATGGCAAATACATTTATCTGACCCTGAATCTGTTTTTTATAGTGTATATCAGTTTTCTCTTACTGTCAAATGAGCTTCTCCTCAACCAAAATGATTTTAAATGTTGAAATGATCATTATTTATGTATTCCCCTCCTGTGGTGTCTGCAAACAAAGTTACTCTTAAGTTTTTGAATTGAATGATTAATAATTTCATAAAAACAACATTGAATAGGGTTCACCTGGTGTCCAAATGGTGGAACTGCACCTTCAATGCTCTCACTCTCGGACCAGTGTGATGCAGCAGTTTTTCCGCCTCCGTCACAGTTTTAGATCAGCTCTTTTTTAGACACAAAAGTTGAAGGAGAGATACCACCCTCGCTCAGCCAATCAGCTCTCGGCCCAAAGCCTCATGCATTAACTCAGAAGATGTTAAATGCAGAAGATGGCATGTTTTCTAAGAAGAGGAACCAGTGCGAAGGCTAAAAGTACTATCAAAACCAAAACTACACATAGTACAAAATAAAACGATGAATTAAAGTGAAGTGGTTCAACAGTAAATCCCAATCAGTGCTTTAATGTCTTGTGACACAATGAAAAGTAGTTCCGACAGCGTCCAACATTGGTATATTATAAAGCAGGGGTCTCCAACATTTTTCCTTGGAGAGCTTTCTCGGGACAACACTGGCAGAGAGCTACTCCTTTTAGACGGTCGACAAAATGTGCTACAATGGTTTGAGTCGTTTTTTTTTCTTGATCTTGATTTGACATTTACATTTACATGTTCTATTGGAAAATCTGGTTTTCAGACCGTCAAAGTGTTCTCTGATCCATTGACAGTTGAATTTGGGCAGTTTTTTACCATTTTTGTGTGGCATTCGTTGTGTAGTGGTATAGCCATCAAAGAATCTGTCAATCATATTTTATATCTACTCATAAAATCATCTTTTTGGGAGCTACTTTGAAGAGGGTGGAGAGCTATAGGTTGGAGATCCATGCTATAAAGACATAAGAAATATTATAATTGTTTGTTGCCGAAACAATAACGTGAAGTCGCTCGGTTAAAAATGAGACAAAAAAGCCTCTCATAAAGTATGTAAAACCATCAAAGTATTATCAGGGTCATCGGAGAAGCTGTAGCCGAATCTAAACCTATAGATACGAGAAAATTACACAAAATTATTTAAAATGCGGTACAACAAAAATTACTAGTCATTTGTACTTTTTAAAAACAAAATAGAATTGGTTTTGAGTAACTGCATCGGTATCGGAAAGAGTATTATTAAAGAGTATATATTAGAATGGGAAAACACCATAAAGGGGACGCGTGTAAACAAGACAAAAAGATTACGAGATTATTTATTCGTCGAAATTTCAGTGTTGCATCACCAGTCACAGAGCAGTAAGGAATGAGTAGCACACAGCACAAGATAAAAAACAAAACAAAAAACGGCAACAAACTTTAGCATAATAAAGAAGCAAGTTAAATATCTCCGACTCATCTATAGCCTCTCAAAACTACTCAAATTGATCCATAAGGAGAATTATGAAAACACAAGAGCTCAGGCGACTCAAACGGACAAAAAAACAACAACCAGAAACCAGTATTTGCTGGCTATTTGTAAGCAGCCCCAATCCTCCCAGCGCACATTCTTGTTTGGACTGCTAAACAAAACATTATCAACCAACGCTGGCATTTCCTGCGCGCGCAACACACAGAAGAAGAGCTCTATCCTGGCGTCAAATGGGACAGAAGCTGAGGCTAGACCACGAAGAAGAAGAAGAATATGTAGAGAAACAGTGACAAACAATCACAAGACATCAGCAGCAGCAGTAAGAGCAACAGCAGGAGCAGCAGGAGGAGGAGGAGGAGGAGGAGGAGGAGTGAGCTGAATCCATATAGCGGTCCACAGCGCACTCCTGCCCCGGGATATGCAGTCCTTATACGGGCTGTCCTGCCTCGTCCACCGGAACAGCACTTGCCCAGTCGGTGTTTTACCAAGCTTTCAGCCCTGATCCACAGATTTCCGAGCGCACTTTCAGCTTAAATCCTCAAATCTCAACCCAAAAAAACCACGCGGAGAACAACTTTGGAACAACCAGGGGGGGTAGAGCAGGGTCTCCGGCACTATACGCGACTAAAACGCAAAATATAGAAGCAGAAGAAGGTTATTTTATATGTGTATAAGTGCAGCAGCAACAGTGTTCGGGCTATACCTGCTTTACGTGACCACGGAGAGGAGCGAGATACGTGCGTAATTTGGATAAAAACAACATAAAACCTCGCATGGGAAAGACTTAATCACAGCGTGGATACAAGTGTTGGGTGTTGTACGTGCTTGGAGAGATACACACTGTGCTGTGCGTGTCTTATATGTGTCGTTTTGTAATAAAAGCGACGTCAAATCAGTGTGAATGATGTGATTAATGCGAGCGTAAAGTTCCATAGAGGCACATTTCGCACGGGAGCGCGACTTGAACACGTTCCAAGTCCTTTAACAGACACAAATGATGACTTGCCAGCACTTTGACTCCACATAGTTGTCTCAATCATGTCCCAAAACGGCTTACATTCACATACATGTCAAAAGGAGTGCACTCCGACCCCAGCGTGGTCAGTTTGAACATAGAAAACAGGGTCAAAACATGGTCAAAACAGTGTAAAAACAGGGTAAAAGCAGGGTGTGTGGGGCAAATAAAGTGGTTGGAAGTGGTTGGGGCGAGCCGCGTGTGTCTCAGTGCGTCTCTACATAACGGTCCCTCGTGTGGTCGCCCAGGTATAAAGCAGATAACGGTCCCCTCTGTGGGACTGCATGCCCTCTTCCAAGCCCCGTACTTCCCAGCACTTCTCAGCCGAGCCACAGTGCCATCTCCCCGGGTAAAGCAAGACGGATGAAACTCCGTGGTTACTCACCGTGGTTCCTCCGCGGGTTCGCCTGCTTTCTGCGCTTACACCTGGGGCCATCCGCCATGATCCTTTCGCTGTGTCTAAATGCAGCAGCCAGTCACCTCCTCTCTCAGGCAGCCCATCTCCCCCACCACCACCACCACCTCCACCTCCACCTCCCTCCCCTTCCCTGGCTGCACCTGGCTCAGCGCACCGCCAGTGGTGTGTGTGTGCGTGTGAGAGGAGCCGATCCGAGGAGCCCAGAGACAGGGTCAGAGTGAGGGGAGAGGCTGGGGCTGTCCCGGGGAGCTGGAGCCCGTGTATGTTCCAGGGTAAAAAAGTGTTTGAAAAGAGGCTGTAGTCCACCCGTGAGCTCCTGCAGGACTTTTGCGCACACGGAGATAAAGGTGTAGAACGGAGAAGTGTGCGCCTGCTGCCTGTGACGTCAGCACGGAGCGTATACGTCATTTTGTAGTTTTCTGCCAGGACAGGAAATGTAGTTGTGAGGAAGAGATAAGTTAAAACTAGCCTGGGAAACATGGTGCAGAAGAAATAGTATGAGGGAAGGGTGTTGCTTAAATAGTACATAGTTTGTCGAAAAGAAAGACTCTTAAAAGTAAAATGTTGAGAACAAATCTGACCCAAAACATGCTTAGAACTCCCAGAGCAGTCAAATTGACGGCTTGTGTAATAACTCCTGTACATTGTTGGTCTTTATACATGTTTCTTTTTCTGTAAGTAGCTTATTTCTATGTCCTTATTTTCTATGAAATTGCATGTGAGGAGTTCTGCCCTTAACTCAAATTAAAATGTAGCCATTTCTGGTTGCTTGGTAACCAACTTTCTATTGTAGAAAGTTCTTTATACCATTTTGAGGTGCTGGTTCTGGACTGGTTCTGTTTCTGGTCCAGTCTGGATTTCCTCCTGAGATGATCCAGTACTAGTTACTATAGCAACACCCTGTTTACTTGCAGCAGTTAGCATTTGGACTTTTGAATTAGCATTTAAACAGACTTTTTTTTGCAAATATATTCACCAGTTTTAGCACTGAATAAAGGTTACAAAAAATCTTATAAATCAAGTTGAAAACTCAAAAATGTGTGTGTGTGTGTGTGTGTGTGTGTGCGCGCGCTTACGCAGGTGTGTACGTGTTTATGTGTGTATACTTTTTTGTGTGTGTGTGTGTATGCGTGTGTGTACGTATTTATGTGTGTATGTATGTGTGTGTGTTTGCCTGTGTCTGTATGTGTTTGTGTGTATATGAGTGTGCATGTGTGTATGTGTGTATGTATTTGAGAGTGTGTGTGTGTATATCAGTGTGTGTTTGTGTGCGTGTATATTTGAATGTGTTTGTGTATGCGTGTGTGTGTATATGAGTGTGTCTGCCCGTGAGTGTGTGTTTTTATGTGTATGCGTTGTCTATGAGTATGTCTGCCTGTGTGAGTGTATATATGAGTGTGTGTGTGTGTGTGTGTACATGAGTATGTCTGCCTGTGTGAGTGTATATATGAGTGTGTGTGTGTGTGTACATGAGTTTGTCTGCCTGTGTTTGTGTGTGGGTGTGTCTGTGTGTATATGAGTGTGTGTGTGTGTGGGTATATACTGTATATGAGTGTGTGTGTGTATATGAGTGAGTGAGTGTGTGTGTGTCTGTGTGTGTGTATATGAGTGAGTGAGTGTGTGTGTGTGTGTGAGACAGAGAGTGTGTTTCATGGCCAGGTCATGGGACAGTCATGAGGACCCAATCCAAAGCTGAAGAAAGGACCTGCTGTGCTCCTCCTCACTGCCCCAGGACCAGGAAGAGAAGCGCCTCATTCTGGTCCCAGCACCAGAGGGAGACCATCTGAGCAGTGAGACACAGACACGCTTCTGTCTGCTCCACGCCATCCTCTCTGACACTCACCCCTCCTTCAATCTCAGAGTTCAGCTAAAACAATCCATCTCCTCTATCTCTCTTTAATGTAAGTAAGTAGGTCAGCTTTATTATATAGCACATTGTACAGTTCCTGGTTCAGAGATTGTTCCATTCTCTCCTCACGGTGACGACAGAAGCAAGACGCCGAACACACTGGTGCATCAATGACCCCGGTCCACTCACTCATTACATTCAGACCTATTGTACATGTTTTTAGTGGTGGGGCAAACCGGAGTATCCTGAGGAAACCTGCGCAGACATGGGAAGAACATGCAAAATCCACTTAGAAAGGCCCTGCTCCGACCGGAATTCTAACCCAGGACCTTCTTGCTGAAAAGCTACTATGATTATTTGTGAATTGAATGCCTTGTGTGATTTTAGTGTTTCTCTCCTTGTTCTATTAACCACTTTTAGTTTCATTCGGTATGAACTGTGCTATACAAATAAACAGGTGTTTCTTACATGTGGCTCAGCTGATGAAGCTTCTAAAACTTCAAAGTCACAAACAAAAGTCACACGAGGAATGATACTTTGCACAATGGCACGTGGAAGTGTATCATTTTAAGGATGCTAACCCGCTAGCTCAGCAATTACATTTGCTAAACATTCCTCTTGCTTCACTTGCTTTATAGAACCAGAATAGATTACTTTACAATCCCATTCTTCGCCATTGCCAAACTACAAGCAACAAATTCAGCGCAAACTCTACACGTCACCGACCTACAACACCCGCCTCCTGCACTCTCTGATTGGTCGGATGGGATTCAACTGATGTAACTGCAGAGACCGGGAGCGGACCCAGACGTACATGAAGGAAATGACAATGACCAGAGTTTACTGATGGAAAAGACCAGGTTAACACAGATCATCACAACAATTCTATTCAGTTACAGCTCTACTGAACAGTCCCCTCAGAGGACTTTACAAAGTTGTCGATTCCTCAACAACAGACCAGATTTAGTCTCAAATGCAGAATCAGATTTGTGGTGTTGGATGTGGCGCTGCTGCTTCCACCATCAACATGTTGCATACTCTGCACGTTGCTTTGGTGCTGTCCTTGTTTCCTAATGAGAAAGGCTGCCACACTTTTGACATGTTTTAACCAGCTGACACACGAGTCTGAATCTTTACCGTAACTGAACTAGATCGTTGTGTGCGCATTTACCGTAGACTGCTCAGGGACGCTCATGCACCTGTGCGACCCACGAGCAGTTTAGCCAATCCAAAAACCATGAAATATCGGCCCAATCCTGATCCCGATATCAGATCAGGACCATATGTGGCAAGCTGGACTTGGCGATAATTCTGTCCAGTAGAGGGCGCATACTGACGGCAAAAATAGCCTCGAGTCACCTCTTTGTTTACGTCTGCACTTCCGTCCCCGGTGTTGCGTCGCGCCAGCCTTCTCCTTCTTCAGGTAGTAGTTCTACTGCGCACGCTACGATCCAGAATGTACAACAACTAATATTAATCTTGCTTCAGTGCCGTGGTGAGGCCCTGTTGCCCCGTGAGTCCTGCTTATGTGGCCATGCTGTTCTGTCGCTCTGGCTCTGGCCCCCCTCGATGATGGGGTCCGAGCGTGTCGTAGCTGGCTGTTTGGGTCAGCTCCTCGCCCGTCAAGGGTGCGCACTCAGCATGTTTCATAAAGTAGGTTTTATCTGAAACTGGCTGAAAGCAGCACGGTGCTTTGAGTAACTCTACTTTCTTTCGAAAGCTGGGGACGGGCAACATCGCCCACCGCTGTTTCTTCTGTCATTCCTCTGTATTCTCCCTGTGTTTCTTTCGCATCTCCTGTGTTGATCCTGAGTCCATTGCGACAGGAAATGTGACTGGAATTGTGAAACCTGAACATTAAACTAAACATAACATAATAAATAGAGGTAACTTAATGTCTGTCTATGCCTCAATTTTGATTTAACGAACCTGTGCGCCTTAGTGCAATTTTAATTTTATTTTGGGCACCCTAGCCTTGGCATTCTTGGTCTTTTTTTTATTTCATTTAATTGTTATTATTTTTGGAGTGCGTAGCTGCATCGACTTGCCACACATAGGCGCCGATTTATCTTTTCCCAAGTGGGTGCTCAGTCAGCTGCATCGTCACGTGACACGCACTCCAAGCTATTGGCAATGTTTAACATCGCATACAGTAGATGGGGATTTCATTTTCTTCATAGAATAGGCTTCAAATAATAAACATGCACTGATGCGCAACTCACCATTGTTGTCATAGTATCAATCAATCAGTCAACATTTATTTGTAGAGCGCCTTTCCTACACAAGGCAAAGCAAAGCGCCTCACAACCCATTTCACATCATGCATAAATCAAACCCATTAAGATATATTAAAAACGGTGGCTGATAGCACTCTCGCCTCTCAGCAAGAAGGTCCTGGGTTTGAATCCCGGTTGGACCAGGGCCTTTCTGAGTGGAGTTTGCATGTTCTCCCCGTGTCTGCGTAGGTTTCCTCCGGGTGCTCCGGTTTCCCCTACCACTAAAAATATGTACAATAGGTCTGGCATGTGCCTCCTGTACTGGCCCCACTCCCAAAAATCACAATTGTAAACCGCTTTGAGACTCCGATGTGCAGTGAAAAGGCGGTATATAAATAAATATTACTACTACTACTATTACAGTGCATTAAAAAGATTAAAGATAAAATCATTCAGTTTTATGCACAGCTAAACAGAAATAGATTTAAAAACTGCCAGAGTAGACGCCTGTCTCACATTCTCCTCTAGTAAGAGGAATGTGCATTTTCTCGCCGATGTGCGCTTGATGAATTCATTGGCGATATCATCCAAACTCTGTTGCCGTGATGTGGTTTTATGGCAATTAAGTAATGTAACGTGGTTCAGCCTGGAGCGTCCCATTGTAAACCGTAGGTGGGATTTTAGACTCCACAGACTTGAAAACAATCTCTCTGACGTGCATGAAGTTACTGCGACCGTCAGTGCAAGTTTTACCAGTTTAGCTATCTCTGCTAACATGTCTCTTAAGTATTCGCCATCACGTCTTAGAAAGTTAACAACGTTGTTAAATGTGTCTAGGCTTACTCAATAATGCAGCTCTCCTTTCCAGTGAGAAAATCTTCCACTTTCTTCATGTATTTAAACACGGACGGACTAAATCGAGTGTCCGATGAGGCGACTGCTGTGTCAATAACATCATAGTGCAGCTGTCTGTAGACGGCCTCGGAGTTTTAAATGGGAGCTGAGCCTGCGGAGCACCTCCATCCTCCAGGCGGCTGTGACGTTTGTGAGGTCTGGGCACTGACAGACTCTCAAGAATGAATGTGTACATTGAAGGCAAATTATTATTATTATTTATTATCTTTTCTATTTGTGCTAGATAAAATTGTGCAGCCTACTTATAATATTATTTGTAAAGATTTTTATATTTTTTGTGACTTCAGTTCAAATGTGACTGGGTGCTCCAGCCCCACAGCACCTACAGGATCAGGACATCCCTACAAGGAACCGCTCCGAAAAACAATAGTGGGAAAAATGTGGGAAGCCTCATGGCCCATAATGAGAGAGGATCCGCTCCCTGTCGACTGTAGAACCAGGATCCAATAATAACAAACACTTAGGAGCCATTAGAGAGCGGGAGGACCCCTGTCCACACATGTTAATAAATGTCCCTAAATCGTGTGCGTTGAGGAATGACTTTAATTCAATCCAATCCAATCCACTTTATTTATATAGCACATTTCATAAACACAGTTTCCAAAGTGCTGCACAATAAATTACTAAATAAAACAAATCCATAATAAAACAGTAAAATAATAAGAAATCAAATATGTAAAAACCGTGTGTGCATATATCTATCAATATAATAAAAATATGTAATAAAATAAAATAAAATGAAAATAAAAGGACCATACAACTCACGCAGTGTTAAAAGCCAGAGCATAAAAATGGGTCTTAAGACGAGACTTAAAACACTCCACTGAAGGAGCAGTGTGGACGTGGGGGGGCAGAGCGTTCCACAGCTTTGGTCCAGCCACAGAGAAGGCCCGGTCCCCCCGGGTTTTAAGTCTCGTCTTCTTGTCTTAGGTACCACGAGCTGGAGCTGGCCCTTGGACCTCAGCGTGCGGGGCAGGTGTTAAATTTGGATGAGGTCCAAGATGTAAGGAGGGGCCACTGTAAGAGTTTTTTGCCCCGTCCATGCTGATGTTGGATCTTCTGGCCCAAACTTGTCCCTTCTCGACAGCTGCAGGACTTTACTGTACCCGTACAAAATGTTGGATCTTGACCAAAAATAAACAAATACAGTGCCTTGCAAAAGTATTCGGCCCCCTTGAACCTTTCAACATTTTGCCACATTTCAGTCTTCAAACATAAAGATATAAAATTATAATTTTTTGTCATGAATCAACAAGTGGGACACAATCGTGAAGTGGAACGAAATCTATTGGATAATTTAAACTTAAAAAAAAATAAAAAACTGAAAAGTGGGGCGTGCAATATTATTCGGCCCCTTTACTTTCAGTGCAGCAAACTCAGTCCAGAAGTTCAGTGAGGATCTTTGAATGATCCAATGTTGTCCTAAATGACTGATGATGATAAATAGAATGCTCCTGTGTGTAATCAAGTCTCCGTATAAATGCACCTGCTCTTTGATAGTCTCAGGGTTCTGTTTAAAGCGCAGAGAGAACCATGAAGACAAAGAAACACACCAGGCAGGTCCGAGTTACTGTTGTGGAGAAGTTTAAAGCCGGATTTGGATACAAAAAGATTTCCCAAGCTTTAAACATCTCAAGGAGCACTGTGCAAGCAATTATATTGAAATGGAAGGAGTATCAGACCACTGCAAATCTACCAAGACCCGGCCGTCCCTCCAAACTTTCATCTCAAACAAGGAGAAGACTGATCAGAGATGCAGCCAAGACGCCCACGATCGCTCTGAATGAACTGCAGATAACTACAGCTTAATCAGTAATCTGCTACATGTACATTGTGTATATACAACTTTATATTTCTTGAATACACTATAAATTGTTTTTTACTAACTTCTTTATTATAATAAAGTAAGAGATATTATGTTATTGTTCCTTTATCTTGTGCTGTGTGCTCCTCATTCCTACTGCTCTGGAACTGGAGATGCAACACTGACATTTCCTCACTGTGGGACCAATAAAGTCTTAATCTTGATGAGCAAAGATGACTTATTTATTTACATTAGTCATACCCTATTGTATATTAGAAATAGTAGTTGTATATTGGTATTGCTAATATACAATCATTTTTTAAAGCCAAAATATCCATCAAAAATGTATAGAAAAAAAACAAACAAAAAGAAATCATGACAAAAAAATCGGAGAAAAACCTTAAAAAAAAATTGATGTAAAAATCCGTCATTGTCTCTCAAGTATGAATATGTTTATGAATCTAAAAATGGCTGGTGTGTCCCGTGAAGTGGCTCCTTCTGCGTTCCCAGTGCGGAGAAAGGAAAAGCCTGTTGTTGGATGGAAAGTCCAGCGTGTGCCATGTTCCTGGGGTTAAAGCGGCGCTGCCATGAAGTCATTATTCAGAGTATGGAAAACAAAGACTGCAGCAGAAGGCCACGGTGGAGAGCAGCGATAGTGGGAGAGGAGGCACCAGTGATTTATCCTCAGTGGAAAAACGACAAAGGACGAGAACGTCGGGTCAATGGAGTCAATTACAAAGCATTGATCTCATTCTTGAATATGACAGGCCCAGGACGACGCTCGGTCATAAAGATGATCTGTCTGAAGCTTTCAGCAGATCCACTCAGAGAACATTCACCTCCAGAAACACCGCTGTTAAACTGGTCCCAAAGGAGGCGGGTGTGGCTGCAGGTTTTCATTCCAACCGAGCAGGAGCACAGCAGACTCCACCCATTTGTCAGGGCTGCTGTTTTTTGTTGTTGCTATTTTTGTTTTTGTAAATATATCTATTTATTTTTTTACCCTTTTTTGTTGTTTGCACTTGGGTTTTCTTGCCGCCACATTACACAATTTCTGCAAGTCTTCATGTTAAGACTAGCCTGGTCGTACCACACCTTAGTACAAATTACATTTCATACTAAGGTCTGGATTTGTTCCATTGAGCTCCGTGAACAGGTGGGAGGGGTTAACTCCTTTTGCAGATTGAAACGATTGGATCTGAGTTTACTGTGACATATGTTATGAGCCCGAGTGAGTCGTTAGCATTTAGCCTAGCTTTAGCCACAATCTTTGCCAGCGATTACATTTGCTAAACAATCCTCTTGCTCCGGCTTCAATTTATTGATAGAACCAGACCAGAATACTTTACTATCACATTCTTCGCCATTGCCAAACTAAAACCAACCCTTTTTGGCGCAAACTCTTGACATCACCCACATCTAAGTACAACACCCGCCTCCCGCGCTCTCTGATTGGTCGAATGGAATTCAACCGATTGTAATCGCAAACACAGGGACCAGACCCAGACTTTACAGCTGCAGTGAAATGATAATTGATCAGAGTGTCCGAAAGGCTAAGGCCAGGCTAGGTTAAGACTGGACTCATTGAACTCAACGGTTTCAACTTCAATTCATGTTTTTTTTGTATGGCCCTAAATCACATCAGTAGGTTCTGGAAATGCAATGATAAAAAATAAAATAAAAACATAGAGCCATTGGTCCATAAAGGGCAGAGACCAGGACCGGGTTAGGGATAGCGTTGAGGACTGGTTTAACGGCCATAATTTAAAAAAAGAAATATGACACTTCATTCTTTTCCATTAAAAACATATAATGAGAGTATTTACTTTTTCAGGTCATATTTTAGAAGCAAATTAATGTCAGATAAGGATACATTTTGTGATATTTCCTTCCTGTAGCTGTCAGACTGTACAATGAGAACTGCTGAGTTTGTACATGTCATCTCATCTGCAAATACTGCAATCCTGTGCAATGTTATTATCCTGCGGGATATCAATCAATCAATCAACTTTATTTGTATGGCGCCTTTCCAACACAAGGCCACTCAAAGCGCCTCACAACCCACATAGTATCACACAAATCAGAGACATCAATAAATACATTAAAAACAGAATAAAATCACAAATAATGGAAAAAATTTGTATATAATGTACCAATCAATCAATGTTTATGTGTACAGCGCTTTTCCTACAAAGGGGAAACAAATCATTTACAACATATACACAGATATATTGATACTTGATTGATTGATTGATTGACAGATAATTTATTGATCCCCCGTAGTAGAAATGCAGGTGTCCAGTAGCAGAGTATCATATCATATAAGTATCATCCTAAAAAGCACTTTGTGTCACAGCAGCAGAGGTGGTGTAGTCACAACAATTCACTATCGGGGGAAAGTCCTTGGTAACCATGGTAACAAGCACTCTGGTCAATCACTGTCAGTTATAACACTTTAGTACCAGCTCGTTCTGTAAAGAACCAGGACCAAGGGGGACTAAAGAAGGACCTGGTTAAAAAGGGTTGGTGGAAGCGACCCCAATCAGGGGAGTGCAGAGCTGAGTAGAGTAGGGTCACAAAGGGCTGGTGGAAACAAGGCTAAATATACCGCTCAAGCACTTTGAGTTCCCTTGTGTATGAACTGTGCTATATAAATAAACTTGCCTTGCCTTCTGCTGCACCACATGTTTTCCCCTGTGCTCTTACATGCATCTGCTGGCCTTGTCTCAGTAAGATCTGGTTTATACATTTGCACCAAACTGACTTCTTTCACTTGTGCTAAAAGTACTCACTGTCGAATATGTATGACTCAAGAAGAAGCTGACGTTGCGCAAAGGGGAAGAGCACAGAGCGACATGGCAGGACTGAATATGGAAGTTTGTGCAATTTTTTTAGATCAATGTCAGGATTTCAAAGAGACTAAATCTATAATAATACGTGTCATGTCACGTCTCTAACTGAATGTTTCTTTATTGTACTTTTTTCCGCTGATTGGAGTTGAGAGCAGATTGGGGATCAATAGGGCTCCATCCCTCACACACAAACACACAAACACACATACACACACACACACACACAAACAAACACACAAACTCAAACTGCCTAATGTGTCCTTCGGGACCTTGTATATTTGAGGCCGGCAGCAGCTCGGACCACCAACCCCCACACTGAACACTCTCTCACACACTCTCTCACACACATACACACACACACACACACACACACACACACACACACACACTCCAGAACTGCAAGAAAATTTGCAATTGAATTCACTAACTACAAACCCTATCTGGTGGGAGAAATGTGCCAGAATTCCAGACAACTATCCTGAGAATCTTATGGAAGTACTGTATAAGCACCAGGTTTGACCCACATAGTTTAAAGGTAACAGCACATAGCACCTTCTGGGTTTGCTCGTTCATCACAATAGGACATTTGAAAGACTGAGTGTTTATATTAGTTTATAATATTGTCTGGGAGGTGATGTCTACTCTATGTTAATCTATCAAATATTCCTGGCATGTGTAAATGTCTGACTATGTAGAAATTAATACTAAACAAATATCTCTCTCATCATTGTGGTATTGAACCTGCATTGAAAATAACTTGTGTCTGAATTAACTTTGGACAGTGATGAATAACTATGTCTTGTCTAGTATTCGTAAACCGCAAATACTATTGACCTTGTGGGGACGTATACACACACACACACACACACCTCGCACTCGCACTGCTGAACTCATCGACGGTCGCACCAATATAATCCACTGGAACCTGTTAGAGTGATAGGCCTTGTTTAACGAATTCAGAAAATAATTTGTACCTTTCAGTTTTGTGTATCTTTATTATTCCAATGAATTCTAATGTGGTTTTACGGCAATTGGCAAATACAATGAATCTGAATCTGGTATTTTCTTTTCTCGTAGGTCCTCCAACATGTCCGTGGGTCTTGGGGCACACACAGGACTGTCGCCTATATCCCAATTACTCCTCAATGGCCCAAAGTGCAGGTCAGGATCCAGCATCATTGAGAAAAGTCTGCGTTGTCAAGAAAGTCCCTGGGTTTTTCAAGGACCCGATCACATGGTCACAAAACAGAGTCCAGTGAAAGTCACACAGATCAGACAGATTTGGAACGTCTGATCTCCATCTCGGCTCTGAAAGCAGAAGTACGTGCATCTGTCCCGAACTCAGAGAATACAGAACACAGACACATAAGACAATAGGGCTGCACGACATTGGAAAAATATAGCAATATTTGATGAGTGTTTACTATTGCGATAACAATATTATTGCGATTTTTCCGTCTTTCACCTAAAATTGCAATCTGCATTGAAACGCAAGAGACAAATAAAAAAAAAAAAGCACAACAATAATGACATTCAAATGCAAATATTTATTTACTTTTTTGTTTGTTTGAATGTCTGTTTTGTTGTCTTTAACAAAAATATCACGGATATTTTTTATATGGATATCGCACGCACCAATATTGCAATAACAATATTTTTTCGATATGTCGTGAAGCCCTGACACTCTGGTAGTGACCCACAGACACCACAAGATTTCATAGAGGGTGGGTTCACATCAGGGTGGGCTTACATCAGCAGCTTCAGCCCAATCCTTCTTTTTTTGTTAAATACAGTCGGTAAATGTCATTTTTCAAATGAACAATCAACTAAAAATTAAACCAGTCCAATAGACACTTTGGACTCGGAGTAGAGCCGCTGCTTCTTCATGTCGCGAGGAACTAGTTGAGGTGGCTCAGGAATCTGTTCCGGATGCCTCCTGGAAGCTTTCCTGGGGATGTGTTCCCGTGGAAGACCTAGGATTCGTTGAAGGAAGTGTGTGTGGATAGGGAAGTCTGGGCGTCTCTGCTCAGACTGCTGCCCCCGCGACCAGGCCACAGATGAAGCGGAAGAAAAAGGATGGATGGATAGGCACTTCCATAAGTTTCTGTCCATGTGGGACCCAGGGTGCAGTCATGGTCCAGGGTGCAGTGATGGTCCAGGGTGCAGTGATGGTCCAGGGTGCAGTCATGGTCCAGGGTGCAGTGATGGTCCAGGGTGCAGTGATGGTCCAGGGTGCAGTCATGGTCCAGGGTGCAGTGATGGTCCAGGGTGCAGTGATGGTCCAGGGTGCAGTCATGGTCCAGGGTGCAGTCATGGTCCAGGGTGCAGTGATGGTCCAGGGTGCAGTCATGGTCCAGGGTGCAGTCATGGTCCAGGGTGCAGTCATGGTCCAGGGTGCAGTCATGGTCCAGGGTGCAGTCATGGTCCAGGGTGCAGTCATGGTCCAGGGTGCAGTCATGGTCCAGTGTGCAGTCATGGTCCAGGGTGCAGTCATGGTCCAGGGTGCAGTGATGGTCCAGGGTGCAGTCATGGTCCAGGGTGCAGTCATGGTCCAGGGTGCAGTGATGGTCCAGGGTGCAGTCATGGTCCAGGGTGCAGTCATGGTCCAGGGTGCAGTCATGGTCCAGTGTGCAGTCATGGTCCAGGGTGCAGTCATGGTCCAGGGTGCAGTCATGGTCCAGGGTGCAGTCATGGTCCAGGGTGCAGTGATGGTCCAGGGTGCAGTCATGGTCCAGGGTGCAGTCATGGTCCAGGGTGCAGTGATGGTCCAGGGTGCAGTCATGGTCCAGGGTGCAGTCATGGTCCAGGGTGCAGTCATGGTCCAGGGTGCAGTCATGGTCCAGGGTGCAGTGATGGTCCAGGGTACAGTCATGGTCCAGGGTGCAGTCATGGTCCAGTGTGCAGTCATGGTCCAGGGTGCAGTCATGGTCCAGGGTGCAGTCATGGTCCAGGGTGCAGTCATGGTCCAGGGTGCAGTGATGGTCCAGGGTGCAGTCATGGTCCAGGGTGCAGTCATGGTCCAGTGTGCAGTCATGGTCCAGGGTGCAGTCATGGTCCAGGGTGCAGTGATGGTCCAGGGTGCAGTCATGGTCCAGGGTGCAGTCATGGTCCAGGGTGCAGTGATGGTCCAGGGTGCAGTCATGGTCCAGGGTGCAGTGATGGTCCAGGGTGCAGTCATGGTCCAGGGTGCAGTCATGGTCCAGGGTGCAGTCATGGTCCAGGGTGCAGTCATGGTCCAGGGTGCAGTGATGGTCCAGGGTGCAGTCATGGTCCAGGGTGCAGTGATGGTCCAGGGTGCAGTCATGGTCCAGGGTGCAGTCATGGTCCAGGGTGCAGTCATGGTCCAGGGTGCAGTCATGGTCCAGGGTGCAGTCATGGTCCAGGGTGCAGTGATGGTCCAGGGTGCAGTCATGGTCCAGGGTGCAGTGATGGTCCAGTGTGCAGTGATGGTCCAGGGTGCAGTCATGGTCCAGTGTGCAGTCATGGTCCAGGGTGCAGTCATGGTCCAGGGTGCAGTGATGGTCCAGGGTGCAGTCATGGTCCAGGGTGCAGTCATGGTCCAGGGTGCAGTGATGGTCCAGGGTGCAGTCATGGTCCAGGGTGCAGTCATGGTCCAGGGTGCAGTCATGGTCCAGTGTGCAGTCATGGTCCAGGGTGCAGTCATGGTCCAGGGTGCAGTCATGGTCCAGGGTGCAGTGATGGTCCAGGGTGCAGTCATGGTCCAGGGTGCAGTGATGGTCCAGGGTGCAGTCATGGTCCAGGGTGCAGTCATGGTCCAGGGTGCAGTGATGGTCCAGGGTGCAGTCATGGTCCAGGGTGCAGTGATGGTCCAGGGTGCAGTCATGGTCCAGGGTGCAGTCATGGTCCAGGGTGCCGTGATGGTCCAGGGTGCAGTCATGGTCCAGGGTGCAGTCATGATCCAGGGTGCAGTGATGGTCCAGGGTGCAGTCATGGTCCAGTGTGCAGTCATGGTCCAGGGTGCAGTCATGGTCCAGTGTGCAGTCATGGTCCAGGGTGCAGTGATGGTCCAGGGTGCAGTCATGGTCCAGGGTGCAGTGATGGTCCAGGGTGCAGTCATGGTCCAGGGTGCAGTCATAGTCCAGGGTGCAGTGATGGTCCAGGGTGCAGTCATGGTCCAGGGTGCAGTCATGGTCCAGGGTGCAGTCATGGTCCAGGGTGCAGTCATGGTCCAGGGTGCAGTCATGGTCCAGGGTGCAGTGATGGTCCAGGGTGCAGTCATGGTCCAGGGTGCAGTCATGGTCCAGGGTGCAGTCATGGTCCAGGGTGCAGTCATGGTCCAGGGTGCAGTCATGGTCCAGGGTGCAGTGATGGTCCAGGGTGCAGTCATGGTCCAGGGTGCAGTCATAGTCCAGGGTGCAGTCATGGTCCAGGGTGCAGTCATAGTCCAGGGTGCAGTCATGGTCCAGGGTGCAGTCATGGTCCAGGGTGCAGTGATGGTCCAGGGTGCAGTCATGGTCCAGGGTGCAGTCATAGTCCAGGGTGCAGTCATGGTCCAGGATGCAGTCATAGTCCAGGGTGCAGTCATGGTCCAGGGTGCAGTCATGGTCCAGGGTGCAGTCATGGTCCAGGGTGCGGCAGGAGAAACCACACAGATATGTATCAGAACTGTCCGTGATGTTGTGCCCTGAAGCCTTGCACCTGTGTGATGGTGCAGCGCTCTCATATCCTCTTATGGAGATGTGAAATATGATTAGAACGAGCTGCACCAGCACTGTCTCTGTCTCCTGTTTCTGCATCTAGTCCAGACTATAGTGCACCAGCCCTACTCTACTCTACTCTACTCTACTCTACTCTACTCTACTCTACTCTACACTACCCTACCCTACCCTACCCTACCCTAACCTACTCTACTCTACTCTACCCTACTCTACTCTACTCTACCCTACCCTACCCTACCCTACCCTACTCTACTCTACTCTACTCTACTCTACTCTACTCTACTCTACTCTACTCTACTCTAGCCTACCCTTCTCTACTCTACTCTACTCTACTCTACTCTACCCTACCCTACTCTAGCCTACCCTTCTCTACTCTACTCTACTCTACTCTACTCTACTCTACTCTACTTTACTCTACTCTACTCTACTCTACTCTACTCTACTTTACTCTACTCTACTCTACTCACAGGTGTCAAATACCAGACCATTTTTAGTGGCCCCTTAACTTTAAATGATTATGATAAACTGCCAAACAATATTGATGGTAGTACAGCACTACCATGGCTTGATACAGTATATCATATAACATTTAAAAATGATTTAAGTCATTCAAACATTTTCAAAATGAAACTAGTATCCATATTTTGGTAACCATGGCTTCCAGCGGCACTCGGGCAAATCACTATCAGTTAGAACACTTTAGTACCAGCGCGGCCTGGAAGGAACCAGGACCAAGAGGGACTAATGAAGGACCAGGCACTGGTTAAACTGGGCCAGGGGAAACACACCCAATCAGGGGAGAGTATAGTAGAGTAGAGTAGAGTAGAGCGGAGTATAGTAGAGTAGAGTAGAGTAGAGCGGAGTATTGCCAGATAGAGCCGGTTGGAGAAGGGCTAAACTTGAGTCACCTTTTCCATTGTTGTCCTGGATCTATGTGTGTGTATGTGATGCGTGTTTGCATATATTTATTAATTCTCTTTTTGAATTATTATTATTGCACGCTTATCAAAAATTGCCACAAAAAAGACACTTTTCCTTATTCATTTTTCAGGTTTTGGAGTCAGCAGATTATTTATTTATTTGTTTAGACTTTATTAAGGACTCACAGATAATGATAAGCCCAGAACAAAAACAGGTTACTGTATAAAACAACATAATTCCTGAGTAACTGTTGTTTACTAAAGACCAAAGGAAGCAATAAATGAATAAATGATAATCTAAATGAATGTTACAGTCCCAGTTACGTCCTCTCGTGTTTGTGTGAGATGTGCCTCCACGACAGCAGCACCGCTGCATTTTCTTTAATTAAAACGCATGAATGAGATCAAATGCGTCTAATAGATAGTGTCACCACCGGTCGCCGCGGTAACATTCTGACCCTGTGTGTGAGTACATGTGTGGATTTATGCGTGTGTGTGAGTGGAATTATGTGTTGGTACGTGTATGTGTGTGTGTGCACACATGTGTGTGTGTGTGTGGCCCCAGGTGACTGCTCCTTGCCACGCTCCACTCACCATAATAAAACAGGTGTGACAGGAAGTGTGTGTGCGGCTAAATATGGGCGCTCCGGGGGCTCGTTATGTCACGGCTGATTCATCCACGGCTAATATATTGTAATGTATTAACGGGGACTTCATTAGGCTTTCCAACCGCCGCCGCCAGCGCATTACGCGGCTCACAGTGCCGTGTGTGTGACCGCGGGTTCACCTGGTATCGTTGTGTTATTGTTAAGTCACGAGGAAGTGTATCTGCTGGTGTGGTTCAGCTGGAGAAGTTTGCACGCTGCCTGAAGGTGGGACCAAACTTCGTCCAAGACCAAATTTGGCTCCACAAGAACCAATCTGGTCTTGGAGAGCTCAATATAGACTGGGAAGTGAATGAAGGCATCTGATTGGTTAATCCTTCTATTACTCATATCTGGATTTACAAAGACCAGGATCATTGAGGGCGTTAAATAACAGATTTTGTAAGTCTAAAGTGGTGTTTATGTTGTGGTATTGTCTTTGTGTATCCAGATATGAGCCTTAAAGGCCATTTTAAGGAAGGTGCTACAGTGGGACGGCTGTGGCTGTAAAGTGCCTGTTGTTCTGTCCTTAGGCAAGACACTTCACTCACATTAGAATGAGTCTGCTATGTGTGTGAATGGTGGGTACATACTGGTTGCCTTGCTCTTGTCAGTGTGCCCCAGGGCAGCTGTGGCTACAAAAGTAGTCATAGTAGTAGTAGTAGAGTTTATTTATTTATTATTTGAATGGGACAGTGCATGTCAATGAACAGACACATTAAAAACATGAATGTAAACACGCCAGATTATAGCAAAAGGCTAATTTCCATCTGCAGTCCCATAGGGTCAGGGTCACATGGGTAAAATACAGCCACATTAACAGAAAAAAAGGAGGAAAATAACAAACAAACAGAAAACACATTGCATTCCGCTACAGGCCACACTTTACTAATCCACCAAGTCCACAATGTTAGAGTCCACATCATTGCACACACATCAATTGCATTGAGTATGGAGTGAATGAATGAACGTTTCTTATGCCTCCTTATAATCATTGCAAGGATTGACCAATCAGATCCCTTCATTCGTGGAGGAAACTACAGCTTTCCTTAACAACTATCTTAGCAACAGGTCTGCCCTAGCCTGGCCATAGCCATCCGTACACTCCGCTCCATCATCATTTCACTGCATGTAACGTCTGGGTCTGGTCCCTGTGTTTGTCATTACAATCGGTCGTATTTCGACCGGCTACTCAGAGAGCGCGGAAGGCGGGTGTTATAGGTCGGTGCCGTGTAGAGTTTGCGCCGAACGGGCAGGTTGTAGTTTGGCAGTGGCGAAGAATGCGATAGTAAAGTAATCCGGTCTGGTTCTATCAAGAAATTGAAGCAGGAGCAAGAGGAATGTTTAGCAAATGTAATCGCTGGTCAAGAGCAGCAAAGGAGATGGCTAGGCTAAATGCTAACAACAGACTCGGGCGCACTACATACCTCACGGTAAACTCAGATCCAATCGTTTCAATCTGCAAAAGGAGTTAACCCCTCCCACCTGTTAGCGGAGCTCAATGGAGCAAATCCAGACCTTAGTATGAAATGTAATTTGTACTAAGGTGTGGTACGACCAGGCTAGGTCTCCCCCTGATACGGCACAAAGCTAACGTAGTGGAACACATGCCCATATAAGGAAAGCGGCTTCAGCTAGCTTATGTTCAAATCAGCTTCTTCCATAAGAAGGCTACATTATGGTGATGTCACACTCGGTCAGTCCACTACTAATATACGGTCTGTGAGTTTCCCCTGCGAATTAAGGCATATCCCCTTATCTGAGTTTACAAGAAAAGCAGGAGGAGTTTACTTTTTAAATGGAAGTCAATAATAATACATATAAGCAAATTGGAGCAAAACCCTCCTGGGCTTGAACTATAGCAGGCATGTCCCAACTAAGGCCTTCTAAGTCCCCATAAGTGCCCCTCTGCTGCTTACTCGCTAATTGTCTATCAGATCATCAGTTCATAGTGCCATCCAGCCAACTTCAGCACAGACAATACAAGCATGTTATGTTGTTTTTGTTCTATTTGAAATCTATTTGGGACAGTGTGAAATAATGAACCGGAGGAGCTGTAGTGTAAACACACCACATTGTTTTCATTTGTAATTGACTCATGCTTAAAATATAACAAATAATAAAATATGAATTGTCGCAAATGGCTTTGTTTGAGTTTATTAACATTTATCTTAGAGTCACAACCAACAACCATGTAGATATCACTAATGTACACGGTGAGATGGGGAACATTTGTCATTCGGCCAACTTTAGCTTTGTCAAGATATGGACCTCATGAACAGCCTGAATCCATAATGTCTGCCTCAAGACAACTCTGATTAACTAAACTTGACCATGTTACTAAAGAGTTTGGCCACCTCTGCGTTAGTTAGCATCATCCATCTTTATACTCAGACTGGAAGAACTAAGCTCTCAGCGCTCAAAGTCCTCCCACTTTTGCTAACGGCAACATCATCAGTCGGTCACACTTAGCTGCAACGCCACACAGCAATCCTCACCTGCAGCAATCAAGCACTGCCTATCAAGCTTGATATTGCGAGGAAGCTCCATCTAAGCAGCAGTTTCACTCATGCCACAACCCTCCTCCTCCTCATCTCTGCCTCGTTCGGGGTTCCACCTCTTTCATCCTTCTCCTAGCTACCACCACCAGCGTCTAGGGCCCGGGGGATTTAATCTCATAATCTCTTTCCCCTTCTGCAATCGTGCAGTGCTCTGCCGGGGTCTAAGCGCCAAATCCTAACCACAGCAACAATAAATATATTAGTGAAAATGATAGACTCAGACTCATATGTGTAAAAGATGTAGTGTTAGATTACTGCAGGCCAATATACAATTCTAATAATACCCATGTTCTGTCTGTTCAAGTCTCTCCAGATTGAATGAGAACTGCTGAGCCTGGACAGTTCTGGTAATTCACTAGTCACTTTACCTGCTGCTATTATCACTATTATTAGTCTGTTTATATTCTCTGCTGCTAAAGTACAATATCTGCCATCTGTAAATGTGAATCCTCCTGATGTTGTTTACTACAGTTTATACTCCACAAGTGACTTATCATTGACCCAAGAGCAGCTATATCTCCAGAGTTTATTATCTTATTAATGTATTATTTATTATCTAATTTGTTAAATAAAAGATATTGCTTGATGTGTGCCTAACCTGAGTGCTTTTGCTTCTCCTTTTATTCTAGTAGGGTTACCACGGTGACCTCTTCCTCTGATCTAAGATAGACATAGATAGATACAGTAGATACTTTATTGATCCCCGTATGGTAAATTCTATACTGTCCAGTAGCAGCAGAAACACATGTATCCATACAAACAAAATAAATGGATAATTCTAAAAGTGACTAACAATAGTATTAAATTGCTACAAAACTCTAGGTCACAGCAGCAGAAAGGGTGTAGCTGTTTGGTTCGGACCTTTTTCTCTGCTCCATTCCTCTTGTGGATTAACACTTGGTCTGCTTTGTTGGGACCGCTGTTGTGTAACGAGACATTTAATCTTTTCTGACTTTTCTGATAGGACCAAACTTTTAAACAAGAATAAAAATAATGACACTTTTCCTGTCTCCACTGTGTTTGTGAAAATCCTTTTTGTTCACTATTGTGTGTAGGAAGATTTTAAAGTAGACATTTATACTGTATTTCCCCCACTTAGGGACAAATAACTGTTTAAGAGATGAAAAGCTACTTCACTCGTCCTGCAGTGGGGAAATTTCAGTGTTGCACCACTGGTTACAGAACAGTCACCGGTGATGCAATCCTCTACTCTATTCTACAATGAAATAAAATCTCTAGCTTTAGCATGACGAAGGAGCAAGAAGTCTGAAATCTCCAACTTTGGGAACCTTTTTTTACCTGAGAGAGCCAAAAACGTCTCCTACTCTAACATGTGTTTCTGTGGGAAGCTGATCTTGGTTTAAAAACAAGATCAGCACATTTATAGTGAGATATTAGTAATGTAAATTTGTTGTCTTCTTTTGTTGAATAAAATGTTTATACTGAAGAAAACCAGTGTATAAAAGATTCTTTCTATGAATGTCTACAAAGAGCCACATCTGGATCCGCCATAGGTTCCTGGCCTCTGTTCTAGTGCAAGAAATATATAGTTGTATGTTTACATCTGTACATGTTCGCAGCACGAGGCTATGGGACAAAGTGACTCAGCAAAGTGACAGTGGACACATGCGGTTTCTCTTTTCTCACAGCCTATGGTCACATATAGACTGGGTTATTCATTTTAGTCTCAGATATATAGAGAGCAGTTGTGAAAGTACTCAGAGAGCCCCACACTGCTGCTCTTGGAGGTGGTTTGAGCCTCGCTGTTCGTCAGGTGACTTCATGACTTGCTGTTTGAGCTGGAGGCAGTTTGTGGTCTGGCACAACAGGTAACACGTGGATTCAATCAGGCGTTTGGAAATGAAAACATCCTCTTTAACACGAGGACTACCAGAACTCAGAAACTCCCCGTAATATCAATGACAGAAATCCCCCAAAAAGGGTTGTTCCAGTTTTTATATGCTCTTACTCCCTTTTAATGCATGCTAAAACTGGGGAATGAAACTTGAAATACAGCAAAAACAGTTTGTTGTTATAAAAGCTAACACATGCTAACAAGTAAACAGTGTGTTGCTATGGTTACTAGCAATCTGTAGCTGAATCAGTCCCAGCACCTTGGAGAAAAAGGACTTAAACTGCCATAGAATTTGAGTTGCCCTGCATGTTCTGTGTCATACAAATAAACTTGCCTTGCTCTGAAATTGACATTAAAATGAATGGAGCAGTCACAATGTTCTGGGAGTTAAAGGTAGAACTCCTCATATTAAAAAAATAATAAAAAGACATGGAAGTAAACTACATATAGTAACAAAAAAGGCAAGAAGTTATGAAGAACGTGCATGAGCGGAGGTGTTATGCTTCCAAAATAAGAACATGTGCTCACATTATGATATATTTTGCCAAATTTGAGCTCTTTTTAACACTTATTTTTAATCACTTCTGGCTTTGCATGTAAGGATTGACCAATCAGAAACTCCAATTGACCCCTGTTATGATGCAAGGCTAAAGAGGAAGAAATGCCAATGTACGGGAACTGGCTCCTGCTTTTGCATTGATGCTAACACTATGGTGATGTCACACTCGGTCAGTCCAATTCTAATATATACAGTCTATGGTCTTCAGGGACCGCTTGGACACACAAATACAATATTATATATTTCTTATTAATTTTACTAACGTTAACGCTCGGGTGCCAAAGTATCAGAATGAAGAGCTCCTGAATCTAGGACACTGTCTTTACAGCGGACCTACCACAATTGTTTCGCGACAAGGTAATACGTGTCCATATGTATTCAAGTTTGACAGACATGAAGCTGATTGAATGACACATGTTTACTATGTCACCATTAAAAAAAATAAAAATAAAAGATAATATCATCAAACTTTTTTTTTGCTTTAATGTATCCAACAGAATCATTGTCATACTTTTCATACTAGTAACGTGACTCTACAGTTTTAATATATACTGACAACTACTACTACTATTACTTCTACTACTATTATTACTTCTACTTCTACTACTGCTACTGCTTCTACTATTACTAATCTACTACAGCTGCTACTACTGCTATTATTATTACTTCTTCTACCACTACTAATCTTATACCTCTAATATACTACTACTACTACAACTACTACTACTGTCTGTATTCGGCCTCTGATTGGTTCTGCTCTAAACCACAATCTCCCCGTGCGCTTTGGACTCTACCACTTAGTACAGCGGGGGTGCTACAGTCACGCAGTATACACATTTACACCCATCTGCTACACAATTGAAACATTTATTCAGACTATTTTTAATTTATGTAGATGCGCCTAATACATCATAACATTATATCGTGCTTTTTAAAACAAGATGGACATGTTACACTGACATCTCCCCCCCGCGGGCTCGCACATAACCGTGTCCCAAAATGGTGGCGAAGAAACTGCTATGAAGAGCTCCAATTTTCTTCGGATTCTGTCGAAATGAGGCCGACCGGAGCTTAGACAGGCTCCCGACACATCAGCGGGGATCCTGGTGAGTTGCCCCCCGCCCGTGGGTACCGTTTGCCCCACTCCCGGTCCCTGTGGAGGCCTGTTTTCCCAGCTTTGCCTGCGTTTGCTTGGGCTTGCAGCTGCAGGAAGCCAGTGCACCGCCACTCTGACCCAGTGCTGTCAGAATCCGATGCAAACGCGGCTAAACAGGTGTGCATGGGTCAGCTGTGAGGTGAGAGGGTGATGCATGAGGAAGTGTGAGGGAGGAGGTGGTTAGCACGTCCTGAGGCTGGCTGTGTCTGTATAGAATAGGCCTTTATCTGTTCCCGCTGAAAACTGCATTTAAAGGGAACCTGACAGATCAGAGCCACGTTCACCAAAGCACAGTTTAGATGCATTGATTTAAGATACTCTATTCACTTCAGTGTAAGTATGTAGAGCCCACAATCATAACAGTAGTCGTCTCGGAGGTCTTTACAAAGTGCCCATGTCTAATCCTCTTCAACAGATCAGAGAGCAAACAGTTCAAATACAGGAACTGCAACAATAACAAACACATAGGAGCCATTGGTCCATAGGGAGCGGGATGACGACTGTCCAGAAATGTTAATATTTATCCCCAAATCATCCGGAGCAACGCTGTCAAGAGTTTGGCCCTTCTTCATCTTCAAGGAAACACTCAAAAACCCCACTGGGCCCATATTGAGAGAGGGATCCACTCCCAGGGATGGACAGGGTGTAGATCCAGGACTGAGGCTGCAGATCCAGGACTGAGGCTGTAGATCCAGGACTGAGGCTGTAGATCCAGGGCTGAGGCTGTAGACCCAGGGCTGAGGCTGTAGACCGAGGGCTGAGGCTGTAGACCGAGGGCTGAGGCTGTAGACCGAGGGCTGAGGCTGTAGACCGAGGGCTCAGGCTGTAGACCGAGGGCTGAGGCTGTAGACCGAGGGCTGAGGCTGTAGACCGAGGGCTGAGGCTGTAGACCGAGGGCTGAGGCTGTAGACCGAGGGCTGAGGCTGTAGACCGAGGGCTGAGGCTGTAGACCGAGGGCTGAGGCTGTAGACCGAGGGCTGAGGCTGTAGACCAGGGCTGAGGCTGTAGACCGAGGGCTGAGGCTGTAGACCGAGGGCTGAGGCTGTAGACCGAGGGCTGAGGCTGTAGACCGAGGGCTGAGGCTGTAGACCGAGGGCTGAGGCTGTAGACCGAGGGCTGAGGCTGTAGACCGAGGGCTGAGGCTGTAGACCGAGGGCTGAGGCTGTAGACCGAGGGCTGAGGCTGTAGACCGAGGGCTGAGACCGAGGTGGCTGTAGACCGAGGGCTGAGGCTGTAGACCGAGGGCTGAGGCTGTAGACCGAGGGCTGAGGCTGTAGACCGAGGGCTGAGGCTGTAGACCGAGGGCTGAGGCTGTAGACCGAGGGCTGAGGCTGTAGACCGAGGGCTGAGGCTGTAGACCGAGGGCTGAGGCTGTAGACCGAGGACTGAGGCTGTAGAGCCAGGACTGAGGCTGCAGATCCAGGACTGAGGCTGCAGATCCAGGACTGAGGCTGCAGATCCAGGACTGAGGCTGTAGATCCAGGACTGAGGCTGTAGATCCAGGACTGAGGCTGTAGATCCAGGACTGAGGCTGTAGATCCAGGACTGAGGCTGTAGATCCAGGACTGAGGCTGTAGATCCAGGACTGAGGCTGTAGATCCAGGACTGAGGCTGTAGATCCAGGGCTGAGGCTGTAGACCGAGGGCTGAGGCTGTAGACCGAGGGCTGAGGCTGTAGACCGAGGGCTGAGGCTGTAGACCGAGGGCTGAGGCTGTAGACCGAGGGCTGAGGCTGTAGACCGAGGGCTGAGGCTGTAGACCGAGGGCTGAGGCTGTAGACCGAGGGCTGAGGCTGTAGACCGAGGGCTGAGGCTGTAGACCGAGGGCTGAGGCTGTAGACCGAGGGCTGAGGCTGTAGACCGAGGGCTGAGGCTGTAGACCGAGGGCTGAGGCTGTAGACCGAGGGCTGAGGCTGTAGACCGAGGGCTGAGGCTGTAGACCGAGGGCTGAGGCTGTAGACCGAGGGCTGAGGCTGTAGACCGAGGGCTGAGGCTGTAGACCGAGGGCTGAGGCTGTAGACCGAGGACTGAGGCTGTAGATCCAGGACTGAGGCTGCAGATCCAGGACTGAGGCTGCAGATCCAGGACTGAGGCTGCAGATCCAGGACTGAGGCTGTAGATCCAGGACTGAGGCTGTAGATCCAGGACTGAGGCTGTAGATCCAGGACTGAGGCTGTAGATCCAGGACTGAGGCTGTAGATCCAGGACTGAGGCTGTAGATCCAGGACTGAGGCTGTAGATCCAGGACTGAGGCTGTAGATCCAGGGCTGAGGCTGTAGATCCAGGACTGAGGCTGTAGATCCAGGGCTGAGGCTGTAGACCGAGGACTGAGGCTGTAGATCCAGGGCTGAGGCTGTAGACCCAGGGCTGAGGCTGTAGACCGAGGGCTGAGGCTGTAGACCGAGGGCTGAGGCTGTAGACCGAGGGCTGAGGCTGTAGACCGAGGGCTGAGGCTGTAGACCGAGGGCTGAGGCTGTAGACCGAGGGCTGAGGCTGTAGACCGAGGGCTGAGGCTGTAGACCGAGGGCTGAGGCTGTAGACCGAGGGCTGAGGCTGTAGACCCAGGCCTGAGGCTGTAGACCCAGGCCTGAGGCTGTAGACCCAGGCCTGAGGCTGTAGACCCAGGCCTGAGGCTGTAGACCCAGGCCTGAGGCTGTAGACCCAGGCCTGAGGCTGTAGACCCAGGCCTGAGGCTGTAGACCCAGGCCTGAGGCTGTAGACCCAGGCCTGAGGCTGTAGACCCAGGATTGAAGACTGAGGCTGTAAGGCAAGGCAAGGCAAGTTTATTTGTATAGCACAACAGAACTGTCTTTAACCTGGTTTCAAACATTGTCATTGAGGAGGCCTGTCTCACATCTTCAGGAAGACTGTTCCAGATTTTAGCAGCATGAATCTGAAAAGCAGCCTCCCCATGTTTAGTTCTGACTCTGGGCACTAACAGGAGTCCAGTCCCTGTGCTCCTCAGAGTCCCAGCAGGAGTCCAGTCCCTGTGCTCCTCAGAGTCCGGGCTGGTTCATATGGGACTAACATGTCACTAATATATTTTGGTGCGAGGCCATGGAGAGACTTGTAACAAGCAAAGCTGTTTTAAAGTCTATTCTCTGAGCCACAGGAAGCCAGTGCAGAGACCTGAGGACCGGACTAATATGGTCGTACTTCCTGGTTCTAGTCAGGACTAATGTGGTCGTACTTCCTGGTTCTAGTCAGGACTAATGTGGTCGTACTTCCTGGTTCTAATCAGGACTCGAGCTGCTGCATGTTGAATGTACTGCAGCTGTTTTACAGCCTGTTTGGACAGACCTGTGAGCAGGCCATTGCAGTAGTCTAACCTACTGGAGACAAATGCATGGATAAGAATCTCCAAGTCTGCTTTAGACACTATGTTTTTGATCCTGGCAATGTTTTTTAGATGCTAAAAAGCTGCTGATGTTACTGATTTGATGTGGCTATTAAAATTTAAGTCTGAGTCCAGTATTACCCCTAGACTTCTAACCTTGTTTGAAGGTTTTAGGGAGAGAGACTGTAGATGACAGATGACGCTCTCTCTTTGTTTCTGGGGACCAAAGACAATCATTTCAGTTTTGTCTGCGTTTAGCTGAAGGAAGTTGTTTTGCATCCACTCACTGATCTGTTGGATACAGTGAAGGAATGAGTCCACTGGTCCATGTTCTCCTGCAGTCAGTGAGACATAGATCTGAGTGTCGTCTGCATAGTTGTGATAGGAAACTTTTTTTCTGCGTATTAACTGACCTAACGGCAGCATGTAGAGATTGAACAGAAGAGGTCCCAGGATCGACCCCTGTGGTACTCCACAGGTCAGGGCCATATGATCTGAGACACAGTTTCCAATCTCTACACTACTTCCTGTCCTCAAGATAAGACCTAAACCAACTTAGGGCGGTGCCAGCTGTAGATCCAGGACTGAGGCTGTGTGGTGCAGAATGGAAGAGGCTCCGATGTAGGGAGGAGGGTGTAGCTCATGAGATCAGGGGCGACCAGTCCACTGGTGCAGATAAAAGAGGCCGGATTCAGGGGTCCCATCATCACTATAGACCATGGGACAGTGAGTGAATAGTAAAGAACAGACTACAGCCGAAGTCATAATGTGACGGATAAAGTCAAAAGAGGAGAGTTGTTCCCATAATTCTCTTGCAGTGGTCAATACCTATTTGTCCTCTATTCTTTGTGTTTGAACTGTTTGATTCTCTGATCTGTGTTTTCAACGGTTTAGTTAAGTCCTTTGAGAGAACTGCTGTTGTGATTTAGGGCTTTACAAGAATACATTGAATTGAAATGAATTGAATTGAGAGGTCCCAGTGTCCTTCATGACCTGTGTTTTTTAAACTTAAGGTTTTATTTCTCATTCCTACCTTACTTACCGAGTAGTACCCCTCCAAATGCTAAATAAAAAGAGGACTAGCCTTGAATGTGTGCCTGTGTTTGATTCCCTGACGTGGATGGGGAGCTGATTCCACAGTATAGGAGCAGGGTAGCTATCCATCCATCCATCCATTTTCTACCCTTTAATCCATTTCTGGGTCAGGGGGGTGGCAGTCAGAGATGCCACCCAAGTCTCATAGCACCAGCCCCTCACTGACCCTCTGCAGGTGGTGAGTCCACAGGAGGACGGCTGCTCTCTGAGTGTGAGCATAGCCTTGATCTTTCAGTGGGGACTTTGGGCAAAGTGGGGTTAAGTGTCTTGCCCAAGGACACAACGACAGCAGTCATCAGTGGGAGAAGGTGTAGAGGTGGGAATTGAACCCACGACTTTCAGGCCTGAAGGCCAATGCTCTACCAACTGAGCTACTGTCGCCCCCCAGGACTGGGGGCGGGGTAGCTAATCACTCCTAATGCCTACGACGGCACTTTAGGAACCAGCTGATGTCTGCCGTTTGGCGAGCACAGTGAGAGTTGGGTTGATATGATACTATTGTGTCTTGGAGGTAGTTGACAATAGAGTTTTGTCTTGTTTTTACTTCTTTGGCAGTCATTCTAACGTGTACTTCCTGGTTGGACATGAGCAGCAATGATAGAGATAGCAACCTGCAAAGTAAACAAAGGCCTTTATCTTGTTGAATTCTAATGGACAGATTTGTGCATACGTGGATGAAATGGACAGAGGAAACCTTTTGTTTTACATTCTATATGATTTTTAAACTTTGTGCCACAAATAGACTGTGAATATTAAATAGTATTTTTTCATAATTGACTAATCAAGCAATTCCATTAGTTATTGATGAATTAGTTGTTCAGAACGTGAAGATCATACTTATGTTTGAGCCAGATAAAGCTGCAGCCGAACTGCCTGAGATCCTAGTAATAATAATTATAGCATCAATAATAATTACATGATTAACTGATTTATCACAATAAAAACATGAAGACATGAACACGCTTCCTGTTCATCTTGTAGTTTTTTATTACTTTATGTACTTCTCATTATTATGTCAAACCATTCACCTTAAAGTGTTTAAAGCTCATCTTTGCATCTGTGGATCTTTGTCTGCATTTTTTACTGTATGAAGACATTTACACAAAAGGATTTCTTTAATTTCATTTCAGCTTGGATTTTTCTGTGTTCGGACCAAAACTGGGTCAAAGATTAATTACACGATGATTTATCATTTAAAATGAAAGCTTCTTTCTGCTTCAAACAGATTTGACTCAAAAAAACTTTTGCATTGTTTCAGTAATGACACGGTAATTCTTGAGTGATTCTATCCATGCCAGATGTGACATGTACATTTCTCCTGTGTGAGATCACTAAAGTCTATCTTATCTCTGATGTTATCAACAGGCCCTCCTCAGGCCTTTGGTCCAGTTTAGTTTCAGTCCACGGAGCTCTTTTTGTTTATAGAAATCAATTAAATAATATCTTTACTCATATTTGATAATACAGTCATTATTTGGTTAAAATATATTAATGATTGTGGAAAGTAGCACAACATTGAAATCTGCGACTTTCCGTCTCCACATTTACAAACATTTACGTTTTTTCCTGTTGTTGATAAAGAATCAGACGATTGGACAGTTTGGTGCGTTACTGTGCGTATGAGTCATGTTTGAACAACAGAGCAGAATCTTTGCACACACAAGCTGTGATAAATAAACTCCTGTAATGTGACCCAGCCTCTTTAGACTCGAGCTTGCGGCCCACAGATAAAGAGACCACTAGTTCAGACGCTGTAGTTGGTTTCACTTTCGCATCCTTCTGTGCAGAGTCATTCCAGTCCTGCTCATCGGTGACAGGTGCGTGGCTCGATGGATAGATCACTCTCATTATGGGAGGCCTTGTTTTCAAACTCCAAATCATATCCTTTCAAATTCTTCCATGGAACCAGTGCGTGAGCTCTGGAGCCGGAGTGTCGACTCCTGGGATTATTATTATAAAGGAATAGTTTAGACTTTCCATATTTTCTTTGCAGCCATCGCAGAGATGTCAGGCCGACAAAAAGACTTTTGGTTTGATAGAGGAAGGACTTTACACAACGTTAGGCCTGGCTGGAACACAGGGACGGGAACTCTGAGGAGCACAGGGACTGGGTAGGAGACCCTGTGTTCCAGCCAGGCCTAACGTTGTGTAAAGTCCTTTCTCTATCAAACAAAAATTATTTTTGTCGGCCTGACATCTTCGCGATGGCTACAAAGAAAATATGGAAAGTCTAAACTATTCCTTTATAATAATAACGTGCTCCTCAGTCCTCGTTGGCTCATGTGGCATGTACGAGACTCATGTGGCATGTACTTGACATGTACATCGGTGCGAGGCCATGGAGAGACTTGTACACAAGCAGAGTCCCTGAGTGTAGGAGGACAAGAAATAGTGATGTCGCCTGACCACATTATGGCTCTCTGAAAGACTAGAGATTGACATAATTATAAGCACTTGGGCAATTATCAAAACATGATATTTCAGTTTTAGAACAGGAAAAGAGTTGCTCAAACTTAAATATGAAGTTCCCTGTTTGATCATCCCACTTTGGACAGTGAGTGAGCCCCTGGCAATCAGACAAGATCATGTGTGCGTGTGCACGTGCGCGTGCGTGTGCAAGCAAGGCTCTTGTGTTGACTCTGGCCACACGCCCCTCTCTCGCAGTTTCACATGTGGCCGGAGCAGTGCGTAGAGCGCCGAGATGCTTGTCTTACATTTCCGGCCAATCACACGCCAGCTCCAGTTTCAACAGTGCGCACACACACACAAACACACACATTGGTGAGTCGCTGCACAGGTGGGACTGGGCTGAAAATGTTTTGTGAAGACCAGTTGTTGTATTTTGCTCTCTAAATGTTTTCAGTTGATGAGGAATACTTTAAAGGGCGTCATGAAGCAGGACTTTCTAACATTGATGTTTATTGATCCATCTGCACAGCAACCCTCTAACATTTGTCCTGTCCCTGTGGCCTGTCCCTGTGGCCTGTCCCTGTGACCTGTCCCTGTGACCTGTCCCTGTGACCTGTCCCTGTGGCCTGTTCCTGTGACCTGTCCCTGTGGCCTGTCCCTGTGGCCTGTCCCTGTGACCTGTCCCTGTGACCTGTCCCTGTGGCCTGTCCCTGTGGCCTGTCCCTGTGGCCTGTCCCTGTGACCTGTCCCTGTGACCTGTCCCTGTGGCCTGTCCCTGTGGCCTGTCCCTGTGGCTTGTCCCTGTGACCTGTCCCTGTGACCTGTCCCTGTGGCCTGTCCCTGTGGCCTGTCCCTGTGTCCCTGCCTGTCCCTGTGACCTGTCCCTGTGACCTGTCCCTGTGGCCTGTCCCTGTGGCCTGTCCCTGTGACCTGTCCCTGTGGCCTGTCCCTGTGGCCTGTCCCTGTGGCCTGTCCCTGTGCCTGTCCCTGTGACCTGTCCCTGTGCCTGTCCCTGTGGCCTGTCCCTGTGGCCTGTCCCTGTGACCTGTCCCTGTGGCCTGTCCCTGTGACCTGTCCCTGTGGCCTGTCCCTGTGACCTGTCCCTGTGACCTGTCCCTGTGACCTGTCCCTGTGGCCTGTCCCTGTGGCCTGTCCCTGTGGCCTGTCCCTGTGGCCTGTCCCTGTGGCCTGTCCCTGTGGCCTGTCCCTGTGGCCTGTCCCTGTGGCCTGTCCCTGTGACCTGTCCCTGTGACCTGTCCCTGTGACCTGTCCCTGTGGCCTGTCCCTGTGGCCTGTCCCTGTGGCCTGTCCCTGTGACCTGTCCCTGTGACCTGTCCCTGTGGCCTGTCCCTGTGGCCTGTCCCTGTGACCTGTCCCTGTGACCTGTCCCTGTGGCCTGTCCCTGTGGCCTGTCCCTAGGCCCAGGGGCTTTGTGCACTCAGACTTGGTCTGCTGCCTCTGGTTTCCATTTCATAATACTCTGGGTTATTGCCAGCGCTTTCTGAGTGTCGTGGGTCCAATGCTGTGATTTTCTAAATGTTTTATTTTTTTAAACCCTACAATTGGGATTTTCTATTGTTTTTCTCTTGCTCCAATTGAATAGACTTCCTTTTATTTACAAAGTCAGAAACGGGCATATTAAAGGCTCCATGTGCCAGATGCAACTCTCATGGATCTGGCCTGTACACTCACGTCCAGCTGACTGTCTTGTGTCGTGTGGTCTCCCACGTGGGAGTGTCATGTTTGTGAACTTGTGCACAACTAATATGACACCCTCCCCCGTCTTCTTCACATGTTGGTATTTAAAGTGTACTCGCTGTTGCCCCCTATCGATCTTTCATGACATACATGTTGAAATCTGAAAAGCATTGATGCGTGAAACACAGAGTATGAAATAGCCTTAAGGTTCTTCTCCGCTGCTCTCGTTTGTACAGTATTTGGACTAAAAGCCGGGTCACTGCAGAAAATCCGCATCAGCGCAGGCTCCTGATGTCAGATTACAGTTGTGGTGCCAATTATTACTGTAATAACATGCGTGTGTGTCCGTGTTCACATGCAAAGCCCGGTTGGTTGAGGATTGGTTTAAACCCGGTCCTGGTTCAGTCTCTGGATGTGCAGGAGGCATCCTAACGGTTCTTTCTCAAGTTCTGCAAAACTTCTGAGTCTGGGTTGTCATGGCAACCGGTGTAGGTGGTAACCTCCACAAAATGTATTGATGGTTGAACATTACATTGTTGAAGCCAGATGCATTAAAGCTAGTGGACCTAACTTATTAGTTGTATGAATACCTTTGTTTCAAACAAAATCAGACCAAAACATGCTGTATTTATCTTAGACTTTTATCTTTTAAAGCTGCTGAGTTGGGGTTTTTGTCTCCTTTTAACTTTTCTGTTTGGAAAGCTGATAGTCCAGAGGTACATGTGAAAGTAGAGAGCAACTGATTTAACATAGTTTTGAAGATTTTCCCAGCACTATTCACTTTGCAAATTCATTTTATTGTCTCTATTGTCTTCTCTTCTCATGAGTTTTTGGCCATATCGCCCAGCTCTAATCCACACTTTTTTGGGGGAGTCTTACATAAGATATAGTGATCAATTGTTGTACCTTTTTGTTGTTTGTTTTACAAATTATTAACTTACTTTTAAACAAAAATCTTGATCAATGAATCTCTCATACATTTTACACAACTGAAAAGTTGTCCTTTGGGTAGTTAGGATTGTGGACGGACAGGCTGTAGATCAGGGGTCGGAATTGTCAAAAATGTGATGTTCAATTCGTATTGCAAAATTATTGTGATTCTGAACATATTGCGATACAGCAAGTATTGTGATATATATATTGCAATTTATGTCCCTCATATAATTCAGAGGCATTACAAAAATTGATGAGATGAAACTGCTCAAATGTCACATTTATCATCCCTGAACATTCAGGACACAGGACCTTCTTTCTGGACATGAACCAGAACTAAGGTGACGTCATTTATGTTCAACAGTCACGATTAAGTAACTGACTAACCTGATCAGAATTAAGAAATTAAAGTTTAACCTGATCCCCTTATTATGGATTATCGTCCAATCTCTGATCGTCGCGTTGCTGTTTCATTGTTCCGATCGAATATTGTTCTTAATCTCTTTTGAAGCAGCTCGATGGCGGGTTCCTCATAGTTTATCCATCTCATTGAGGCACTGCTCGCCTTTGTACCACACCAGCGCTCGCGTTTAAAAATCCTTGTGTTTTATTATTCCCCTTATCCTTCTTTTGCGCGTTTAATCATTCATTTCTCTTCCAGGCCCGTCTGCACTGCGGCACTTGGCCTACTTTTTGTGTCTCTTCATTACGACGGCTCCGTAGGCATTAGCAGCCGAATTAACCACGCGCCTCTCCTCCGCTGCCATCATCACCCAGTCACCTCAACGTGCGTTTTTTAGTGACTTTTCACAGCCCATCAGTTAATTCAATTCATTACAACCAGCTTACCTCCACTTTTCCCGAATTCTAAGCAGCTGCGTTAAAAGGCAGCAGCCGAAGGAACAAGGAAAGTGCATCTCCAGTCTGAATAATGGATGTCGGCCATATTGTGGATGGAAAAGGCCCGGATGTGGCTGTGGTAATAGTCTGGCGAGCCGTTCTCCCAGAAAATTGTCAGTCTCCAGCGCTGGTTTCCAAGAAGGCGTAATGAACGTCGCCTCTGATGGCTGACTGTGGGCTGGGTTTGCACTCGTAATACTTCAGCATTAGCATAGACCTGGCTCCGGGTCCTTGGACTCTGCGAAGGCTTTCTGGGGTGGACATGGACACAGACTGAAGCCTCGTTCACTGGAGGATTTTTGTCCAGTTAATTGTTGATTCAAATGTGCAACAGTTCACCGTTACAGGTTGGAACAGGGGTGTCCAAACTTTTTCGTAAGAGGGCCACAGCTAAAGAGACTTGTCCAGGGGCCGACAACATTTGTCCATATTGATTAACTATTCAATTCCAAAGATTCTGAGCTTTACAAGAAGGTATAGAACTATTTCGGTGGAGCTGAAGCTGGCTGTGTGGCCCAGGTCTGAGAAGCTGACTTCTATTTGATGTGATTTTACCAAATGGAGGTGTCTCGTTATTCAAGTTAATTTTGACACTAATCAGTTTTAGACACATACAGTAAGTAGGACTGTGCAAGAGCAAGCAAGAGCCACAGCCACAGACCAATTTGTGTTAAAAAAACACACACAAAAACAACTTTACTGTATGCATACTTTGTGTGTAGACCTATATCCTACTAGTGCTGGTGCTCTGAGAATCAGATGGCAGCTCTAATTGAAAGTGAATGAATGAACCGGGCCGTGGAGAACCGAACCAGGACCCAAACTTCAGCGTGAGAGTGAGATGCGACAAACTGGTGTGGACCATGCTTAGGATATTTAGTCCCACTTTCCCTGGACCAGAGCAGAGAGCAAAACCTCGCACTGAAGAAGGATGAGCCCGTGTTTATTTGGATGTAAGATAACTGCGTTTGGGCGTTTGTGGTTCTGATTAAAGTCATATAATGCTTTGTGTGTGAACTGTATCCCCAAACACGTTCAGATGTCAATTTGGCTCAATACCAAATGTTCTGTGTCCAGTTCTCTTCATAACGTGCTTTACTGCCACCCAAAGAATCACTTACAGAGCGCTACAAAGCTGTGATCCGCGGGTCAGCATCGGTTCCCATCACACATGTTCCCGACAGCATTGGGTCGGTTCTCGGGGATGTAGACTAGGAATAATGTAGGAATAATCGTTCCAGCCTTCAATATGTCTTTCTGCATTTTGTTAAGTTTTATCATTGTTTTGACCATTAGCTGATCTAGACTGAGATTTTTTTTCTTAAAAAAAAATGTATTATTATTATTAAAATTCAGTGTATGTGAATGTGTTCTAAAGGAGAAGGTTATCCACATGCTCCTGTTCCTGGATCATTTCTTTCGCCAGAGTGGACCTCTTTTTGAAAGCTGATGGCAATAATCAAGATCGAGAAAAGTTGAAATATTGAGCTTTTGTATTTTTGCACTGCTGTACTTCCTCGTGTTGTTTTATTGTCTTCCTGAAAACTGGAATAATGTGCTTTTCCCTGTGTCCTCTGAGTCAGTGTTTTAGTTTTGTGCTATATTAACGATGGTTCTCATTGATTTGAATCACAAATGTTATTTCCATAATGTCATTAGAACACATTTGTGACAGGTTCCAAGATAATTGATTAATTCACATCCAACTTCTTAATCGCTCACAGCCTCGGGAGGAAAATTCTCTGACTTCATTGGAAAATATTGACGTTTTGTCTTATTTGTGTAAGGAGCAGTTTTAGCAAAAATACTATTTTCTCGCGTTAAATTCAAACATATTCTGCCACACAAGCACGGCTTTTAGATTTGTGGCCCTTAAATCCCTCTGCAGATTGTATTTGCAGTGAAGACTGAGTGTCTCTTGGAAGTAAAGTGGGGCAGGACTTTGTTGGGGTGGCACTCTGCTCAATGCTGCCGGGGTGCCCCTGAGCAAAGCACTATGTTCCAACTGTACCAGCATGTTTCTGCCTGGGGGGTTCATAACCCAGAAACGTGGCCATCTCTGCTGCCTTACTTGACTGATCCATCTCAACATGTCTTCTTTAAAGCTTTTCCTCTGTTTAATCCATAGACTGTATATATTAACGGACGTAGTCCCGCCTATCTCCGCCGTTCTAACTAATGGGCCAAAAATTGGGCTTTCATGGAGTGATTCAAAATGGCCACGGGGGCTGGAAAATGTGAAAAAAACGCATCTGCGCATGCGTCAGACCTGGGGTTGTCTTTAACTCCATTCATGTTGAGATGAGGATTTTTCTGGCGATGGCCAGAATATTAACTTGATGGATATTTATTTCATGATTATTAGGTAAAAAAATTCTCAAAGGTACAATGACTGTGGTGCCACTTGCTTGTGAAAACTAGATGCTGTCAGACCTCAGAAGCTCAGCAGGGCAGGTACTGGTTAGTACTGTGATGAGAGACTTCCAAGAACACCAGGGGGGCACAGTGCAGCGGTTTGCAGTGGGGCAGTTATTGCGGCACATTGCCCAGAACGACGTGTGTGTGTGTGAATGGTAGGTGATGGTCAGAGGGGCCAATGGCACATGCTGTTTGCCCCAGCAAGAATGAGTAGAGTTTGCATGTTCTCCACATGTCTGCCCTGGGTTCTCTGGTTTCCACTAAATTGTGTGTCTCTGTGTATCCTTTGTCTGTGGAAGATGCTCTATAAATAAAGTACTTATTGTGATTTTTTTTATAGTTTTGCCAGATACAAGGCAAGGTACATATTCAATAATCTACTCAAGAAATTCAATACATTTGAAAAAAAAATAAAATAGTTACGTTGGCATGTAGTGTATTCTATGTCACCCCCCTTTATTCTCATCATGGATAGTTCCCGTCTCCCAAGAGTTCTCCTGTTTGCAGCTTTGTCTAATCAGCTTACCTCCTTCACTGCCTGAGCCCAAAAGTCATCGGCACACACACATTCTGGCTAAACATGAGTTGTGTGCAGTGATGCCTCGGTTGTGCCTGAGTGGATGTCACAGGGGAGAGGCTAACTGCTTTTAGGCCCTCGCACTTCTGCTGCAGCTGAATTTGAGACCGCAGCCCACGCCCGCAGCTCCCCAGAGTCCTCCCACCCAAAGCTCCGGCACGGCCAATACTCCGCTATACTCGCTCTTCACCAATCAAGATTATATTAACCACCGTGTTTTCTAATGCACATGTTTTGAGCAAGTAAATATAGGTTTTTCAGATTGAATTTCTTGAACTAAACCTGGCTGAGTACAATACAAAACCGCTCTCCCTCTCCGCTCGTGCCACTCCTGATTCGTGGATTACTGTTCTAAGCACTGCTCTTCTCTCCACCGCTGGATCCAGTTACCCCACCATTACTCAGACGCTCCCCCAGCGAGGAGGCTCCGTGTCGGGCAGAGCGGAGCCGGCCTGGCCTCTCTGGACCCACGCAGACCACAGACGCCCCTCTGGTCAGTGCAACCGCCCCGGCTGAGACTGAGCCAAGAAACACCACAGAAGTGAACCGTATCCGGAGCTCCGTGTGTGATGGCCGTCTTGTGTATGATAAAATTGAATCTTCATGTTATGAGTTAGAGATCGGCCAATACAGATATATACATGTATATCTCTTTATTATACGGCTCCTCACAGCAGCAGTAGAATGCTCCATTGATTTGAATGTAATTTCAAAACGTTCTACCGGTCATTATTTTCTATAACGGACCTCTCAAAACAATAATGACCGCTGCCCATGGCAACGCACTCTCTGCTTGTCTTTCAAATGCGTGGATAACTCCGCAAGTAGTTCCGGCCACTCCGGAGCTAGCCACGCTCAATCAACACACTTAAATGTTAATCGGAGAATACTTATACATATACATTCTTCACACACGTGCACGGAAGTTTTCAGAATTTTCTGGTCTTGTCTTCATGACAAAAATACTATTTCTCTGCGTCAAAAAGCGATCGTGAAAAAACCGGAAGTAGTTCTGGCCGCTCAATAAACGCAAATGCCAATCAATCAACGCAATGAAATGTTAATCGGGGAGTAATTTATACATATCCAGTCTTAATACAAGTGCACGGAAGTTTTCAGAATTTTCCGTTTACGTTTTCATGACAAAAACACTGATGTAATGCGAGAAAAGGCGATCCCGAAAAACCCGGAAGTAGATACCGGCACATTTTAAGATACCGGCACATTTTCAGACACATTTGCAGAGGATCGAATTATGGATTTAGGTTAGGTTTATGTTTGGGTCACTCACCGCTGATGTTCAGAATTCTTTGTTCAGTTTTCATGCAGTTCCAGAGAGTTCTAATTTGGAAGTTGCCAGCCTAACTGTTGCCCGCGGTTGCCGAGCAACGGGAAAACTTTTTGGGACTACTTTATTTGTTGTCATTAAATAAACTTTTGGCATTCATAAAAGTGATCTGAAGTTTATTTTGTGTGTTACGTTGGTACAAAGCAGTATAATAAGCGGGATAATGTATAGCATACAGGTCATTATCGGAAAATAAGTACCTTCAGGGCGGAAGCGGATCCCTCCGCTGCGCGTCGGGGTCCGCTTCGCCCTGTCGGTACTTATTTTCCGATAATGACCTGTAGGCTATACATTATCCCTTACATAATCTAGCCAATTTTGATTAGGATTTGAAATATTGGCTATTAGGGTTGGGCGATATGGGCCTCAGCATGTATCACGATTTTTGTTAGTATGTATCACGATATGACGATATGATAATTTTAACAAAGCCTCATATAAAAGCTATAAAAACTTAGCACTGATAATTTTAAACACACTTGCCTCAAAGTGCATTTACTGATATATTGGCAGCAAAATGTGTAATACAGCTATTGTATATAAAACGTATTAACAAAACTGAATTGTAGAGAATTCTGTTTTGCACATACTGCAAATTGTAGGCAACATGTAATAAAGGTGAACATTTGTAATTTGTTAAATATATAAAAGTTTGTCCTTTGTAATATAAAAAGTGTAGCATTATCAAATAATTATTTGATCACTTTGGCTAATGTTTCCTAATCCCAATATAGTCAAAATGATCAAATACTGTATATATTTTTTGTATCCTTTTGCGTTTCTATAATTATAACTTATTTGTAATTATATTGCAATGTAGACAAACGGAGAGAGAGAGAGAGAGAGACTTCTGGAAAACTACCACATCTTATGATGGATGGGACATAACATGCTACTTGGACTTTTCACAGCTGTTGATTTCTATTTACTGACCAATGTAAAGCAACTCATGTATGTTTTAGGAAATTGTTGTACAACCAAGAGTCAGTGCTCACTGTCTCAGCACCCAATCTTCACTCTGCCCTGGAGGTGAAGTGATCAACTGTGTTTGTCTGTTTGTTTGTCTGTGAGCAACATTTCAACAACAGCTCAAACGGTTCTGGCAGAATTTGAATGATGTACAATGGTCCAGTGAAAAACTGATCTACTCTTGGCGGAAGTCTGCGGTTCTGGTTCACGTTCAGCCACAATGTAAACGAAATACAGCACTATTTATTGAATATTATCCATCCATCCATTCATTTTCTTCCCCTTAATCAATTTCTGAGACGGGGGGGGTGGCAGTCAGAGCTGCTCGCAGTATACATAGCACCAGCCCCTCATTGATCCTCCTGCAGATGGTGAGTCCACAGAAGCCTTGATCTTTCAGCGGGGGCTTTGGGCAAAGTGGGGATAAGTGTCTTGCCCAAGGACAGCAGTCATCAGTGGGAGTCGTGAAGTAGGTCTCGTGGTGGGCTTGAACCCTCGACCTCCAGGCTCTAATGCCAATGCTCTACCAACTGAGCTACTGTCGCTCCAGTGTTATTGAGTATTAATATGAAAAAAATAAATAAAAAAATGGTATTTTGTATGCTTATAAAATTTTAAAATATCCATCTTTATATTTCTACTGTTAAGTACGTCTATAATGATTGACTGGAGTCAAATAATCATGCACATAATCTTTATTTCACCAACTAATTAACAATCAAGGATACTCTTATAAGTTGATCTTGGACTCAAAACCCCTTCTTATTTTTTTTGTTTTTTTTTTTCTTTTTTATTAAGTGATACATAGACATACAAAAGTGATACATAGACATACCAAAGTGAAAATGGCTGGTACAACAGCAAAAAGAACAAAACATGGGGGACATAAAACATGGGGACATACAAAGAGATACACATATTGAGACTACATGAAACATTACACATGTGCGGTGTGTGTGTGTGTCTGTGTGGTGTGTGTAAAAACATTGAAGCAGTGACAGAACATGGGGACAAACAAAGAGATACAAATATTGAGAGAACATGAAACATTACACAATGGGCGGTGTGTGTGTGCGTGCAACCCCTTCTTAAAGGCGCTATACCCTTCTGCAATGTTTGAATGTTTAGCACCGCCCCCAACTCGCTCAATGGCTTCTCATTTCCCCTACGCTCTCATAACACAGAGCCACCTAGTTTTATTTGCGATCTGATACATATGCAAACATTAGCATTAGCGCAACTTCTTGTAAGCTGTGCAACAATCACTGATGAAATGGCACTAAAGCAACGCACTGCTAACACAATATATAAGTAAAAGAATACCGCTAGTTTCGCGTCCGAATGTATTAATTTAAAACCTTAGAATATATTCTAATATTTAATTATAATTTGTTATAGAGCTCCTCAAAGCAGCAGCAGCAATTCTTCCGATCATTTTTTCTTGATAACAGAACTCTCAAACCAATAATGACCGAAGCCCCAATGCAACCTCTGTTTGTAATTCAGGTGTGTAAAATACTGCCATTACTCTGCAAGTACAAAACGCTATCAGCGCCTGTCACTACACACTTGTCTGTGTAGAGAAGCCAACGGAGCTAGCGGAGCTAGCCACGCTCAATAAACAACTACATATCTATAAATCAACACCATTAAACGTCAATCGGACAATACAGTACACATATACATCCTTAACACACATGCATGGATGATTTCAGAATTTGCTGTTAACGTTTTCATGACAAAAATACTGTTTCAATGTGACAAAAAGCGATTGCGAAAAACCCGGAAGTTACCATGAAACAACTAGCTAGCTTAGCTGTTACCTGCCTAGCACGTCCCGGTGAAACCTTTGGGAGCTAACTATTATTTGCAGTCATTAAATACATTTCGAATTACAAGGGTTGTCTAATATTTGTTCAAATTTTTTTATTCAATTATTTTGTTCATCATTTTTTATTTTAGAATTATATTCGAATTTTGAAGTGGAAGCCCTGGTGTTAAGCAGCGCTGTAGAGACTAGAGGACGCAGGCTGTAGAGACTAGAGGACACAGGCTGTAGAGACTAGAGGACACAGGCTGTAGAGACTAGAGGACACAGGCTGTAGAGACTAGAGGACACAGGCTGTAGAGACTAGAGGACACAGGCTGTAGAGACTAGAGGACGCAGGCTGTAGAGACTAGAGGACACAGGCTGTAGAGACTAGAGGACACAGGCTGTAGAGACTAGAGGACACAGGCTGTAGAGACTAGAGGACACAGGCTGTAGAGACTAGAGGACACAGGCTGTAGAGACTAGAGGACACAGGCTGTAGAGACTAGAGGACACAGGCTGTAGAGACTAGAGGACACAGGCTGTAGAGACTAGAGGACACAGGCTGTAGAGACTAGAGGACACAGGCTGTAGAGACTAGAGGACACAGGCTGTAGAGACTAGAGGACACAGGCTGTAGAGACTAGAGGACACAGGCTGTAGAGACTAGAGGACACAGGCTGTAGAGACTAGAGGACACAGGCTGTAGAGACTAGAGGACACAGGCTGTAGAGACTAGAGGACACAGGCTGTAGAGACTAGAGGACACAAGGCTGTAGAGACTAGAGGACGCAGGCTGTAGAGACTAGAGGACGCAGGCTGTAGAGACTAGAGGACGCAGGCTGTAGAGACTAGAGGACGCAGGCTGTAGAGACTAGAGGACACAGGCTGTAGAGGCTAGAGGACACAGGCTGTAGAGACTAGAGGACACAGGCTGTAGAGACTAGAGGACACAGGCTGTAGAGACTAGAGGACACAGGCTGTAGAGACTAGAGGACACAGGCTGTAGAGACTAGAGGACACAGGCTGTAGAGACTAGAGGACGCAGGCTGTAGAGACTAGAGGACGCAGGCTGTAGAGACTAGAGGACACAGGCTGTAGAGACTAGAGGACACAGGCTGTAGAGACTAGAGGACACAGGCTGTAGAGGCTAGAGGACACAGGCTGTAGAGACTAGAGGACGCAGGCTGTAGAGACTAGAGGACACAGGCTGTAGAGACTAGAGGACACAGGCTGTAGAGACTAGAGGACACAGGCTGTAGACACTAGAGGACACAGGCTGTAGAGACTAGAGGACACAGGCTGTAGAGACTAGAGGACACAGGCTGTAGAGACTAGAGGACACAGGCTGTAGAGACTAGAGGACGCAGGCTGTAGAGACTAGAGGACACAGGCTGTAGAGACTAGAGGACACAGGCTGTAGAGACTAGAGGACACAGGCTGTAGAGACTAGAGGACACAGGCTGTAGAGACTAGAGGACACAGGCTGTAGAGACTAGAGGACGCAGGCTGTAGAGACTAGAGGACACAGGCTGTAGAGACTAGAGGACACAGGCTGTAGAGACTAGAGGACACAGGCTGTAGAGACTAGAGGACACAGGCTGTAGAGACTAGAGGACACAGGCTGTAGAGACTAGAGGACACAGGCTGTAGAGACTAGAGGACACAGGCTGTAGAGACTAGAGGACACAGGCTGTAGAGACTAGAGGACACAGGCTGTAGAGACTAGAGGACACAGGCTGTAGAGACTAGAGGACACAGGCTGTAGAGACTAGAGGACACAGGCTGTAGAGACTAGAGGACACAGGCTGTAGAGACTAGAGGACACAGGCTGTAGAGACTCGAGGACACAGGCTGTAGAGACTAGAGGACACAGGCTGTAGAGACTAGAGGACGCAGGCTGTTCGCTGCTCGTTCTGTGATTGGAGGAGAACGTCCCGCTCAGACTCTACTCAGCACTTTTCACTGCTTGTAATTCTTACACAGCTGAATCAATGACCTCAAGTTTTCAATTAAATGATGTATTATGATACAACTTGTATGTAGTAAAAAGCATTTTTATGAACTACTTAGAAAAAAAATCGGGTATAGCTTCTTTAACCCTAACCCCAACCATAGTCAACCCCAGGGGTCATAATTACTGGGTCATATATGATCATCTGATTATCACTAAATGGCAAACAGAAGCATGTTGTGTCTCTGGAAACATTAGAGTGTAACAGAAGGAGACTGTGACATGGTTAAAGCTGAGAAAAGTAGTGATGATGCAGTGGTTTATCTCCTGTTTTTGAGTGTTTTGCTTTGACCGGCTTGTATCACCGTAACCACTTGGCAGCTCTGTGATTGGTATGTGTGGCCATCGGAAGAAAAAAATAAATTGATTGTTTTATACCCAGGGAGATAACAAGCATTTATTTGTCAAAATAAATATTTGATTTATATTTAAATTTCAATATTAATAAAACAATGACATTTGAATATGATTTTTGAGCTTAATTCTGAGCCCTACCCCACATTCAAAGACATTTATGGACTTTGTCAACATATAATTATGGACATTGGTCATCTGCCCCTTATGGTTCTGTGTTTTTTGTTTTTTTATCACTGCCTTTCTTGAGTTTGAACCGTTTTTCTGAATCCTGAATTGAATTCTCTGATCTGTGTTGGCCAATCGACAGCTTTGTAAAGTCCTCCGTGATAAACTTTATTTCTGTATAGTTAGGGCTATACAGAAATGGAGTGAATTGAAAAGTCTGCATGGTGGCTTACTCTTACTACTTTGAGGTGCTGACATGACTCCACTTAAACTAAGACCCCGACAGCCTGGTCCAGTCTGCTTTAGCCGACAGACGGAGCTCCTCCCTGCTGTTGGTGAAGAGGCTGTGATTTGTGGCCCTCCGTGTTTTTATGGTTATGTAATGCCGCTCCCCTGACGCATAAATGTCTTGTTAAAGTGCGCGCTGGCCTTCTCCTATAAACGTGAGTGATGTGGGCTGCTCTGCGGTCTCTGTCCGGCCCGCGCCGCCAGCCTGCGGAGCGGGTGGGTCCGGTCCAGTTGGCCGCGCCCTCACCATGACTCGACACAAATTCCCCCCGTCTCGGCTTTATCGCTTGATTAATGCGGGCCGAGTTCAGGCCCTAAATCTGCTGCGCCATAATGGAGAGGGATATGTTCAGCACTTTGGCATGGGGACTTTGGAGGAGACGGGCCAAATGCTGGGTACATGGGTCAAATGACGAAAACGTCAACACGCTATTCTTCGTCTGTAAATCAGTAATATATCACTACTCTTTGAGACACGGGCTTCCAGCAGCTGAAATATAATAGCCAAATTGTTTGATTTGATTCCTTTTTCTTTTTTTTTAAGCAATATTTACATTCCTTAGTTCAATGATTTCCCCCTCCCCTTTTGGCACATACGAATCTCTTGCCCCCCAAAAAAGGACATACATTTTGTTTCCAGAGTCCATTCTGGTTTATTTCACACATTGTAATTAATATAATCCTCAGCACTACACTTTGTGATGTACACTTTGGTGCCCATCTTATGCTAGCACATCTTATGCTAGCAGTGTCATTTAACCTACTGTATTTTTTTTCATTAATTCGTCCCTGCACTTTGGGAACCACTGCCTTTAGATTATGGAGACACTTTTGTACATTGCGATAAAATTAAACTTGCCTGGCCTTGTCTATGGACAGTGATAATCCAATTGTATTAACATTTCTGAACAGGGGTCATCCCGCTCCTTATGGACCAATGGTTCCTATGTGTTTGTTAATATTGTATTTCCTGTGTTCAAACTGTTTAATTCTCTGATCTGTTGTTGAGTATTTAAGTCTGTACAAAGCTAGAAATGTTCACAAGCAATTCACAGTCTGTCAAAGCGTGTTATCGTGACGGGCCGACCGTCACCCTGACATTCCCCACAGCTCGTTTTGTGCTGCTCTTTTTACATCTGACTCTCTTGTTTTACTTGAATGACCAATGCGGTGCCAGGCCTCACAGAGCGCCACATCATCACATTGTTTTACAGTAATGAGACATCTGGGCCAGTGCACGAGCGGAGCAGGAGCCTCAGGGCCCGCCTGCCATGGGCCGATCGCGCTCCGCTGACTGCTTGTTTACTTGTGTCTCCGTGCGGGCATTCATTTGGCCCCTAAGCGCCTGACATCTGAGTGTGCAAGGACGTCTAGGAGCCATGTTTACTGTGAATCTGCAGTGTACAAACAGCCAACATTGTCCTAGCCTGAAAGTCTCATCAGAAAGGTCTATGTCGCCTCATCTTGTAACGAGCTCACATCTTTTGGCCACATTATACTTGTCAAAAGGGCAACATCTTTTATTCTTTATTGTTTAACTTTAGCTCTGCTAATGTAATCAAGTCATTGTTATTTTTTTCTATAAAAAAATCTTTAATTCTTTATTTACAAAACTTATAGTCATACAAGTTATACACATTTTAAATGTAGAGTTGGTTGGTGTTTTGTAAAAGGAACTCCCAGGAAGCTGCATTAGCTTTTTTTTTTCTGAAAAATCTTGCAGCTTTATTCAAAACCTCTGCCCATGAACATGATCATTTACCCTGAGAAGTTTTTCTGATCTGATATTTGATGTTGTGGAACTGTCTTAGCTGCATTGTGTGGTGATCAGGGACTGGATTGAATGACCCTCTCTACAATAAGGGGGACTAGAGGGTGTGCTCCAATTATCATAGGATCACACTCCTCAGCCTCCCTGGTAAGTTCTACCTTCCAGGTCCTGGAGAGGAGAATTAAACCGAAGGTTGAATCTTGGATTCAGGAGAAGCAGTGTGGTTTTCGTCCCGGCCACCGAACACTGGACCAGGATAAAGAGGAAGAAAATGGATGGATGGATGTTTGACCTTTTTGCCCATATTTGCCTGTATAGAACTGTGGGTTTGAAAATATATGAAGTTTCTCAATTGTAACCGACACGCTTGTGTTTTTGTCTCTGCAGAAGTCATCATGGATGAAGAAGTGTGCAGACGGTGACTGACATCCACAGGTACGACATTTACACACACACCCTCGTACTACATACACACACTTCACACACAATTTCAAGCCCCATAACATGAAATGCCAACAAACGTTTAGAATCAAAATGTATATTTAAGACAAATGTAAATCTTGAACCCTAAAGGAGCGTTACGTGGGACTAGATTTCAAACAACTCACATGCACTTTGTAGAAGCATCGACTTTTACGGTTTCTTCTCTCCCAGTGCAGGTTTTTGTGTTTACAAATATGGCAGTAACTTACGGTAGTTTCAGGCATGGTTTGGAAAAAAAATCCCCATAGATTCCCCCAGCTCAGCAGCAGTACTTCGCAGCTCCTGCAGAGTCATCTTGGGGCACTTGGTTACCTTTCTGACCAGTGCTCTCCCTGTTCGATCTGTAAGTTTTGGTGGACGTCCATGTATTGGTAAATTTGCAGTGTCTGTCAGAGCCACATGCCACAATTGAAAATGAAAGTCCCCCCTTTGTCTCAATTAGAAGTCATTTCTAAATGATACGGTTTAGTACAAAATAAAGGATATTAACGCTCTCCCCCCTTCTAACAAATATTTAACATTGATGCATTTATATAAAATTTTTGAAGACTTTTGTAAATGTAAAAAAAATCTATATTCAGTGTAAATTTCTCATTGCAGTTGGCAGGTAAAAGTTGGCCTTCTCTCACATGTTCATTACTGGCTACTGTTCCCACAACGTCACCTTTGCGCATGAGCTCATGTGTTTGGAGCCCTGACCATGCGCGCTCCCTCCCCGCGACCCTGCCACACCCCTCCTAACGCTCTAATGTGTTCTGTGGACGTGCTGTCGGGTGAGCAGCGATGGCCTGGTACCTGTCAGGACTTAAGTGATTGCTCATTTCCTGTCCCGCTGGGGAGGGGAGGGGCGGGGCCAAATCACAAACAGCTGCTCCAAGACAGCACTGCAAAAAATGATAGAATGAGGTAATAAAAATCACTTGAGAAATATTCTTATATTGAGGACATTCTTAACACAAGATTTGCCAATGGGACAAATCCGTTTTGTCTTATTTCCACAACTGTTGCTTAATTTTCTCATTCCAAGGGAAACACTATTATTAGGTTAGGCTAAAAAAAAACACACATATTTTTAAAACAACATCGTTGTGTTGAACTTTGAATACTTTAATGCCATCAAAATGTGCTCAAATTAAGATATGATTTACTAACTTTGCGCCCTTTTTGAATTACTTTTCATACATTTTTGCAGTGAGTGTACCGCAGCTGCTGTCGGTCAGAATGAACAGGCGCTGACCACGGCAGGCTCACAGATTCGAACATGTAAACTTGGGCGTAAGATGATCACCTGACATCACTGTTGAGGCATTCCTTGTTCTCGTGGTTCTTTGTGAATCCAGGCTCTTAGAACAATGATTCTTCTGGCCCCTGAAAAAGCCTTGTTCCAGCTTCTTCTGGCTGAAGATATCTGCTTTCAGTTTTATACAAATTTCTTTTATTCTTCAATTTTACAGCGACAATCGTTTCTGCACTTTTTTTTAGCTTGTTTTATTTATGTACTTGTCTGGTGCACATTGGGGACTTTTGCACAAGTATTCTAATGAGGTTTTACTGCAAATAGCAAATTAAATGAATCTGAATCAGAGTCCTGCTGCCAGTCCTGGCCTGGAATCCAGTCTCACATGCTCCCTCAGGGCTTCAGTTTGGTCACCAACTCAATATTTCGATTTCTAAGACTGGACAAGACTGGATGTCAGGTCAGCTGCAACAAGCTCTTCATGAGAAAGAAAAGTCTAAGAATAAGGAAATTGCTAACATCACAAAGATAAGATGTAAAAAATGTTTTCGTTATTTATTTTTTGTGTGAAAGTTTTCAGTTTCAGTGCAAACTACAAATTCTATATATTTGCATTTGTAGATGTAATGTATTATAAACACATACATACAATTCATTTATACTTACATACTGTACATGTACGCACATATAATGATATTTATAATTATGATAATAATTATAGCTAAATGACTAGAACATAGAATTATAGCTAGAATGACTAAAAATTACAAAATACCTACAAATAAAAAGTTGAACCAAAGCAGTTTGGACAAAGACCTAGTTCAGTATTCAGCGCCGACCATCGCCGCTTGCTCTCCAGTCGGCGATGGTAAGCGGCACATCCATCGCAGCTTTCCGCAGTGACTTGGCCCGCCCCACGGTTTCATTGGAAAACAATAAACATAAATTATATCTGCACTCCGCACGCCGTTAATCCAAGTCGACGTGGAGAGAGGAAGATGAGCCGCTGCGTATGTACAAGCGTCATCTGTGAGTGATGTCAAAACACTGAAGGTTGGGGTCCGGGGCCACAAAGAACGATCTACAAAGGCACATGGACAGAAAGACAATAGAGCAGCGGTGTCGGAGGTATTTTGATACAATAAAAACAAGAGCTGGAACCTTTTCTAGCATAAATTTTTTGTATCCATTTACAAACCTTTTCAATATTTATGGACATTGTTCACGCTGCCATCAGAACGTACACAACTTGGGCAGCACGGTGGCATAGTGGTTAGTGCTAGTGCCTCACAGTAAGAAAGTCCTGGGTTGGATTTCACCTCCAGACCTTTCTGTGGGAAGTTTGCATGTTCTTCTGTGTCTGCGTAAGTTTCCTCTGGGTGCTCCGGTTTTCCCTACCACTAAATATACGTACAACAGGTTGAAAAGGACGCTTTATAACTAAATATGGCTAAAGATGTGGCAAGAGCTCTGGTGTGTGTCGTCTCTGTCTGGCGCACACCGGGGTAGTCTTGCACAGTTTTTCCAATGTGGTTTTACTGCAAATGGCAAATAAATGAATCTGAATCTGAATCTGAAGATGACTTCCCCTTATGGACCAATAAATTGAATATACCCAGATCCTCAAGCTTATTAGATAATACTTGCCTTTGCAGATCCAGGTTGACATTTGACTTCTATCACAAACATGTCAGTGTGTAGTGTTTTTAACTAAATATATAATGAGGACCGTCGACTTGACTCGCATCAGGACCTCAGTAATTTCATCTCATTTAGTTTTAGGCATGTTTGTTGTATAGCACAGTTTCTACAAGTGCCTAACAAAACCAGATTCAAATGAATAATTACATTACATTCAAAGAGTGATATTCAATCCTTCAGTTTGTTGCAGCTAAACACAACAGTTTACAACCTGGATTTGAATATAGTCAGAGAAGAAGCCCGTCTCACATGTTCAGGATTTTACTTGCATAAATCTGAAACGCTGCATCCCCATGTTTAGTTCCGACTCTGGGCTCTAGCAGGAGGCCAGTCCCTGTGCTCCCCAGAGTCTTCATTGGTTCATATGGCACTAACATGTCACAGATGTACTTTGGACTTTAGACTTTAAAGCTCAGCTGCTATTCTCTGAGCCACAGGAAAGATGAATAAAGGACTGTCAGGACTGAGATTTTCCACTAAAGATGCTGCGCCCGTCTCTCAGATAGAAGTTGACGTGCCCTACAGAGGACAAGCCGTCTCTGGCATCATAAGCTTTGTATTCAATTATGAAAATTACTTTGGACACGTAGCTAACTATTGAAAAAAAAACAGGCTTCAGGAAGTAACTTTTTCTGTTTGACATAGGAAACTAATAGTTATCGGTATCATTTCTTTATATATATCTTGTGCCTTTGTGTTAGTAGCCACAACTGCTAATGTCGTGCTAAGAACCACAGAGAGAACAGGCGAGCGCACTTACAGTATATAATGTGCCAAACATGAAATCAACCTTAATACTATAAGGATATATGGTAAATATGAATATACGTATATATAACCCAGCCCCATGGTGTAGCTCTATACTGGTTACGACTCCATCCGCACCTCTGGCACGCTTCCCCTACTCTCTGTGCTGACTCTGGGAGGTAGCTCACAAATCAGGGTCAGGCGTCACCACTGCCAGAGCACAGAAGCCCTCAGCCCGGCGGTGAGAAATCCATGTGAACGCTGCTAATTAATAACATCATTAAGATCCCAAACTGCAGCGGCAAGGAAAAACAGCGGCACTACTCATTACACAAGTGGGCCATCAAAAACCCCGTTTATCACCGCCTTTCACCGGCGTTGGCTAACTCGCCCACCTGCACTGTAAGCGGATGCACTCTGCTCTAAGTGATGAGGACATATTTGACTGCTATATACTTATAGTCCCAACCTCCATGGATCATCTTGTTCCAGAACCCCACAAGTTTACAATAAATATGTATTATTTACAAATGGGAGAGGATCTGGGTCCTCGCCCCAAGCTGTCGATCAGCCATCTGTGACTGAACTATCCTTCCATTTGAACTAGAACAAAAAAAAGCAGGGCAAGTTTATTTGTATAGGACAGTTCATACACAAGGCAACACAAATGCTCATACTGTGTTCAACATGGATGTGAACATTGTCATTCCAGATTATAGCTGCATAGATATCAAACCTTTTTATAGTCCTATTTTATGTTTAGACAAGAGCATAAATGGATTTGAACTCGAGCCATAATGACTGTAGGAGCGGGGACCGCACAGGTGTCCCCTGAACAGGAGCACGCACAGGACGAGCTGTGGTCAACAGCCGACTGAAATAAATGTATCAACAAGAAATGAACCAGAGCTCACAAAGGGGCGAGTCGAATCTGATCTGCCCAGCATCAAACAGGCTTCTACTCTGACAATGTTCAAATCCAGGTTAAAAACAGTACTGTTTAGCCGTGCTACAACTCATGGATTGTATTTTTACATATTATTTATGATTTTAATGCCTTGTGTGAGTGTTTTTATCTTTGAGTCGCCTTTTTGTATGAACAGTGCTATACAAATAATCTTGCCTTGTCTTATAAAAAGCTCTAAAAAAAACTTAGACCATCAATAAACGGGAGGTTGAGGATTGTCTTCAAGTAGAGTAGTTAAAGTCTCAGATCTTGTTCTCAGTGAGGGAAGTATGGAGCGTGACACTGAAAGACTGATCGGTGCAGCGTGTAAGGGAGCAGTGTCTGCAGTCAGAGCTTTATGAGACTGTTCTAGTGAAGAGGGAGCAGCGTCTATACAATCAGAGCTGTATCAAAATGTTGTGGCAAAAAAGGATTTGAGCTGAAAAAACTGAAAATGTCAGTCGTTACACTGGTCCTTGGCTCTAAAGGTTGGGGGCCGCTGCTCTTCTCCGTTACACCATCGAACCTGACGACACACGTTCATATCCATTGTTAGACACGCCGCCATCAGAACGGACACATATCACAACTTGCAAATTTAAATTACAATAAATAATGTCCCCACAAAGACACTGTAATCCACGCAGATTGTTCCGTGTCGTGGCATCTATACGGTTATCTCACTCTTCACATGATGGATGGACGAACACTGTGCAGACGCCACGGTGAAGCTCGTGGTCGTTCTTCAGGGCTGAGGTCACGGCGGCGCGGCAGGTAGTGCGTAGGTGGTCTCCGTGTTGACTTTGGACGTCTCTGCTGAAAAGTGATCTGGAAGCGTGTTGTGGAAATACGGCTGAAAGACTTTTTTAAATTTTTTATTCCACTTTCTGGTTTCTCACTCAAAGAAAATGCGTTGAAAGAGAAAATGAAAGCTAAGTTGTGTGAAGAGATTGTTAAATGAGTGATTTTTGGATAGTGAGGGTTAAACGCTTGTGTGTCTTGTAACGGGGAATAATCAATTCTGGTCAGTATCGCAATATTTTGCAAACGCAATTAAATGGATTTATTATACGGCTCCTCACAGCAGCAGTTTTTAAACGTTCTACCGGTCATTATTTTTTATAACGGACCTCTCAAAACAATAATGACCGCTGCCCTTTGGCAGAATCGTGGATAATTCTGCAAGTAGTTCCGGCCACTCCGGAGCTAGCCATGCTCAATAAACGCAAATGCCAATCAATCAACACACTTAAATGTTAATCGCAGAACACTTGTACATATACATTCTTCACACACGTGAACGGAGATTTTCAGAATTTACTGCTCTTGTCTGATCATGAAAAACCCGGAAGTAGTTCCAGCCACTCCGGAGCTAGCCATGGTCATTAAACTAATACCAATCAATCAACGCAATGAAATGTTAATCGGAGAATACATTATACATATACATTCTTAATACAAGTGCACGGAAGTTTTCAGAATTTTCCGTTTACGTTTTCATGACAAAAACACTGATACTGCGAGAAAAGGCGATCCCGAAAAACCGGCACATTTTAGGACACATTTTCAGAGGATCGAAGTATGGATTTAGGTCAGGTTTATGTTTGGGTCACTCACCGCTGATGTTCAGGATTCTTTGTTCAGTTTTCATGCAGTTCCAGAGAGTTCTAGTTTGGAAGTTGATAGGCTAACTGTTGCTAGCATAGCCACGGGAAAGCCTTTGGGAACTATTTTATTTTCTTTCTTATTTTAGATAAACCTTTCGGCATTCCTAAAAGTGGACTGAAGTTTATGTTGTGTGTTCTGTTGGTATAAAGCCGTATAATAAGCGGGATAACGTATAGTACGCAGGTCATTATCGGAAAATAAGTGCCTTCAGGGCGGAAGCGGATCCCAACGCTGCGTCGGGGTCTGCTTCCGCCCTGAAGGCACTTATTTTCCGATAATGACCTGCGTAATATACGTTATCCCTTACACAGTAGACAAGTATTGTGATGTTTTATTAAATTATCTGTTTCACTTCTGTGTCTTCCGAGTTTACTCTGGTAGTTTACATCTGAAGTCTATGTGACTCTATGACGTCTGCTTGTTTTGACTTTATGATGTCTGCTTTTTGTGATTCTAGTCACAGAATAATTATGTCTGTCCTGTAATCGGGTCATTTGTGTGTCCTGAATGTTCAAGGATAACGTCTTTGCACTACCCTCCTAAGTTTTTGCTCCTCAGTTTGACTTTTGAGTTGAGCAGTGTTATTTTCCTCAGTTTTTGTAATGCCTTTGAATAATATGAGCGACGATGTTAAAAATCACAATAATTAATTATGGCCCAAATATCCCCTTATGAACGACACATCGACACATTTTTGCCAGTCCCCACCACTAGTGTCTTGTCATCTTTAGGTGGGCTGACCAGGGGTGTCCAAACTACTTATAGTCAGTTTTGTAGACCAGACTTGTCCAGGGACTGTAAAATTGTGTTGACTGGATTCAGGTTCTGGGCTTTAAATTTGGGTATGTCCATGGAGTCACACAACAGATACATTAGCATCATATATGAATATTTTTGTGACACAATCAAAAACAGATATTTGTGGAAGAGACATGTTTTAAATTCCCACCTATGTGATTGTTTTACTATTTTGATTGTTTAAATGCTTTTGTCGTCCTTCCACAACTACACACAGATTTTGTGGGTGTCGGGCCTGTTTCTCAGAGCAGAGGGTTTAGAGCAAAACAAGTACAAAACCTCCCAGTGCCACAGAGGGACAGCCCATTAGCATGTCTTTTACATTGGATGCTGGTAGTTTTCTGCTTTCATCTCCTGTAAGTAATCTTTATTTATATAGCACATTATTACAAACCAAAGTTCATAATGTTCAGATATCGTTTCATACACTCAACGTGATGACTGAAGCGAGACGCCGAACACACTGGTCCATCAAAGCCTCAGACCCAACACCATCTATTCACTCACTCATTAGATTCATACCTATTGTGCATGTTTTTAGTGGTAGGAGAAACCGGAGCACCCAGAGGAAACCTACGCAGACACGGGGAAAACATGCAAACTCCACTCTGATAGGCCCTGTTACGACCGGGATTTATACCCAGGGTCTTCTTGGCTAACCACTCACCTATCGTCCGCAATTTTTTTGTAGCATGTATGAACTTATATATTGGATAGAGAGGCTGGTTGTTTTCCTCTTTCATCTCGTGTCCCACAGCAGCTGGTGGGCTAACCGTCCCCTCTGCTCTTGACTTGGATGCTCCTGTTTAAGACCCCGTGATCAGTCTGGGTGCAGCAGAGGTATATCTCCTCAAAGCGCTTCCCTCCGTCTTTCCTTTCAGACAGGAAGGGGTTACGCGCCTGCTTCCTGTCCGGTCCCTGTGCGCCGGCTGACTTCTCGGTGCCCTGTGGATGCTAAACGTTCCCAGGCTCCGGTAACCCCTCAGTTTGACCGAGGCGTCCCAGGTGAGCGTGTGGGTGCAGGCGGCGGTGGTGGGAGGGGCCGGCCTGGAAAACATGCGCTCGCTCTCTCTCTCTGTGAGATCTGCTCGGGCTGCGGTTGTGGGAAAGAGTGCTTTTCCCTGAAGGCATTCCCAAAAAAGCTCACACATAGTTTTACAGTGGTGGAGATCAAATAAACTCTGTAGACTGGTGGGGTGAAGGGCCTGGGTGAGTTCAGCTTGTCACTCAAGTGTTTGGGAACCAGTTCTGTTCTATTCCGGAACAGTTTGTATTAGTGGTTTGGGAAATATCGATTTTGTTCAATACCGCAAAATATTGAATCGTCACAATTTTGCCAATTAAACAATATTCTGGATTGTAAACGCTGTAAACTAAGTGAATCCAGGAATCATTTGATGCCGTAATTTAGTAGAAACAACAACATATTTTTGTAAAAAATACTCATTTATCCTGTGCATAAATGTTGTAGTATACTGAAATAATATAACGGAGGATGTGGGTGCTGCTACAGAGCGTAAAAGTAAAATCTGCTCTTCTAAGATAAAGCCAAGGATCTTCTGGAAAGCAGGTCAAAGGCAGTGAAGAAAAGGACAGAAGATGGAGATGTCTTTTGGTTCACATGGTTTTATACCAAGACAAATATAGATGCTCAGTGGATACCTTTGCTTTGACCAGCTCATTTTTTACATAATGGCACAAAAAGTCTCAGAGAAATCTCTAGGAGCTAAACATATTCAAAGAGATCCAAGCCACTCTGAAATTAAAGATACAAGTTATTTAATTAATACGACATGCCATGTCATCCATACTTAAATAATTCTTTTAGGCTGATTACATGGCAGCACATGAGAGCATGGCTTTGGGCCAAGCTCTTTGTATGGCTGCGTGCCATGGAGTCCCCCTGTCACAATAATGAGACAACTTCACTTGGTGTGATTGACAGCTGGGTGTCAGAGCGTCACATTAACCTGCTTTAGATGTGTGTTAAGTTCCTGTCCCAGTGTTGGCTGTGGAAGTAACACGTGCTCCCCCCACAGCCCCTCACTTCCTGTGGGACAGCTGATCACAGCTCGTGCTCTGACTCAGCCAAGGCCTCGCTCACAATGAGCTCACACTGTACGGGGGCTGCAGCATGGATATGACCCAGCGTAGAGTCGGCCAAACGTTATATTTTTAGCACAATGATGCTCCTGCTAATGGGCCTCCCAGGCCTAATCATTCCCAGGCTCTGCAGCTCTGTTCTGAACGGAGGGGAGGCCATACTCTCACTAACCCCTGTAGTGAATGTTAAAGACATGTTAGCATCAGTGGCCTGTCACAGGAAGCTTCCACCAGGAGAATTAGCAGCATGTGATTCTACCTTATTCACTTACACCAGCAGTGATGAAGCCGGCTGTGTTGTTTCTGTTTTCCGGAGAGTTTTAACATAAACCAGTGGATCCTCTGCTGCTGTGTTCTCTGCTGGAATAGTAGTTGTGAAGCATGTCAGAAAGAGCAACCGTCCATAAAGGAGCACGGGGTTTGTGGAACGGTTTGTTCCAGGACATTGAATTATCTTTACTATTGTTAGATTTAGACACGAGTGCCTCCAGTTATATTGTATAGCTCTCATATTATGAACTCTGTGTGGATTGGAGCTCCAATGGAAAATCTCAGGCCTAAAGCTCTAAACGGTCCATGCCTTGTGGTTTGTGGCTTTTTAAGAGGGGAAAAACTCACTCAAACAGCCTTGACGGTGCGCTGTGGGTTTGGTTAGAACCACACCTGGCTCAGGTTGGGGAATGACACTCATCCTGGTGTTTACATCAGACAGAGCTGACCAATAAATCTGGTCAAAGCCTGGAGTCTTTGAAACCGCTGGAGCTGAAGAGCGCTCGGTTCGTTGGCTTACCATGTTTTGAAAGATTAAATAATATTCTCTTTACTTACAAGTTGGATCTAAAAGAGCCTCCATGTTTGTCTGCAAGCTCCTTACTAAGTGACCACAAGGGATATAAAGATTTTGGCTGAAGTTCCATAGACATTCCTAATTCTATAATTGGTGACTACTGTAATTTAAGAGACTGACAGAATATGTAAAATCCAGGACTGGGGCCGTAGATCCAGGACTGGGGCCGTAGATCCAGGACTGGGGCCGTAGATCCAGGACCGGGGCCGTAGATCCAGGACCGGGGCCGTAGATCCAGGACCGGGGCCGTAGATCCAGGACCGGGGCCGTAGATCCAGGACCGGGGCCGTAGATCCAGGACCGGGGCCGTAGATCCAGGACCGGGGCCGTAGATCCAGGACCGGGGCCGTAGAACCGAGGCCGGAAGAACCGAGGCCGGAAGAACCGAGGCCGGAAGAACCGAGGCCGGAAGAACCGAGGCCGGAAGAACCGAGGCCGGAAGAACCGAGGCCGGAAGAACCGAGGCCGGAAGAACCGAGGCCGGAAGAACCGAGGCCGGAAGAACCGAGGCCGGAAGAACCGAGGCCGGAAGAGCCGAGGCCGGAAGAGCCGAGCGAAGAGCCGAGGCCGGAAGAGCCGAGGCCGGAAGAGCCGAGGCCGGAAGAGCCGAGGCCGGAAGAGCCGAGGCCGGAAGAGCCGAGGCCGGAAGAGGCCGAAGAGCCGGCGAAGAGCCGAGGCCGGAAGAGCGAGGCGGCGAGCCGAGGCCGGAAGAGCCGAGGCCGGAAGAGCCGAGGCCGGAAGAGCCGAGGCCGGAAGAGCCGAGGCCGGAAGAGCCGAGGCCGGAAGAGCCGAGGCCGGAAGAGCCGAGGCCGGAAGAGCCGAGGCCGGAAGAGCCGAGGCCGGAAGAGCCGAGGCCGGAAGAGCCGAGCCGGAAGAGCCGAGGCCGGAAGAGCCGAGGCCGGAAGAGCGAGCCGGAAGAGCCGAGGCCGGAAGAGCCGAGGCCGGAAGAGCCGAGGCCGGAAGAGCCGAGGCCGGAAGAGCCGAGGCCGGAAGAGCCGAGGCCGGAAGAGCCGAGGCCGGAAGAGCCGAGGCGGACGAGGCCGAGGCCGGAAGAGCCGAGGCCGGAAGAGCCGAGGCCGGAAGAGCCGAGGCCGGAAGAGCCGAGGCCGGAAGAGCCGAGGCCGGAAGAGCCGAGGCCGGAAGAACCGAGGCCGGAAGAACCGAGGCCGGAAGAACCGAGGCCGGAAGAACCGAGGCCGGAAGAACCGAGGCCGGAAGAACCGAGGCCGGAAGAACCGAGGCCGGAAGAACCGAGGCCGGAAGAACCGAGGCCGGAAGACCCGAGGCCGGAAGAACCGAGGCCGGAAGAACCGAGGCCGGAAGAACCGAGGCCGGAAGACCCGAGGCCGGAAGAACCGAGGCCGGAAGAACCGAGGCCGGAAGAACCGAGGCCGGAAGAACCGAGGCCGGAAGAACCGAGACTGAGGCCTAATAATAATAATGCATCGGTTTTATATAGCGCTTTTTGGACACTCAGACGCTTCACGTCATTATTCATTCACTCCATACACAGTTGTGATAAACTACTACTGTAGCCACAGCTGCCCTGGGGCACACTGACAGAAGCAAGGCGACCAGTATGCGGCATCGGCCCCTCCGACCAACCATTCACACACACACCACTCATATTCTAGGCAATGGGGGTAAAGTGCAGCCGCCCCACTGTGGCTGGTGTTCCCAGAGGATAAGTGTCTTGCCAAGGACACAACGGCAGCAGACAGTGGGAGTCGATGGTGAAAGTCGGGCTCGAACCTACGTCCCTCTGGCTCAAAGGCCAATGCAAAGGCAACCCTATCGAATAATCAACTCAGTAAAAACTTTGCGTAGACCTATGTATTAAATAGGCAGAAGTGTTATTTGTTTGCAGCTTATAAGAAGATTGGAGTTGTTAGAGGCTGCTCCTGTTAAAGATGGCAACATTTAGCACGGATCTTTGGTTTAATGACGCTGTGCTCGCGGCTGACGGCAGCTGGAGCTAAAGCAGCTTACGTCGGCTGCGAGGTCCTGCGAGCGCCGGAGCCAAAGCCGGAGGAAGCGGAGAATAACTGAACTGTGTTTGTCAGCTTTTTAAACCTTGAAATTGATTCTTCTCCTGTGCTCTTTATTCTAATGACAAGCTAATCCCCCCTCTCCCGTTTCTCAGCTGTTATAAATAGGGCCTCTTATTTCCCCACTCCGCTGTGCGCTGCTTGTGAAAATTAGCACCCGTGATGAGTCCGCGCTCTCAGCAATCAATTTGCCATGCTAAGTCCCCCGAAAGGTTACCTGTGGCAACTGCGGCCCCGGCACGTAACTTTGGATCGGCCCCCTCTGCCAATCCTTCTTCAGCTAATTAAATAAATGACTTTGTCGGGAGAGTCAGCTGAATGAAATGTCAAAATATTTATGTTGAATGGTCTCACAATTTCAGGGCATTTGTCACAGACGAAGTGCTGTGGCCTCGGGCTGCTTTAATGATATTAGTAGAGATCTGCTTATTTATGAAGCTCTAAGTTATTCATGGCCAACGCCGACGATCCATCAGCGCGAGCAGCCTGTTTACTGTAGTCTGCTGCGGCTAAGCACTGAATTAACCAATAAATCCTTTGTTCCTTCACGGTTTAAATGGCTAATATAGACATGTAAATCATCTTCAGCCTGCGTGCCAGACCGGGCGGCTGTTCAGACCGTACAGACCGGTTCCTCTGCTCCGCTCACCATTGCAGCACGTGTGATTTGTAGCTCAATCTCACTGCTGTAACATGCGAGTCCTCTGGAACGGAACGCTCCAATCAATGCAGCTCAGGGAAGACCTCCAACATCAGCTGGTGTGTGCTGCCCGGTCTCCCATCTCCATTCAATTCAATTCAATGTGTTTGTGTCTGTGCCCTAAATTACAACAGCAGTCGTCTCTGAGGACTTTACAAAGATGATGATTGACCAACAACAGTTCAGAGACTCAGTCATACAACAATTGTATAATGTATTATCGTTGTTGTACAGAAATGCCTGTTGAAATGTATTTAAACAAGCTACTACAATCAGAAATACTGGTAGAGTTCCAAGTGTCAGCCTTTACAAGACCTGGTCTAGAACTTGCCGTACAAACAGCCGTACAGAGATGCGCTGGGGAAACTTTGGGTTGATGGCACGTTTGAAAAGGTTTACACCTGTGGAGAAAATGGATGTACAGAAGGAGAATTGCTCATGTTTTAGGAGCTAGTTCATTATCGTGTTTACTAATGGACGTACAGCTGAACATGTCCGGTTTGTGATATTTTTCCACCTTCAGAGCAAACTGATCAGAAGTTTATGGCCTTGGTTAGCTTGTTGCAGTGTTATTTCAGGCCAGTAATTATACGCAACTTGTGTTTGAGCCAGGAGACCCACTTTAATTAACGAGTCCAGAAAATCTCTCCTTTTATCTTGCCGGAACAGGGAGGCAGAAGATGCACGCGCGTGCCCTTAATCCGTGTTTGCCTTCTCGGGGGAGTCTCCAAACCTTGGCTGGGTGCTTGGCGTCCAGGTGGGCTCTGGCAGGCCGCGGGGGTCTCTGAGCCGCTCTGATAGCTCCCCCTTTCTTTGAGGACCGCTACAGTGTGGAGAATTACACCAGCCTCGTCCAGAGTGTGATCTGTGGCCAGCGACACAGCGTCCAGTGCCAGGACCAGGACGTTTCACGCGGGAGGTCCAGTGTAAACCCCCTGTCAGAGGGAGTATCCTGGATGTGCACCTCTCACAGGCAGCATGGGGGTCACTATCATATGATCATGATTATCTTTGGATAATTATTCCATATTTTGAACCTTTGAAATCTCAAAACTGATCTAAACATGGGCTGGCAGCATTTCATATTCATGCAGCGAAAATATGGAACAGTCAAATGTGAGACAGGCTTCTTCTCTAACAAAGTATAAATCCAGGTTAAAAACATTTCTATTTAACTGTGCTACAACTGAGAGATTTTAGCTTTTTCTCTTTCTAATGTACTGTATCTATTTATGATTGTATTGTCTTGTGTGATTGTGTCTTGTCTTGTTCAGCACTTTGAGTGTCCTTGTGTATGAACAGTGCTACACTAATAAACTTGCCTTGCCTAAAATGTTTTAAAGCAAATGTATTTAGAGAAATATCGGTATATGACATAGCTAGATTTTAAGAATAAACATGATATTTGCCTGGATGAACCTCTTAAAAGCCACTTTCCATTTAAAGAAAAAACTGATGCATTATGTGTGTTCACTTTGGGATGTTAGTCTTATTTAATAAACTGCTAACATGGCGCGCAGTTGTATCAGGCAGATCTGAAAGTAGACAGCAAGAAGTGAAGAAAAACGTTTTTAAAATGCTCTAATTTGTACAAAGAAATTGATTGCAATTAGAGCACATTCTGACTGAGCCTTAAAACAAGATTTACCAATAGGACAAAGCTAAATTATCTTGTTTTAAAAAGGTACAAGTACCGTCTCCCTTGGAATGAGAAAATAAAACAACGGTTCTTGAAATACGATTAAATTGCTTTGTTTTAAAACAAGATTCTCAAATGGGACTGTCAGAATGAACTCAAATCAAGACAAAAACCCTTGATTCAAGCAATTATTACCTCATATTTCATTGTTTTTTGCTGTGTAAGTTTAGGAACATCACTTTTTCCATGACCTCGTATTCATATTCACAGTGTAACATGTTTGAAAACGGAGCATATGGACAGAAGGGCAGAGAGTTCTCGACAAGGAACATTGTTGTAACCTGTCACTTAGTATTTTACGCGTCCCGTAATAGCAGGTGTTGTTTGATCCTTGCTCTCCAGCCTCCGCAGCCCACCGGACTCGTCTGCTCCTCGCTCTCTCTCTTGATCTCTCTCAATGCGCTGCTCTCTGTTCTCTACCTCCCCCTCTCCCTCCCTCACCTCGCCTCCCTCAGAAACCGCCTTTATTCTCCTCCTCGTTCCGTCGTCAGATCCAGCGGGCCAGATTCATCGCGCTGTTTCTGCAAAGGGGAGAACCTTGAGGGTCTCGGTGGGATCAATTTAAAAGGGGGGAAGAAAAGCGCTCATCTCGCCTCCTTTGCCTGGCCCTGTCGGCTGATTGGCCACGTTCGCCAGGAACACGCGGTCTTTTGATCTCGCGAGGGCCCCCTCTTCTTCTCCCCACCTGCCTTCACTCCAAGTTTTTGTCAGTGTTCGTGTTTGGTGGGAAAAAAAAAAAAGACGGAGCTGCTCTACTTTCTGCAAAAATGTGGGCCCCATCAGAGTTTCCCAGACACGAAGTTTTGCAAAGCTTGGCAGTTCTTTGAAGATGAAGGAGGGGTGTGTGGGGGGTCTTCAGGTGGACCAGAGGTGGGAAGGGTGTGGGGGCGGTGAAGTACACCCTTTGTACCAGAAGACAAGAGACGAGCGCCACAAGTCTCAGTATACATGCAGACTCAGACCTCTCTTGTCTCAGTATACATGCAGTCTCAGACCTCTCTTGTCTCAGTATACATGCAGACTCAGACCTCTCTTGTCTCAGTATACATGCAGACTCAGACCTCTCTAGTCTCAGTATACATGCAGACTCAGACCTCTCTTGTCTCAGTATACATGCAGACTCAGACCTCTCTTGTCTCAGTATACATGCAGGCTCAGACCTCTCTTGTCTCAGTATACATGCAGACTCAGACCTCTCTTGTCTCAGTATACATGCAGACTCAGACCTCTCTTGTCTCAGTATACATGCAGACTCAGACCTCTCTTGTCTCAGTATACATGCAGGCTCAGACCTCTCTTGTCTCAGTATACATGCAGACTCAGACCTCTCTTGTCTCAGTATACATGCAGACTCGGACCTCTCTTGTCTCAGTATACATGCAGGCTCAGACCTCTCTTGTCTCAGTATACATGCAGACTCGGACCTCTCTTGTCTCAGTATACATGCAGGCTCAGACCTCTCTTGTCTCAGTATACATGCAGACTTACACCTCTAGTCTCTGTATATGAAGGGACAGCCCACTTTTAACTTTTCAGCTGTAATTGATGAGTCTGCGCTAAACCTTGAACCCTGCACACAAGAAATAATAATTCAAAGTAAGCAATATTCAGCCCAGCAGTTTACAATACCAATCCGTCAGGCCTGAAATGCAGTTTTGTTTTTCTTTTCTTAAATCCAAGCAGCTGATTTCATTTAGTAAAAAAAAAAGTGCAAATGATGAGCTATAAAACTTTCCCTAAATGCTAGATTCCTACTTTTTGTCCATGTTCTTCCAACATTTATGTTCTCTACCGTTATTGTCAAAGAATGAGAAGATGGAACAGAAAATATGGGTATATTTATCGATCCAGGAGCTACAGTGTGCAGTTTTTGTGGTTTAATGTATAGATGTTTGTGTATATATGGCACACACAAACACGTGATAAATAAAATAATTTAAAAATAATTCATGGCACCTTTCAAGACACCCAAGGACGCCTTACAAAATATTAAAAACATCACACACAGTAATAAAAGTACAGAATATAAAAAAATTTTAAATTACAAATAATAAGCCAGTTTAAAAAGGTTAGTTTTGAGATGTGAGTCTGTCGCAGGTCAAGCTGTAGACCTGCGACATACACCCCACACTCACTCAGAACAGAGACTCGACCTCGTGCGGGCCCCAGCTGAATTGAGTTTGCGACTTATTTGAGCCTGTCTGTACAAATAAGTTGGATCTTGTTTCAATGATGATAATTGCGTTGAACCTCTGCAGCTGCTATGTCCATAGTTTTCACCCTTGGACATAGATCTAACCTGACCTGAGCTCTGAAGCTTGGTCCAAACCCTCACTCACTGACCACTACTCCTCAGACGCTCTGTCATTGTCGTCCCACCAGCCAAACCCCGTCTTTTCCCCTGTTCTACCTCCACCGCCGCTGGCCTCAGACTCGAGACTCGGTTACATTTCCCGCTCACCTCTGCCAGACCTAGTTGTGGAGCCACTTCTAAAACTCTGCCTGGAGTTCTGGTGATGGAGCACCTGAGCATTTTGAGGGCTTTCCATAAATCCGTAGCCCTTCTTTCTTTCTGGGTCCCTCGTTGATGACTTCATTGGAGTAGTTGCTCGCTAATTGGGGGGTTTAATGCTAGAGTAGACTTGGTGGAGCTGTAATTTTCCCGCCCGGAATAGACACGACGGCTTTTCATGTGGCCGGCGCTGCAGCTGCGGGACACCTTCATTCTCCTGCTTTTCATCCCAAAACCAGGACTGGAAAAAGCAATCTTGTCTTTAGGACCGATTTAGCTTCAAATGTGGCTGTTTCTAATGTTATTTCAACTTGCGCTCGCAGACATGTCAGAAGAGACAAAGCTGCTGCTAATCTGGATCTCCATGAAAACAATGTGTGTTTTCTATAGGCGTGTGGAGGTGGAGGAGGTGGAGAAATGAGGCCAGGAAGGAAGATGTAGAGGAGGTACAATGAGCAGTGCCTGGAGCCAATGCGCAAACGGCTCTGCATATCCTTATCCCAATGATCGCGCAGGTTTGAGAGGTCTTCATTGCGGAGGATTTGGCTTCAAAGGAGGCAGAGAAGGAGAGGAGAGCGAGAGGGAAGTTTCTGCTTTTAAATGGGACATAATCTGCTAAATCAAATTACAAGTAATTCAAATATTTTCAAACTTGGTTAGAAAGAAACTTCATAGAAAAGACACTTAAACATCTGATGAGAGGGGAACAGTGAGCCATGCACACAGGGAACAGGGCATTAGGCAAGATAAGTTTATTTAGATTTAGCACAGTTCATACAGACTGCAATCCAAATTGCGTCACGTTGTCAACATTTAAAACCAAGTTAAAAACACAGACAAAAGACAATTTGAAAAACCTAATGATAATCAGCAGGAGGCACAGCTAAAAAGGTTTTCAGCCTGGAGTTGAATTTAGCTTGGTTAGCAGCCTGTCTCACACCTTTGGGAAGACTGTCTAGGTGCATAGATCTGGAACGCTGCCTCCCCATGTCTGGTCTGGGCACCAGCCGGAGGCCAGTCCTTGTGCTCCTCAGAGTCCAAGTTGGTTCATATGGCACTGACATTAACATGGAATATGGAATCTTTACCATTAGAATTCAAACAGCATACCTTGTTATATATTCTCTTAATTGGCTGGAAAGGAATTGCAACCCGATTTGTCCCGATACATGTGGACCCTCAAAACACACACGTTCCTATCCGAATTGTTTATGTTTGAGTTCGAGTTTCTTTTTGTGATTTTCTAACTTGGATCGTTGGTTTTTTGCTCCACTTGATCTCATCCTATGCATCTTTTGAGTTGGTGGTCTTCAATCAAATGCATAGAAACGGTCTCCTTTACCCGGGCTGGTCCTGTGCTGTACAGGAAGTCTCTTTTGCCCTCGCCCTGTCAGCCTGAGCCGCACCTGTTCACCTCCAGCCAGAGAGGTGGAGGAGTCCAGAGTGAGGCGGACCCCAGCTCTGAGAAGCTTGGGCCATGTGCCTGGTATTAGACTGAGCAGCACAGAGCTTACCTTAAACCAGTCTGAAGTACTTTCATGTGGAACCAGGCTGTATTGGAAGAGTGGAATGTGCTTTTACCTCACAACAGCACATGTTTGTGAGGTGGTTTTGCAAAATCTGTTTGTTCCGTGACATTCCAATCGGTATTTCTGTTGATATCAGATAGTTTATGTAACTTTGAGTGGAGTTCTCGATTAACAATGTAACTGACCTACATATGTGAACCGCTTAGGAGCACCTGGAGGAAACTTTTAAACATGCAAACTCCACTCAAAGGATGGAGCTTGAGACTGACGGATGGGTGCCGTGATGCAGTCGCTGTATCGGACTGTTGTAGTGGAAAGAGACTAGGGAACCTGGTCATAAGTTCCCACCCTCACCTATGATCAAACACTCAAAGGGCTCCCTGAGAGATGGGGTGAGGAGGTCAGTCAAAGGGGTGGTGGAGCTCTGAGTAAAGCCACTGTTCCTCCATGTCGAGTGGAGCGAAGGTTGTGAGGGGAGGCATCTATTTGTTTGGGAACCCTCCGGTTGGGGAGGGTGACCTGGTGAAGACTAAGGACATGCTGAAGGGACTGGGGCTGCATCCATATTCAGCAAAGTTTATTTGTATAGCACAGTTTTTTTACTAAAGGCAATTCAAAGTGCTTTTTAAAACTAGAAACAACCATAAAAAGGGGTTAACTCGTAAACAATCACAATATAAATATTAAAGCCGCAAGCGGCGTCAAACGGCCCCCACCCTGCACCATGCCGTCCCGCATCACGCCGCCCCGCACCAAGCCGCAACGCGCTGCTCCACAACGCCCCGCACTACGCCCCAAACTACGCCGCACCACACCGTACCACGCAGCACCTCTCAAAGGAGGTGGCGCCGCCGTGTGGTGATTTGTTCCCATAGCCATAGAAGATTGTTAGTCAAATTGTAATGAATATGATAAGTAGAGCTGGTTTGGCTCCCCATGTAAACTTTGACTCAGTCTGCAGGGGGCGCTAATGGGCCAATTTTAAATATTTCACTTTCAAATGATCTAAACCCTGGAGTTGAACAATGGATTCAAGTTTAATGCAAATCAGACTTTGTTTGTGCAAACGGGAAAAAAATTAATGTTGTCAGAAACGGCCAAAAAACCCTCACATTTTGCCGCTCCGCTGCTCAAACAACGTTTCACTGATCAAAATTCCCTGAAGTCATTTTGAAGGTAAATGTGTTGAGATAATTTGGAACAATTTTGAGGTCAATCGGTGAAATGGCCGAGGAGGAGTCGCTTTCCAACCGACGTGTATGAAAATGATTGGTTTTCATTTTTCCATTTTGCAATGAAATTTATGGGCTTCCTGTTTGTCAGAGGGCTTAGCCATAATAACATTTTATCCATGTCTTGACTTGAGGAACATGTGTTCCAAATTACATGGCTCTACGACAATTTTGACCTCGAACCCATCCCATAGGCATTTTTAAATTGGCTGTTGTAGGTGGCGCTATAGAGCCAATTTCAAAATTTTAACTTTCAAATGACCTAGACGCAAGAGTTAAACCATGGATTCAAGTTTTGTGCCAATCACACTTTGTTTGTGCAAACGGAAAAAAATTTTCTATTGTCAAAAACTGAAAAAAAATATGCCACTTTTTGGCGCTCTGCTGCTCGAACAACGTTTCACTGATCAAAATTCCCTGAAGTCATTTTGATGGTACATGTGTTGAGATGATGTGGAGCGATTTTGAGGCGAATCGGTGAAACGGCCGAGGCTGGTTTGATGTTTGTGTGAGGTGTACATTTGCAATGAATGGGGAGCGTTTCTCGTCGCCACGGCAACAGGGTAAAAAATAAGCCTTGGACCCAATTGACTTTTTGAATCAAGAGGGCAAAACAGATTTATGTGCAAAATTTCAAACATTTTGAAAAAACTAAATTTGAAAATGCCCATCTAAAACTTTGAAATAGTCTGTAGGGGGCGCTAATGGGTCAATTTGAATTAATTCACTTTCAAACGACCTAGACCCTAGAGTTGAACAATGTATTAAAGTTTTGTGCAAATCAGACTTTGTTTGTGCAAACGGGAGCAAATTTAATGTTGTCAAAAACGGCCAAAAAAAGGTCACATTTTGCCGCTCCGCTGCTCAAACAATGTTTCACTGATCAAAAATCCCTGAGGTCATTTTGAAGGTACATGTGTTGAGATGATGTGGAGCGATTTTGAGGCGAATCGGTGAAACGGCCGAGGAGGAGTCGCTTTCCAACCGACATGTATGAAAACTTTTGCTGTTCATTTTTCCATTTTGCAGTGAAATTTATGGGCTTCCTGTTTGTCAGAGGGCGGGGCCATAATAATATTTTTTTCTTGTCTTGACTTGCGGAACATGTGTACCAAATTTCATGTTTCTACGACAAACTTGACCTCCGAAAAGTCCCATAGGGGTATTATTTTGGCTGTTGTAGGTGGCGCTGTTCTGTCATTTTTTGAGTGCCATAAAAACAAACACCAAAATATCAAATTTTTTCGCCAGGTCTGATTTTTGGGCCAAAATTAACAACTTTTCATGCATATTCAGGGGGTCAAATTAAGGCTCAAAGTGCAGAAGAAAGAAAGAAAGAAAAAAGAAAGAATGAAAGAAAGAAAGAAAGAAAGAATGAAAGAAAGAAAAAAGAAAGAAAGAAAGAAAGAAAGAAAGAAAGAAAGAAAAAAAAAGAAAAAGAAAGAAAGAAAGAAATAGAAAGAAAGAAAGAAAGAAAGAAAGAAAAAAGAAAGAAAAAAAGAAAAATAAGAAAGAAAGAAAGAAAAAAAAGAAAGAAAGAAAGAAAGAAAAAAGAAAAAGAAAGAAAGAAAGAAAGAAAGAAAAAAGAAAGAAAAAAGAAAGAAAGAAAGAAAGAAAGAAAGAAAAGAAAGAAAGAAAGAAAGAAAGAAAAAAAAGAAAGAAAGAAAGAAAGAAGAAAGAAAGAAAGAAAGAAAGAAAGAAAGAAAGAAAAAAGAAAGAAAGAAAAAAGAAAGAAAGAAAGAAAGAAAGAAGGAAAGAAAGAAGAAAGAAAGAAAGAAAGAAAGAAAGAAAGAAAGAAAAAAGAAAGAAAGAAAAAAAAGAAAGAAAGAAAAAAGAAAAAAAAAAGAAAGAAAAAAAAAGAAAGAAAAAAGAAAAGAAAGAAAGAAAAAAAGAAAGAAAGAAAGAAAAAAGAAAGAAAAAAGAAAAAAGAAAGAAAGAAAGAAAAAGAAAGAAAGAAAGAAAAAAAAAGAAAGAAAGAAAGAAAAAGAGAGAGAAGCGAGTTTTGGAGTTTATGATGATTGAGTGATTAAACTCGGAGTAGTAGGGTGGAATTTTGGCGCAGAGAGATTGGTCCTTTTATAGCATCGATGTGGTTTAAGTACATTTGTTTGTGAATGGTGAGTCCAGTTATTGAAGAGCCCTTTCAAGGTTGACGTCCTTGGGATTTGAGCTGACGGAGGGCAGATGGTGAACCAGGTGCTGAGAAGCGAGAAAGAGACGGGTCGGTTTTTTGAGAGGATCAATGATTGTTCAGGAGGTTATGGAGAGAAGTGTTGTAGTGGGAGACCAGGTCATCGGGGGATCATTGATCAGTAGTGGGGGAGGTTATAGATATCTGAGCGAATTTTGCAGTGTTTATGTCCTGAATTAACGAAGAAATGGTTCGGAGTAAGGAGGTCTTGGAGAGGAGAGGTTGATATAGAAGGTGATACTTAAGGTCTGTGTATGGGAGTGTGTGAGGTTTACAGTCAGGGGAGTAGACCAGACGCATCAGATTAAGTCCAAAATGTGGACCTTATAGTGTGGGTGGTGAAATGAATGTGTTGTTGTAAACCAAAACTATCTAAACAGGAGGAGGAGAAGTCTTTTGGTGAGCAGGTTGCAATTATATGTCATCGTGAATGTTGAAGTCCCAAGTATGACTGCGTATATAGAGATAGATGAAAGAGAATAGAAAGGTGAGAAAAGTCATCTAAAAATCCTTATTAAATGTTTGGGGCGGGCGTAGATGGTGGCAACAACTTAGGAGAAGTCCAGCAAGCAGATGGAGGCAGAAGTACTCGAAAGGGGAGAAAGACAAGGGGCATCAGCACAGGTTGACTTTCGCAAGTACGACGCGGTGAAGTCATCGCGAGACCTCCGCCCCGTGGCCACACTGGGGGCTGGCAGATGAAAACAAACCCCGGTGGAGTGAGTCGAACAAAACGCGGACGAAAGTCATTAGGCTGCTGCCAGGTTTACGTCAAAAAACACAAGAAAAGTTCCAGCTTACGGTCCGCGAGGTACATCCCGGACCAGATGGACCTTGTGTTGAGGAGCGCACGTTGAGGAACCGAAGCATACGGTGGTGAGCAGTTCTTGGCTGCCGCGTTGCTGAGGCCGATCGGCGCACGCTGACCCAGGACCCTGTCAGCGTCCGACCCACGCGTATGTTCTGATAGCATGCGTGCTGCCAAAGCGCGCCAGCGTTCACTCACTGTAACCCAATACTGGATAATACTGCAAGCAAAGACTCATCTAGTCAGTTACAAACAGTTAGTTAAGAGTTTTTTGTGAGAAAAACCACAAGGATGAACTAACATCTTTCGTACAACAATAATAAGCCATGAGACATGAAAACAGCATTATATAATCCATCTTTTAAATTGCATTATCAAAGCTATAACAGTGCCATAACAATGCAACCAATCAAAGGCCGCCAAATTGGCCCATGAATTAAAAAACACACTATTGCAAACAAAGCACAAACATAACATTAACCTTGAGAAAGAAATGGAGGTTCTTTTATGGTTGGGGACACTATCGACAGGAACTTTTATCAGCTGATAGTGCAGGTTTTGCAGGAGATCACAGTCTGGTACATTGTATGCGGAGGAAACAGAAACAGACAAAGGAAAAGAGTATTAATAATTAATCTAAAGCAAGATAACACATAAAACACCAATAGCTATATTTGTCTGGGCAAACCCACTAAAAGAAGGTAGCTCAAATGAAACTGTCATTATAAAGGTTCAGAAAATAATACAAATAATAAAATCATAATTAGCTTAATGTAGCAAAGTATAGACTTGATTAGCTTCAGACAAACGCAGAACGGAAAACTTCTCTTTTGCATTAATTAGAAATAACGCAACAAACAATCTTCCTTCACAAATTCGTCTACAAATCACAAGAACACAGAGCTTACTTCTTGGGTCATAAAAATGCACAAACACTGTACAAAAGTCAAGATCACTATAGTTAAAAACTATTCAAATCAATTTTTTTGAACAAAAAAAATAAGTTTGCATATTTGCTTGAGCCAAATTCTTAAACATATATTTTAATCTAATAAAACTCCACATGGGTTACTTATCATTACATGGCTTTGTGTCAGTGGGATTTAGCTCTATGTCTATTCAGGAATAACACAGAACACAGAAAGACAAATGGTTTCAAATGAACAATATTTAGCGGTCAGTTTTCCAATACATTTGTTTAACAAACCAAGGAAGTGATGTCACTTCTCCTATCAGGAGTTTGGGCTGATTGTACATCACTAATCAAAGATGTAAAATCATCGCCGCTGACGAGGGTCCGCTTTGCCTGTCGTTACTAAAATTCCGATAATGACCTGCGAAATATACGTTAACCCGCTTATTATACGGCTTTATAATATATACCAACAGAACACACAACATAAACTTCAGTCCACTTTTAGGAATGCGAATGAAAGGTTTATTTAATGACAGAGAAATAAAATAGTTCCCAAAGTCTTTCCCGGCAATGCTAGCAACAGTTTGGCTGGCAACTTCCAAATAACTAGTAACTCTCTGGAACTGCATGAAAACTGAACAAAGAAATCTGACAACAGCCGGCGAGTGACCCAAACAATAAACTTAACCTAAATCCATAAAACGATCCTCTGTCAAATGTTTCCTAAAATGTGCCGGTATCATAAAATGTGCCGTATCTACTTCCGGGTTTTATTCGGATCGCCTTTTCTATTATTTACATCAGTGTTTTGTATGAAAACGAAACGGAAAATTCTGAAAACTTCCGTGCACTTGTATTAAGACTGGATTTGTATCATTCACACTCTCCGATAACAATTCATACGATGATTGATTGGCAATAGCGTTAATTGACGGGCCAGGAACTAAATCCGGATTTTCACATCGCTTTTTTGACGCAGAGAAATATATTTTTGTCATGAAGACAAAGACCAGGAAAATTCTGAAAATCACCGTGCACGTGGTGAAGAATGTATCAAGTATAAGTTTCACCGATTAACATAATACAGAGTGTAGATTGAGCGTGAAAACTCCGCAAGAAGTTCAGTCTGGCCACAACCGGAGCTAGCCACGCTCAATCAACCACATAAATGTTAATCGGAGAAAACCTTATAGCAAATACAATCTTCCCAACACGTCACGGAGATTTTCAGAATTTTCTGTCTTGTCCTTCATGAAAAAAAAACTATTTCCCTCTGCTCAAAAAGACGATCTTTAAAAACCCTAGGGAGAAAAAAGTAGTACCGGCCGCTCAATAAACGCAAATGCCAATCAATCAACGCAAAGAAAGATAAACGATGAGTGAATAATACAAAACCATCTTAATACAAGTGCACGAAGTTTTCAGATTTTCCGTTTACGTTTTCATAACAAAAACACTGATGTAATACAAGAAAAAGGCGATCCCGAAAAACCCGGAAGTAGATACCGGCACATTTTAAGATAACCGTCACATTTTAGGAACATTTGCAGAGATCGAATTATGGATTTAGGTTAAGAGTTATGTATATTGGGGTCACTCACCGCTGATGTACAGAATTCTTTGTTCAGTTTTCATTCCAGATCCAGAGAGTTCTTAGTTTGGGAAAGTTGGCGCAGCCTAACTGTTGACTAGCATGAGCACGGGAAAGCCTTTGGGAACTATTTTATTCTCTTCATTAAATAAACCAGTTCGGCATATCCTAAAATTGTGACTGAAGTTTATGTTGTGTGTTTCTGTTTTGTATAAAGCCGTAATAATAAGCGGGATAACTATATTACGGCATGTCATTATCGGAAAAAAAGTACCGATCAGGGCAAAAGCGGACCCCGACGCGCATGATTGTAAATCTTTGATTATTGATAGTACAATCACCCAAAAAAAAAAAACTGGCCCTGAGAAGAGGAAGTGACAATCACTTCCAGGTTCAACAAATGATAATTGAAAACTTGTGACCGCCAAAATAATGTTCATATTAACCATTTGTCTTTCTGTGTTCAGTTTTTATTCCTTAATAGACCTAGAGCAAAATACCCACTTACACAAAGCCACTGATAATAGAAAAGTAAAGCCCCCAAAACAGAGAGATTTATTAATTAAACTATATGTTTTAAGAAGATGGGCTCAAAGCAAATATGCAAACAAATTTTAAATTGTTAGAATATTATAAACTATAGTGAATCATGACTTTGTACAGTATGTTAGTGCATTATTATGACCCAATAAGAAAGCTCCTGTAGTTCTTGTGATCTTAAAGACGAATTTGTGAGGAAGATTATGTTGCGTAATTTCTAAATATTGCAAAAGAGTAGTTTTCCCGATCTGCGTTTTGTCTGCAGCTAATCAAGCTAACTATGCTACATTAATCTAATTATGCTAATTATTATATGTAATTATATTTCCTGAACCTTTATAATGACTAGTTTTCCATTGAGCTACCTCTGTATGTGGTTGCCCAACATCATAAGCTATTGGTTTTTTAATGTGTAATTTATGCTAAAGAAAAATATAAATACTCTTTTCCCTTTGTCTGTTTTCTGTTTCCTCCGCAAACAATGTACAGGACTGTGATCTCCTGCCAAACTGCAACCCAGCTGATAAAAGATCCTTTCGATAGTGTCCGCAACCATAAAAGAACCTCCATTCTTCACATGTTAATGTATGTTTGTGCATGTGTTGCAAAGAAGTGTTTTAATTCATGTGGCCAATAAGGATGCCATTTGATTGTTTCATTGTTATTGCCCTGTTATAGCTTTGTAATGCAATTTAAAAGATGAATATATATTCTGTAATTCATTGTCTCATTGCTTATTATTGTTGTAACGAAAGAGTTAGTCATCCTTGTGTTTTTTCTCACAAAACTCTAACTAACTGTTAGTTAATCAGACTAATGAGTTCATGCACTGCAGTATAAACCATATGGTTCAATTGAGTAACGCTGGCGCGCTATGGCAGCCGCTGCTCAAAGAACAAACGCCGCTTGTCGTGGACCAGGACAGTGTCCTGGTCAGCGTGGCCCGATCGGCTCAGCCCGCGGCAGCCAAGAACAGCTTCCACCCCCGTCACCTACTGGACTCCTCAACGTGGCTCCCTCACCAACCAAGGGCCACAGGTCCCGTTATGACCTCGTCGACCGTAAGCTGGAACTTCTTGTGTTTAGACCGAAACCTGGCGCAGCCCAATGACGTTTGCCGCGTTGAACGACTCCACACCACAGGGGTTTGTATACAATGCCATCCCCGCCCCGCAGCTGGGCCGCCGGGGCGGAGGTCTCGCGATGCTTCAACAGCGAGACTTTGGAAAGTTCCACCTGTGCCTGCTGCCCCTTCTTCTCCTCCTTCCGAGTAATCCTGCCTCACTGCTGCCTGGACATTCTCCTACTGTGTTGCCACCATCTCCCGCCCGCCAAAACTTAATAAGGACATTTTAGATGACTTTTTCTCACCTTCTAACAACACTTCACATCTATCTACTCATAACGCAGTCATACTTGGGGACTCTCAACATTCACATGGACAATAATAGAACCCTCTCACCAAAGACTTCTCCCCTCCTGTTTAGATAGTTTTTGGTTTTACAACAACACATTCATAACCCACCCACACTAAAGGACACATATATGGACTAATCTGCTTGCTCTGGTCTCACTCCCACTGATGTAAACCACACCACCCATACACAGACCATAAGCACCATCACTATCAATATCAACCTCACCCACACCAAACATCCAACCCCGACCATTTCTATCCGTAAAAATTCAGGACAAAAACACTGCCACCTTCGCCTCAATATCATAACCTCCCCACTACTGATCCACAATTACTCCCCCGATGACACTGGTCCTCCCATCTACAACACTTCTCTCCTTAACCTCCTTACAATCAAGCCCTCTCAAAACCCGACCCGACTCTTTCACGCTCACAGCACCCGGTACACCCACTTCCCTCGTCACACAAATCCCAATGACTTCAACTTGAACGGCTCTTCATAAAAACTGACTCACCATTCACAAACAAATGTACAATAACCACATCATGCTATACAAGGACCATCTCTCTGCTGCCAAATCCACCTACTAACTCCCGGTTTAATCCCCCACACATCAAAACTCCCAAAACTCACTTCTCTCTTCTCACCAATATAACTCAAACCCCCTGACTCCTCCTCACCATATGCAATTCCACTGACTTCTGTAACACTCACTCATTTCCTTCTTTACCTCCAACACTCAGCCATCCACCAACACCTGACCCTCACATGGAGCTGCAGTCTCAGGAGTGGGACCCCACCACCCCCCTACTCATCCCTCATACCCATTCTCCAGCTTCAACTTGCCTCCGTCCAAGCCAACTCCGACTTTATCTTAAATCCAAACCTTCTACCTCTCCCTCGACCCTCACCCTACCGTTTCTGGTCAAATCCTTCTCCCCACAGCTGCCCTCCTCATCACAATATCATCACTCATCACTCACTTCTGTACAGTCCCTCTCTCATACAAAACCGCCTCAGTCTACACCCATTCTCAAAAAACCGGCCTGCGAATCCCAACCAACATCAACTACCTCGTCCCATCTCAAACCTTTCCCTTTCATCTCCAAAATACTGAAAATCTTCGCTGCTCCAAATCCACAACCACCACACACCAACAACATCTACGAACAATATTCAGTCAGGTTTCCGTCCCCTTCCACACACCGAAACAGCTCATCTAAAAATCACTAACGATCTCCTCATAGCCTCTGACTCCGGTTTACTCTCCATCCTCATCCTTCTGGACCTCAACTGCAGCTTTGACACCATTTCTCACTCCACCCACCTGAACAGACTCTCCTCCATAGCAACACCCACACCCCCCTCGCCGTTCACCTCCTATCTTTCTGTCGCTCACAGTTTTCATTCATCTCATATCCCACAAATCCCAGCACTTTCCTGTCTCTGCTGGGTCCCCCAGGGCTCTGTCCTGGTGGGCGGCCCCTCCTCTTTCATCATCTATATTCTACCCACTCGTGTCACAATCCTCCGCCGTCACAACATTTTTTTTTTTCACTTCCACTGCTACCGCGGATGACACCCATACTCCATGACTTGAGGGAGGGGAGGACAGATGTGGTTATGTAAGGAGAAATGAGAAGACTGGTAGATTTGAAGAGAGTGAGAGGGGTGCCTATGAGAAGGACTTCAGTTTTTTTGAGCTAATGAGTTTTGAGAAGTTGGAAGAGAACTCAGAATGAATTCTATTAGACAAGAGGGTGAGGGAGCGAAATGGATGGGAGAGAGGAAGATGGTTTAGAGCGGAGAGGTAGAGCTGGGTGTCCATCCGCGTAGCATGGAAGAGAATGTTGAGACGGCGTTAGGATGTGACCGATTGGAGAATATAGATGATGAGAGGAGGGGCCCCAGGACAGAGCCCTGGGACAACAGCAGAGTCAGGACAAAGTGCGGATTGTGGGATTTGAGATGAATGAACTGTGAGCGACCAGAAAGATAGGAGGTGAATCCAGCCGAGGGGGGTGTGGGTGATGCCGATGGAGACGAGTCTGTTCAGGAGGTGGGAGTGAGAAATTGTGTCAAAAGCTGAGTGAGGTCCAGAATGATGAGGATGGAGAGTAAACCCGGAGTCAGAGGCTATGAGGAGATCGTTAGTGATTTTTAGAATAGCTGTTCGGTGCTCGTGGAGGGGACAAACCAGAATGAAAATGTTTCGTCAAGATGTGTTGGAGGTGATGTGTTTGGAGTTGAGCAGCCGACAGATATTTCAAGTATTTGGAGAGAATGGAAGGATTGAATGGGACCGGAGGTTTGTTGAAGTTGTTGGAATCCAGGCCAGGTTTTTTTGAGAATGGGTGAGACTTGAGGCGGTTTTGAATGAGAGAGGACAGTACCATAAGTGAGAGATGAGTGAATGAAATTAGTGATGAAGGGGGCAGATGAGGGGAGGCAGGATTTGACCAGAACGGTAGGGAGAGGTCGAGCTTGAGGTAGAAGGTTGGATTAAATGATAAAGTCGAGATGCCTGGACGGAGGGGCAAGATTGAAGCTGGAGAATTTGGCTATGAGGGATGAGTAGGGGGCTGGGGGGGGGTACCCACACGAGACCAGAGACTGCAGCTCCATGTGGGGGTCAGGTGTTGGGTGAATGTCAGAGATCTTGGAGTAAAGAAGGAAAGATGAGTTACAGAGTTCAGTGGATAGCATAAGGTGATGGAGGGATTCAGTGGGTTTGGTTATATTGGTGTATGAAGAGAGAAGAGAGATTTTGAGTTTGATGATTGGAGAGGATTAAACCGTGAGTCAGTAGGGTGGTAATTGGCAGCAAGAGATGAGACCTTGTATAGCATGATTTGGTTATTGTACATTTGTTTGTGAATGGTGATTCCTGTTTTATTGAAGTGCCGTTCAGTTTGACGTCTTTAGGGGTTTTGTTCTTGTTTTTTTCAATTTGAGCTGACGGAGGCAGTTGTAACCAAGGGTGCTGAGAGCGTGAAAGAGACGTGTCGGGTTTTGAGAGGAGCATGATTGTTCAGAGAGTTTATGGGAGAGAAGTGTTGTAGTGGAGACCAGGACATCGGGGAGTCATGGGGATCCAGTAGTGGGAGTTTATTGATATCTGAGGCGAAGGGGCAGTGTTTAATGTCCTGAATTTTACGGAAAGAAATGTTTCGTGGGAAGGATGGTCTAGGAGAGGGTGATGTTGATTATAGAAGTGATTGACTAATGGTCTGAGGTATGGGAGTGTGTGAGGTTAACAGTCCGTGTGGAGTGAGACCAGAGCAGCAGATAATGTCCAAAATGTTACCATTTAATTGTGGTTGGGGGAAATGAAAGTGTTGTTGTAAACCAAAACAATCTAAACAGGAGTGAGAAGTCATTGGAGAGAGGGATGCTATTATTGTCCATGATAATGTTAAGTCCTCCAAGTATGACTGCTATATAGATATAGATGAGGAATTTGTTGAAAAAGGTGAGAAAAGTCATCAAAAAAGACCTTATTAAGTATTGTGCGGGCGGTAGATGGTGTGGCAACAACAGTAGGAATAAGGTCCAGTGCAGCAGAGAGCAAGTACACGAAGGAGGAAAGACAGTGGCAGCAGGCACAGGTGACTTTCCAAGTCTCGCGGTGAGCATCTCGAGACCTCCGCCCCGGCGGCCACAGCTGCGGGGCAGGCAGATGTAAACAAACCCGGTGGAGTGGAGTCTGTTCAACGCGGCAAAGTCATTTGCTGCTGCCAGGTTTCGGTCAAACCCAAGGAAGTCCACTACGTTCAGACGAGGACATCCCGGAACCAGATGGCCCTTGGTGTTGAAGGAGCGCGAATACCACGTTATGAGGAGACCTAAGCTTACGTTGGTGGAGCAGTTCATGGCTGCCGCGGGCTGAGCCGATCGGCCACGCTGACCAGGACACAGTCAGCGTCCCGACCACCGTTGTTTCTGTGAGCAGCGTCATTCCAAAGCGCGCGCCGCGTATCACATCACTGAACAAAACTTGGTTAAAACAGCATTGCATGACTCATTAGTCAGTTACAAACATTATTACATAGTTTTGTGATAAAAAACACAAGGATGACTAACTCTTTTCGTACAAAACACTAATAAGCCATGAGACATAATACAGAATAACAAAATTCCATTCGTAAATTGCATTACAAAGCTAGTAACTGGCCATAACAATGAAGACCAATCAAAGGCCTTCCATATTGGCCCCCATGAGATTAAAAACACATTTGCCAAACATGCACAAACATAACATTAACATAGATGAGAATGGAGGTTCTTTTATGGATTAGGGGACACTATCGACAGGATCTTTTATCAGCTGTGTTGCAGGTTTTTGGCAGGAGAACACATTCTGTCACATTGTATGCGAGGAACCAGAAACAGACAAAGGAAAAAGAGAATTAATAGTTATTCTAAAGAAAATAACACGATATAAAACAACCATAGCTTCATGTGTCCTGGCAAACCACTAAAACAAGGTAGCTCAAATGGAAACTGTCAATATAAAGGTTCAGGAAAATAAAAGACAAATAATAAAGCATAAAATACTTAAATGTATGCAAAGTATAGCTTGATTAGCTGCAGACAAACGCAGAGATCGGGGAAAACTCTCTTTGCAATAATTTAGAAATTAACGCAACATAAATCTTCCTTCACAAATTCGTCTAAAGATCACAAGAACTACAGGAGCTTACTTCTTGGTCATAAAAATGCACAAACAAAGTACAAAGTCATGATTCACTATAGTTTACAAACAATTCTAATCAATTTTACAAATATGTTTGCATATTTGCTTGAGCCAATTCTTAAACATATATTCTTAATCTAATAAAACTCTCTGTGTTTACTTTCATTTTATCATCTGGCTTGTGTCAGTGGATTTAGCTCTATGTCTATTCAGGAAAAAAACTGAACACAGAAATACAAATGGTTAATAAGAACATTATTCTAGGGCGTCAGTTTTCCAAATACATCTGTTGAACAGGCAAGTGATGTCACTTCCTCCTCTCAGTGCCAGTTTAGGTATTATTGTACACTCATAAACAAAGATGTACAATCAAGCGCGACGGGTATCCGCATATGCCCTGTCGTACATATTTTCCGAAATGACCTGCGTATATACTTAATTCGGCCCTTATATACCGCTTTAAAACCACAGAACACACAACATAACTTCATCCACTTTTAGGAATGTCCGAAAGGATTTAATTTAATGACAGAGAATAAAATTAGATCCCAAAGTGCTTCCCGTGCTAAGCTAGCAACAGTTAGGCCTGGCAACTTCCAAACTAAACTCTCTGGAACAGCATTAAAAACTGAACAAAGAAATTCTGAACAGCAGCGGTTGAAGTGACCCACACATAAGACTAACCTAAAACCCATAATACGACTCCTCTGCAAATTTCCTAAAAAATGAGCCGTATCATTAAAATGTGCCGGTATCTACTTCCGGGTTTTTCGGGATCGCCTTTATCCTTGTATAAACATACAGTGTTTTTGGTTATGAAAACGTAAACGGAAAATTCTGAAAGAACTACCGTGCACTATGTATAAAGTACTGGATTGATAATAATTCACTGTCTCCCGAATAAACATTCCCATTGCGTAGATTGATTGGCATTACCGCCTATATGAGCTGCCGGGAACTACTTCCGGGATTTTTTATCAACGATCGCTTTATGACGCAGATGAAATAGTATTTAGTCAAGAAGTCAAACCAGAAAATTTATTATTCTGAAAATCTCCGTGCACGTGTGTGAAGAATGTATATGTTATAAAGTATTCTCCGAATAAACATTTAAGTTGTGTTGATTTGAGCGTCGGATAACACCGCAAGTATTCTCTGGCCCACTCCGGAGCTGGAGTCCACGCTCCAAACAACACACTTAAATGTTAAACGAGAATACCTTAAACATATACATTCTCACACACGTGCACGGAGATTTTCAGATTTCTGGTCTTGTCACATGACAAAAATACTAATTCTCTGCGTCAAAAAGCGATCGAGAAAAACCCGGAATGTAGTTTCCGGCCGCTCAATCAACGCAAATGCCATTCATCAACGCAAATGAAATGTAAATAGGAGATGAATTAAATACAAATCAGTCTTAATACAAGTGCCGGAACGTTTCCAGAATTTTCCGTTTAGCTGTTTTCATAACACAAACACTGATGTAATACAAGAAAAGGCGATCCCGAAAACCGGAAGTAGATACCGGCACATTTTAAGATACCGGCACATATAAGGAACATTTGCAGAGGATCGGAATTATGGATTATAGGTTAAGTATATGTTGGGTCACTCACAGCTAGATGTTCAGAAATCTTTGGTTCAGTTTTCATGCAGTTCCAGAAGATTTCTAGATAGGAAGTTGCCAGCCTAACTGTTTGCTACATAGCACGGGAAATGCCTTTGTGAACTATTTAATTCTCTTTCATTAATAAACCTTTCGGCAATCCCTAAAAGTTGACTGAAGTTTAGTTGCGTGTTCTGTTGTATACCAAGCCGTAAAATCATCGGGATAAACTAATATTACGCAGGACATTATCGGAAAATAAGTACCGACAGGGCAAAGCGGACCCCGACGCGGCATGAATGAACATCTTTTGATTAATTGATGTACAATCTCCCAAACTGCCTAGAAAGCAGGATAAGTGACATCACTTTCCTGGTTCAACAATTTAGTATTTGGAAAACAACCGCCAAAAAAATGTTCAAATTAAACCATTTGTCTTTCTGTGTTCAGTTTTATTCCTGAAAAAACATAGAGCAAAATCCACTGACACAAAGCCACTGATAATGAAAGTAAACCACAGAGAGATTTTATTAGATAAAAATATATGTTTAAGAAATGGCTCAAAGCAAATATGCAAACATATTTGTAAATTGATTAGAATAGTATTAAACTATAGTGAATCTGACTTTGTACATTGTTTGTGCATATTTTTATGACCCCAAAAGTAAGCTCCTGTAGTTCTTGTGATCGTTATGACGAATTTGTGAAGGAAGATTTATGTTTGACGTAATTTCAAATTATAGCTAAAGAGAGTTTACCCGATCTGCGATTGTCTGCAGCTAATCAAGCTAACTATGCTACATTAAGCAAATATATTGCAATTAATATTTTGTCATTTATTTTCCTGAACCTTTCTAATGCCAGTTTTCCATTTGAAGCAACCTCTGTTTGTTGTTTGCCCAGACACATAAGCATAAAGGTTGATTAAATGTGTATTTGGCTATAGAATAAATATAAACTCTTTTCCTTTGTCTGTTTCTGTTCCTCGCAAACACGTGTACAGAACTGGATCTCCAGCCAAACCTGCAACACAGCTGATAAAAGATCCTGTCGTATATGTCCCCAACATAAAAGAACCTCCATTCTTCACAATGTTAATGTATGTTTGTGACATGTTTTGCAAAGAGTTGTTTTTAATTCATGGGGCCAAATTATGGGAGGCCTTTGATTGGTTTCATTGATATTGCACTGTTATAGCTTGAGTAATGCAATTTAAAAGATGAATATATAAATCTGTATTCAAGTCTCATGGCTTATTATTGTTGTAACGAAGATTTAGTCATCCATGTGTTTTTTCTCACAAAAACTCTAAACTAACTGATAGTAACTGAACTAAAGAGGTCATATCACTGCAGTATTAACCAGTATTGGATCAGAGAGTGAACGGCTGGCGCGCTTGCAGCCGCTGCTCACCAGAACAAACGCCGCTGGACGTTACGCAGACAGTGTCCTGGTCAGCGTGTCCCGATCGGCACAGCCCGCGGTCATCCAAGAACAGCTCCACACCGTAGCAATCGGACTCCCTCAACGTGCGCTCCCTCAACCCCAAGGGCCATCTGGGCCGGATGTCCTCGTCGACCGTACGCTGAGACATCTTGTGTTGACCGAAACCTTGTCAGCAGCAAATGACTTTGCCGCGTTGAACAGAACTCCACTCCACCGGGTTTTGTTTACATCTGCCATCCCCGCAGCTGTGGCCGACCGGGGCGGAATGTCATCGCGATGCTTCCGCGAGACCTTGGAAATGTCATCACCTGTGCTGCTGCCCCTGTCTATCACCTCCTTTCGAGTACTCTGCCTCACTGCGTGCCATGGACCTTCTCCTACAGGTGTTTTTGCCACCATCTACCGCCCGCCAAAACTTAATAAGGACTTTTTAAATGACTTTTCTACCTTCATAACACACTTCTCCATCTATCTCACATAACGCAGTCCATACTTGGGGACATTCTACCATTCACTGGACAATATAGCAACCCTCTCACCAAAGACTCTCTCCCTGTTTAATAGTTTGGTTAACAACAACACAATCATATTCCCCACCCACACTAAAGGTCACATTTAGGACTTACTCTGCTGCTCTGGTCTCACTCCACTGACTGTAAACCTCACACGTCCCACTCCCATAACACAGACCATAAGCTCATCACCTTCAATATCAACCTCACCCACTCAAGACCATCCTTCCCCGAACCATTTCTTTCGCGTAAAATTCAGGACATAAACACTGTGCCCCCTATACGCCTCAGAAATCAATAACCTCCCCACCTACTGATCCCAATGACTCCCCCATGACCTGGGTCTACCACTTCACACGTCCTTCTCTCCATAACATCCTGAACAAATCATGCCTCCTCTCAAAACCCGACCCGTCTCATTTCACGCTCTCATCACCCTGGTTCACCACTGCCCACCGTCAGCTCAAATCCCAAGGACGTCAACTTGAACGCTCTTCAAATAAAACTGGACTCACCATTCACAAAACAATGTACAAAACCACATCATGCTATACAAGGACCATCTCTCGCTGCCAAATCCACCTACAACCTCCGGTTTTACATCACTCCCAATCATCAAAACTCCAAACTCTCTTCTCTCATCTCACCAATATAACCAAACCCCCTGACTCCCACCCTCACCAAATGCAATCCACTGTGATGAAAGCTGTAAAAGGTGGAAACATTAGCCGATAAAACATTTTTGTCTGCACTGATTTCTTGTTTTTTAAGACGGTTCCTATGGTCCTCTATCCTCTCGTATTCATAATACATAGTTAGAACTTTTTTGGACACTTTACAAAAAGACCCGTTTTGAACAATAATAACTTTTCAAAACATGGTAATTTATGATTAAGGGGCGGGGCAAGGATTTTAGGGTAATTTACACCTGAAACCTGCGTTTTTGGTTTTTGTACCACCAAACTGCTGCTGACTTTTCCAAACATCTCCCCCCCCCACACAGAGAGAGACACACACACATACAGAGAAACACACACACACGCACGCACAAACACAGACAGAAAGACATACACAGAGACAGAAACACACACACGCACAGAGACAGACCAACACTGACAGAGACACACACACAATTTCAAGTTCCACACCATTACAAATGACGGAATCCTGCATGAGTACAATTGTATTAAACGTCCCAGTCCTGGCTTGGCTCGGCTCTGTCTCTCTGCTGCGGTGGACATGGCTCAACTTTTCTGACGAGCTCCGCGGCTGAAGTACTGTATAAATAATCTGTGCCCTGAAATACTTACAGCTGTTCCACAAAAAAGGCCTCCCATTCCTCCTCCCTGCGTTTGAAAACTAATACACCTTTCCTCCCCCCTTTCAGACGACCCGGGCTTTGCGAATGTTTGCCTTTTTCCTCTGACACCTCCAGATTGCGTTTAATCCTGATTGTGAAAGCAGTTGGAACAAAGCCCTGAATTAAACGCCTATTGAAAAGCGAGCTAAAAGTGAGCGCGGTGACTGGAAATGTGTTTACAATTACCTCCTTTGAAGCCACGGCGTTTGATATTGATATAAAGTGGAGGAATTTGCAGCCTTTGTTTGGGGAACCATACCTGTGGCTGGTGATTGATGGATGGAAAGAGCACGGTAGATTGAGATAATAAAGACTTGTTTAAAACCTCACTCCAAGATTACAGTTTTGCCGTAAGAGCTGGCTTGGGTTCTGGATGAGACCAGCGCTTTTTCAGGCGACCGCTGTGGAAAAACCGTGAGGAGTCATTTGCGAAACGCGGGATGACGAGGCAAAGCGGAGCAGGCGCCGTGTCGGAGGGTTTGGCACTCGGGTTGTGGGCCAGAAGTATTGAAGAGAGACGGCATCAGTGTTGGAGTTTACAGATGCCACAGCCAAAGCAACGATGGGATACAACATGCTATTTGGACTTTTCGCTGCCTTTGACCATGTTTAATTCAATTCAATTTGTTTTTGTATAGCCCTAAATCACAACAGTAGTTATCTCAGAGGACTTTATAAAGGTTCGCCAACACAGATGAGAGAATCAAACGGTTCAAACACGGGAAATGCAATGCACACTTGGAACTTTCAGTTTATTTCTTCCAGGTAGAACAAAAGACACCGCTTTTTATACAATGTGTATCACCAATTGAAATATTAACGCTGATGCTTGAGATATACAGTGCCTTGCGAAAGTATTCGGCCCCCTTGAACCTTTCAACATTTCGCCACATTTCAGGCTTCAAACAAAGATATCAAATTTTTATTTTTTCTCAAGAATCAACAACAATCGTGAAGTGGAACAAAATTTATTGGATAATTTAAACTTTTTTAACAAATAAAAAACTGAAAAGTGGGGCATGCAATATTATTCGGCCCCCTTGCGCTAATACTTTGTAGCGCCACCTTTTGCTGCAATTACAGCTGCAAGTCGCTTGGGGTATGTCTCTATCAGTTTTGCACATCACTGGAATTCTTGCCCATTCTTCCTTGCAAAATAGCTCGAGCTCAGTGAGGTTGGATGGAGAGCGTTTGTGAACAGCAGTCTTCAGCTCTTTCCACAGATTCTCGATTGGATTCAGGTCTGGACTTTGACTTGGCCATTCTAACACCTGGATACGTCTATTTGTGAACCATTCCATTGTAGATTTGGCTTTATGTTTTGGATCATTGTCCTGTTGGAAGATAAATCTCCGTCCCAGTCTCAGGTCTTTTGCAGACTCCAACAGGTTTTCTTCCAGAATGGTCCTGTATTTGGCTCCATCCATCTTCCCATCAATTTTAGCAATCTTCCCTGTCCCTGCTGAAGAAAAGCAGGCCCAAAGCATGATGCTGCCACCACCATGTTTGACAGTGGGCATGGTGTGTTCAGGGTGATGAGCTGTGTTGCTTTTACGCCAAACATATCGTTTTGCATTGTGGCCAAAAAGTTAGATTTTGGTTTCATCTGACCAGAGCACCTTCTTCCACATGTTTGGTGTGTCTCCCAGGTGGCTTGTGGCAAACATTAAACAAGACTTTTTATGGATATCTTTGAGAAATGGCTTTCTTCTTGCCACTCTTCCATAAAGGCCAGATTTGTGCAGTGCACGACTGATTGTTGTCCTATGGACAGACTCTCCCACCTCAGCTGTAGTTATCTGCAGTTCATCCAGAGTGATCATGGGCCTCTTGGCTGCATCTCTGATCAGTCTTCTCCTTGTTTGAGATGAAAGTTTGGAGGGACGGTCAGGTCTTGGTAGATTTGCAGTGGTCTGATACTCCTTCCATTTCAATATAATTGCTTGCACAGTAGTGCTCCTTGAGATGTTTAATGCTTGGGAAATCTTTTTGTATCCAAATCCGGCTTTAAACTTCTCCACAACAGTATCTTGGACCTGCCTGGTGTGTTCCTTTGTCTTCATGGTTCTCTCTGTGCTTTAAACAGAACCCTGAGACTATCAAAGAGCAGGTGCATTTATACGGAGACTTGATTACACACAGGTGCATTCTATTTATCATCATCAGTCATGTAGGACAACATTGGGTCATTCAAAGATCCTCACTGAACTTCTGGAGTGAGTTTGCTGCACTGAAAGTAAAGGGGCCCAATAATATTGCACGCCCCACTTTTCAGTTTTTTATTTGTTAAAAAAGTTTAAATTATCCAATAAATTTTGTTCTACTTCACGATTGTGTCCCACTTGTTGTTGATTCATGACAAAAAATAAAAAAATAATATCTTTATGTTTGAAGCCTGAAATGTGGCGAAATGTTGAAAGGTTCAAGGGGGCCGAATACTTTCGCAAGTCACTGTAGACACTAGTAGCAATGTGGGTCAGAGCAAAGATGGCCAGTCCTTGAGATATTGATGTATAGTAGCAACACAGATATTACATTCTTTGAGTCCGATTCCGGCCCGACACGGGGAGTAGCATCTCAATTTGACCGTTCAAGTCTCATCCATTTCCTGTCCAGTGCAGTCGGAGCCGTGCCGTCCCGCCTCACAGCAGGCGTGAGCAAGCCGAGGTCAGACGATTGGAAACGCCAGTCGCACCGGTGGAGGGGTCAGAGGTCCGAGGGGGAGACTGCTTTAGGTGTCTGCTGCTGGAGTGGAGGGGGTCAGTGGTGGGGGTCCGCGGAGGGAGATTAGCAGGTAAGGCTGAGGGGCCAGAGGTGAACATGGGCTGTTTGTACAAGGACTGGAGCAGAGGTGAGGGGGGGGGGGGGGGGAGCGCAAATGGATCAGGCTGCAGGGAGAAGCCCGTCAGAAGCAACGTAAACCAATAGGTAGGAAAAGCAGACACTAGATCTGGTTTGTGAGAAGCTGATAGCCCACGAGAAGGAGCAAAAGGTCCACAGCTAATGAAAATAATCTACTTTGAGTCACTGCACGATTTAGCCAAGAATGTCCATGACACGTGCACTTTGAAATTTAATATTGTTCATGTGTTTTTTTCTTTTGTTTGAAAGAATTAATCAAAACGCAAACAATTGAGATGAAAAATCCTACATTCGGATTCTAATAAAGACCAGACAAGCAAAATGAAAGTGAAAATGAAAATTCCATACCACTGCTCCCAGGTACACAAGAAAACCGGGCTACACATGTTCCATTGATAAGGTTGAAGTTAGTGTTGATTTCAAGACCTTCTCCACCGACTCCCACTGTCGTCTGCTGTCTTTGTGTGCTTGGGCAAGACACTTTACGCACACTAAATGCCTTTATGCGATATGTCTATATGACTATTCATCGAACCAAAATTCTCCATAGTGAGATCAATAAAGAATATCTTGTTAAACTTTTCAGTACGAGGGCCACTTTAGTTCACCAGATTGGTCCAGGGGCCGACAAACATGGATTGTTGAATTGGTTGGACTGGATTGTGGCTGATCTGGGTTTAGATCTGGGTTTAGAATAAGGTTTGTTAAGTGTCCATGTTGATTCAGACCACATCTAGATTTGCATCATTTATGGACGTTTATGACAGAATCTAGAAAACACATTTCAGTCCATACTCTGGCCTCCACAGACTGGGGCAGACCAAAATTTCAAAAGACAATGCAACTCTTGGTCTGCATTGTGTGCGGTTGCCCATTATCTGGTGAAGAACTCCTCTGGACATGGATCCAACTGAGAAGACAAGGGGGAGGGGGGGTGGGGGCACGGCAACACTCCCCCAGGTCTGAGCCCACATGAAAGTCCTCGATCTGGGCTCGATAAGAGCACACTGCAGGGGGTCAGGGCCGGCCCACTGAGAGAGCCATGTCCAGGAGCCACAGGCACACAGGCACAAACACACACTCCCACACGGACAAAAATAAAATACTTTTCACCTTTGTGCGACACACTGCAACATCACAATAACAAGAGTCAGGTCAGCCCAGTCTGGGTCACAACGCAAAAGTGAAACCAAGAGCTGAAGTTGAACCCTGAGAAGGTAACAGTGAAATACAGAGTAAATTTGGATTATGTCTATTTCAATAATTAATATGTTGCATCTTTGAAGGTAAGAGGAATCCTAGCATGTTATACCTCATCTTAAAGCTAATTTTCCTTCTAACATTTGAATCAAACACATAATGAAAATATTCCTTATAAAAAATAAATCATTGTCCTCACAGTCTACAATTACATGCCTTTGTTAGTTTTGGTTCAGTTAATCCAAATAGTAACGGAAGTCATTATTTTCAGAAAGATCTACCAAAACATAATATTCAAATTTAAGTCAAGTAAAAGTAATCCTTTTGTCACAGGCACTACAAGGAGGGAACATATAACTCTAGTCTTAAAATCACTCTACTGGCTTCCTGTAAAGAGTATAGAATAGTATAAAATAATCCTTCTTTTAAAAACACAAGCCTGCCTCCAAGACACGTTAGTATCATATCAATCAAACTCTCACTGTGCTCGCAAAACGGCAAACTTTTGGTGGTTCCTTAAGTGTCAAAAAGAGCAGTCGGAGGCAGAGCGTTTAGCCACCGAGCTACTACTGTGGAATCAGCTCCTCATCCACGTCAAGGAAGCAGACAGTCTCTACATCAAGGCCAGGATTAAAACAGTCCTCTTGAATTCAACATATGGTTAGGTACTCTGTAAGACCCAGGTAAGACTTAGAAATACAACCTAAAAAAGAAGCACAGATTGTCAGTGATGCTGCATATGGAGACCCCTGCTGGAGAAGTATGGTAACAACACATCATTACGCCATCAGCTGTAGTCTGTTCATTGCTCTTCACCCGCTGTTCCATGGTCTGTTTTATGCAGTGATGATGGGACCCCTGAAACCGGCCTCTTTTGCCTGCACCTGTGAACTGGTCGCGCTTGGCCTGGACTAGTGGGCTAAACCCCCCTCCCCGCCTGGGAGCCCCTTCAGTCCTGCACCACAGTGCCTCAATCCTGGATCTACAGCCTCAGTCCTGATCTGCAGCCTCAGTCCTGATCTGCAGCCTCAATCCTGGATCTACAGCCTCAAGCCTGGATCTACAGCCTCAGTCCTGATCTACAGCCTCAGTCCTGATCTACAGCCTCAGTCCTGATCTACAGCCTCAGTCCTGATCTACAGCCTCAGTCCTGATCTACAGCCTCAGTCCTGATCTACAGCCTCAGTCCTGATCTACAGCCTCAGTCCTGATCTACAGCCTCAATCCTGGATCTACAACTTTTTGATTCTCAGACCTGTTGTCTCTGTCTGAAAGAATTTAACCTTCCCTTTACTATCCGCTACACTGGTACTTATCAATCTATGCTATCAATAAATACAAAGGTCAAACTATTTGTAATTCATGGATTACATCTAGATACTATACGGATTTATTTGAATGTATTATAATAGTTTTTACTCTAGTGCTGCGTCACCTTCAGAGGTTCCTCAATGATTTGTTGAATATAAAAGTCTTGTATCTGAATCCAAATATCTTGAAATGGATCAAATCGCACCAAGTCTCGTCCGGATGTCGCAGTCGTGTGCACCGTACGATCGCCGTTGCGCTCACTATGCTAGCGTGCGCGCAGTAAGTCATCAGCTGTCACCTGAGCCAATCAATGCTGGCCCCCGATCCATTGTAATTAAGGCGGCTGTGAGCTTCTGGGGGTCGATGGCGTGATGCTAACCTGCTCTAGCTGCACACGTTTGCTCAGCACTGCAGCGATATGTCCCGTCCAATAACAGCTCTCATCAATGCTGACAGATTCTCTAAATCTGCACAAATATGATCACATTTCACTGCAGGGACATCACACCTCGAGCTGTGACGAACCATGACTTTAATAACTGATTAATTGCTCCAATTAGTCGATTAGTCGAGCCCAATGGAGAAATGCTAGTAAAAAGTAAAAGTAAACTCCTCTTGCTAAGTAACTGTTTCTGCCACTGTCTACATTTTGGGTCATCGAGTCCATCCTCACCTCCTCCATCACCGTGTGGTTCGCTGGAGCCACAGTCAGGGACAAACAGAGACTACAGCGCATTGTGAGCTCTGCAGAGGAAGTGATTGGCCGCAGCCTTCCATCGCTGCAGGACCTATACGTCACCCGAGCTCGAGGCCGGGCTGGTCGTATCACAGCCGACCCCTCCTGCACATGGACTATTCCAACCACTCCCCTCAGGCAGGAGGCTGCGGTCCATCAGGACTAGAACCTCCCGCCACAAGAACAGTTTCTTCCCCTCTGCAGTTGGACTCTTGAACACTTCTTAACCTGTCCCCCCGCCCTTTATAAAGTCACTTTACTGCCCATCATACGTCACTTTACTTCACTGTACTGCTGTCACCTTACATTGTGTGCACCATGTGCACCATGTGCACTTGTATATAGTAACTGTAACTCTATTTTAAATTTAAATTTATTCCTTAGAAGTGTTTTTTATTTTTTATTATCTCTCTCTGACTGTTGCACTGAGCCAAAGCAATTTCCAAGTCTGTGGCACCTGGTGTTCACAGAGGTCTCCCATCACAGCACTAACCAGGTCTTGCCCTGCACAGCTTCAAAGGTCTGACAGAATCTGGCTTTCGCATGCAGTATGGCCGACACCCAGATTCCTCCACACCTCAATCCGAATTTTAAACAGTTGATTGGGGCGAGGTCTGTTTTGGCTGAAGCAGATTATGATGTGACTTTTCATACTGTATTTCTGCACTTTTATTGTATTTGTATTTTATACCTTTGTCTTTTATAAGTGTCAATTCCTCACAGACAAATAAAGATACTTGAATTGAATTTGAAATCCAAATATGAGCCATAAAAGGTTTGACCAATCAGAAGCCATCATTTGCGGGGGAAACTCAAGCTTTAAACAACCATCTTGGGAACAAGTCTGCCTCTGTTATGGCACGAAGAAATTAGATCCTAAGACCTCGGAGTGTCATTAACCACTATTTTGATAATTGATTAATTCTTCCAATTAGTATGAGATCTTAGGTAAGGTTGAAGCTGAAGTGACTCTCCTGGAGGACATTCTAATAAGGATATGGTCTAAAACGGGCAGATCCAAACTGCGGACCTCGTGATGGACACATGTGGAGTACAGAATCAGCAGATGCAGTTCTTGCAAATATCAAGATCATTATGGAAAGGCTGAATCAACAAACACTTTTTGGCAGAAACGCGCCGAACAAACTAAAAAAATTATGATTACAACTGAATGAGTTTTTTTTATGAAATCAGATAACAATCACAAATTTCCTGTAAATGTTACTGCAGTACATTCATGGTTTTACACTGATCTAGAGCAGAGCAGAGAGGATGGTCCGAACCAAGCAGATCAAGCGGAAATCTACTGGAGGAATTCTATTTCTTTGGAAAAAATGCTATTCAGAATTTCAGCGAAAATGGTCAGAACCAGGCAGACTGGAAACATCAACCAGAGGAAGCAGCTCATGACCAGAGACTACTGCTGTTTTGACCTAAAGTGCCTACTTACTATTGTTAGAAACTTTTAGAATTATGTATGCTTTTGTTTGTATGGATGGATGTGTTTCTGCTGCCGGACACCTGAGATTCTCCTTTGGGGGATGAATAAAGTATTTATCTATCTAAATATCATCACAATCTGACCACGATCGACGACACGATTGTGAGCGCCCACATGTTTTCTTCTGTTTGAGGATCCGTGGCCTTGGCCCCGTGTAGGTGAGCCCAGGTTTAGGGGCCGGCAGAGGGATGAAAGCGCGCCTCTCGACTCTTTGAAGGCAGGATGCTGTAAACCCTGACCCTCGTCCTACAGGTCATGTGTCATCAGCAGGAAGTATGGCCCAAAATGGAAGCCGACCGGGAGATAATGGAGGACACACATCCACGCGCACACATCGATACAGGGCTCAAAGACGGAGGCACTTAAGAGCACGAGCGAGGAGAAAATCTATATAAAGAACGCTAAATGCTACAATGGTTAGTACTCTCGCCACACACAGAGGAATATTACATCTCTGTGCGAAATAAAAAAACAGAACTAATATTTGTATTCATCTTATAATCTGCTGTTCATAGAATTGAAAGGACATAAGCTGTCGGCATAGACTGGATATACTGTAGATGAACAATGCTAACCCGCTAGCTCAATGAAGCCCGATCGGGAAGTGCTCATGATCCGAATGGAAGCTTTGTTCCAACTCGCTCTGGCTCCCATCGGCTTACTGTACAAAAAGAATCTGGGCTAAAAAAATCTGGTTTAGCATGCTCTGTGATCCTGGTGTTAGATTTTGATATTGATGCCTTAGGTTTCAGCTTAATTGTGCAATCGTCCCATTTCTGTAACTAGGCAAAGCTAAAGCTGGAGAAGAAATTCCTCCAGCTAGCTTGTATTTAAATCAGACTTTTATGCATTAAAGCTAACACTTCTGAAGCCACAGACCGTTTTCAGAGCATATGGACACTCTCCATTTGATCCAAAACAAACTCCTGATAGAGATGCTCACCATAATTACAGACAAGGTGAAAAAAGAGAAGTTTCTAAATTTTGCCCTACTGTAAAATCCATGTATTTCTGTATGTGGAGCAACTCTTAGGAAGTGAAGATTTAAAAACATTGCCTTTAAAAGTGATTAAAAACTATTAAAAACATGTGCATTTAAAAAAAGAATGCAGATGTTTGACCATGGGACACTTATGCACAGTAAGTACATTTCAACAACACATTTATAAAACTCCCTCGGCGTAGATTTGCTGGAGAATAGTTAACCAATGACGAGGATTTCAGTTTCACTCTCTTCACAAAAAGTTTGACTCGTCGGAATTTTCAAAATAATTTGTTTTTAAGAAGGAGCTGGTGAATCTCACACCAGACATGACTCGAAAACCTGTGGTTCTTTACCATGTGTTTCATTGTTCTGTTCCTTTGTTGTAGAATCAATGAATGTTTTTCTGCCATGTTGAACTCTGGTATTTGTGCTTTTAGAAAGATCTTGAAAAGGTTGTTCCAGCAGCGTTGTTTAAATGCACTTTGAATGGATAAATATTTTAGCAGAATAGTGATAAGTAGGCTAAGGGAAGCCCTGCACAGATGCCGAGGCTGCGGGCCAGGCTCCTGCTCTCCAAACCTTCCGTCGACCTTTCCCTGCTCTGACATTTGGACCTGGGGAATAGGTCAAACGGCACTAAAGTGTAGAGCAGAGCAGGAGGGGTGGGGGAGGTGTCGGCTGCTGGGAGGTGATAGATGAGAGTGTGACGACTGCGTGGGGACCGGCAGCGATGGATGTATCTTCCACTGCTCCTCAAACTGTCCTCATTCGTGAGCGCGTCATGTCAGTGTGATTCAAAGGCTGCTCATCTGGCCACCTCTGGCAGAGAGCAGAGAAGCGAGTCCTGTTCTCCCATTCTACATCCTGTCAGCTGCAACTGCCATGGTTACAATGAGGGTGAGCATTAGGCACGCTCCCTTCTCAAACAGGCCCTGGGTTTGAATCCCAGTCGGCATAGAGGGCCCACACCTGATTTCAATGGCCTCTGGCATCAATCTTTTGTATTCATGTTGTTCTGAGTGGAGTTTGTACAATAGCCTGCTCCAAGGCAGATAATAGTTCTGAAGAAGGTAAGAAATGTCAAAATTATATTTTGTCTTCTAAGAAGTGCTGTGTCAAATGACATGTATTTGACAGACATTGAGACGAGTGACTGAACCAGCATTATTGTATTGCGTCAGTTGTGAATATATTATTTTACCCAGGTCTCGCAGCCCGACCCCACGGGGACGACACGTGGCTTTTAGATAAAACAAAGCCTAACACAAACATGTATATTTCATGAAAACCTGGCTCCTCCGCAGCTGGTGCAAGTGTTGTATAAAGGCTGGAAACGGACCATAGTGAATCAAAGCCAAAGCCGAGTGGGTAATGAGCTCGCATCAAAGTGTTTCCCACCATGCGGCTAATTGGTGCATATTACAGAACCGGACAGTGCAGAGGCCACGTGTGAGAAACACTTCCAGGTACGAGGCCATCACAGCTCACAAACCCCTTTAGAGCAAGTGCCACGTTAACCTCAATGACAACACTTCAAACTGCAGGTAAACAAACGCTGCTAATTAGATAAAACAGGCTCATTTGTGTGAGGAAGCTTCTCTGTGACCTGTCATAACAGCACATTTAGAGAATATCTACAATGAAAGTCAATGTGGTAAACAGTAATGAATGATGCAAAAGTGGGTGTTTGGTCCAACTTTTAATCTGACAGTTTTCTCATATCCAGAAGTTCGGTTCAAACCTGATGTGAAAATACAAACTGACACAAGCGTAAGGTCATCTGGTTTGGTCATCTGCCCCTTATGGACCGATGGATCTATGAGTTTGTTATTATTACATTTCCTGTTTTTATTTCTGATCGGTGTTGGCGAACTGACGGCTCTGTAAAGTCCTCAGAGACAACTACGGTTGTGATTTAGGGCTATACAAAAGTAAATTGAATTGGAAGTAAGGACTGACAAATTAAAGAGGCACTTAAAACAAAGTCACAGTAGAGAAGAGCCGAGTAGGGCTGGAGGAAACGGGGTTAGGGTTACATACGTTTTAAAAAGGGAAAAATAAGGAGACGCTTCATATCTTGAGATAAACAAGACACTGTAAACTAGTTATAATTGAATATTACAACATTTCATATTTGTTGTACAGTATAATACTTTGTAAGAAAATGCATTAATCAGACATATTAGATAATGCATACGTTTTGTGTAGTTTCATGGATAAACAAAACAAATATCCTTCGACTCATTTACAAAAATATAAATTTGTATTCATTTCATTTCATTTTCATTTCCATCCCTTTATTTTCCATTTCTGGGTCAGGGGGTGGCAATTAGAGCTGCCACCCAATTCACCAGTCCCTCACTGATCCTCCTACAGGTGGTGGGTCCACAGAAAGATGGCTGCTCCTTCAGCGGGGACTTCAGGCAAAGTGGGGTTAAATGTCTTGCCCAGGGACACAACAACAGCAGACATCAGTGGGAGCAGGGGACATGGGTCGTGGTAGGATCGAACCCATGACCATTGAGTCCAAAGACCAATGCTCTACCAACTGGGCCATCATTTAGCATATCATTTATTTTTTGCAGGAGGGTCTAACGACAGTGGTGATGATCCTGGACACTTGACATTTGTGGACTTAAATCAACATTTAAGGACATTGGTCATCTGCCCCTTATGGATCAATGGCTCTATGTGTGTTCTTTTTTGAATGATTACTGTCAAATTCGTGTTTGATTCTCTAATCTGTGCTGGCGAATCGACCTCAGAATGTCATGGTGTGGATTTTATCTCTGTATTTGGTTTTATTTTGACTTTGGTTCCTAGGAGTTTTATTTCAGTTTTACTTCTTGTCCTGTTTTCCTGCTGATTGTCTGCCCCGCCCTGATGTGTTTCACCTGTGTCTGTGTGTGTCTAAATGTACCATGTGCTTCTCTTCCCTTGTTGCTGGTACATTGTCTTGTCAAGTTCTGTCCTGTCCCTGGTTACTTTGGATTTTGGAGTTCTGTTTTTTGCCTTGGACTTTATTTTATTATGTCATTATTTTGGCGTTCCTGTGTTTGAGTCCTCGTTCCTCTCAACCCGTGACACAGAAATCCTTCAAGATAACGACTGTTGTGATTTAGGGCTATACAAAAATAAATTGAATTGCATTGAATTGAAAGTGGCATCCCAATTACCGCCTGGAAAAGTTTAGCCATCAGTTTTGTCAAGTGGCTCAGATCTGAATGTATGTCACATCACGCACCCGTTTCTCCTCGCACTCATCAGCCGTCCAAACGCTGTCGAGGAAACACCTGCCCCTTCATGGTACCTCCACTCGCGGGACGGCTTTTAATGGGCCTGCACCGGAAACCAGCCGCGCGGCGCTGGGAGGAGGGCGGGACGGAGATGCCAGCACGCTAATTTTAGTGTCGAGGATGAAACGCTGGAGGAGGCGGGCAACTTCCTCTCACTTCACTTTCTCCTGACTCCAGCGCACGTCTCGTTACCGCGTTGGAGTGTCAGAGCCGTCACGCGGTCTCCCGGCGCTTTGATTCTCTACGCAATCAGCGCGCCCTTTCTTCCTGCCGCGCCGTCGTGTGCGCGGGTAAATAAACAGCTTTGTGTGTGTGTGTTGTGCGTTTGCTAATTAGTGGCGGTGCGCACAGGTCGGGAAGGAGGAGAGGAGGAAGATGACTTGAAGTGCAGCCCACCTCGAGGGCCCCGAGCTCAGACGAACACTGGGGACGGAGAGCGGTAGGTGGGTAACTACTGATGAGACACAATAGTTCTGTCAATCTTTGAAATCTTTCATTTACTTTTTTATTAAAATTTTTGTATGAATCCCAACTTATTTATGTATTATTATTATTTTCATATCCAAATATTTTAGGAGATTTTTACACAAATATACTTGCTTCTTTATTATGCTCAAGATATTTTATTTTATTATACGGCTCCTCAGAGCAGCAGTAGAATGCTCCATTGATTTGAATGTAATTTCAAAACGTTCTACCGGTCATTATTTTCTATAACGGACCTCTCAAAACAATAATGACCGCTGCCCTTTGGCAACACACTCTCTGCTTGTATTTCAAATGCGTGGATAACTCCGCAAGTAGTTCCGGCCACTCCTGAGCTAGCCACGCTCAATCAACACACTTAAATGTTAATCGGAGAATACTTATACATATACATTCTTCACACACGTGCACAGAAATTTTCAGAATTTTCTGGTCTTGTCTTCATGACAAAAATACTATTTCTCTGCGTCAAAAAGCGATCGTGAAAAACCCGGAAGTAGTTCTGGCCGCTCAATAAACGCAAATGCCAATCAATCAACGCAATGAAATGTTTATCGGAGAGTGAATTATACATATCCAGTCTTAATACAAGTGCACGGAAGTTTTCAGAATTTTCCGTTTACGTTTTCATGACAAAAACACTGATGTAATGCGAGAAAAGGCGATCCCGAAAAACCCGGAAGTAGATACCGGCACATTTTAAGATACCGGCACATTTTCGGACACATTTGCAGAGGATCGAATTATGGATTTAGGTTAGGTTTATGTATGGGTCACTCACCGCTGATGTTCAGAATTCTTTGTTCAGTTTTCATGCAGTTCCAGAGAGTTCTAGTTTGGAAGTTGCCAGCCTAACTGTTGCCCGCGGTTGCCGAGCAACGGGAAAACTTTTTGGGACAACCTTAGGGCGGAAGCAGACCCCTCCGCTGCGCGTCGGGGTCCGCTTCGCCCTGTCGGTACTTATTTTCCGATAATGACCTGTATGCTATACATTATCCCTTACTTAGTATAGAGTTATTGTTCACTTGTCTTGTGCGCTGTGTTCTCCTCATTCCCACTTTTCTGTAAATGGTGATGCAAAACTGAAATTTCCCCACTGTGGGATGAATAAAGGATCTCTTAATCTTATTGAAACCAGAACAAACTTTTAGCCTGAATTTCTTTCGTCACAATTTTGAATCGTCTCATTGGTTTCTAAATTTAATGAATAGTACTAGGTCATCAATAGAAATACACACACACTAACACAAAAACACACTTTAGCCCCGTTTCCACCAGCCCAACTCTACCTGGTTGAGTTTCCATTACGCTTTAGCGTCTAATCTTTAGCATTTAACTTTTTGAAAAATGCTAATGAAGCATTTAGCATTGTACTTTGGACTAGAGCAGAGAAAATGATCCAAACCAAGCAGCTACTCCACCTAGTGACCGTCCTGCTCCACCCAGAGGCTACTCCATCTCTGCTGCTGTGACCTGTCCTGCTCCACCCAGAGGCTACTCCATCTCTGCTGCTGTGACCTGTCCTGCTCCACCCAGAGGCTACTCCATCTCTGCTGCTGTGACCTGTCCTGCTCCACCCAGACGCTACACCACCTCTGCTGCTGTGACCCGTCCTGCTCCACCCAGACGCTACACCACCTCTGCTACTGTGACCCGTCCTGCTCCACCCAGATGCTACACCACCTTTGCTGCTGTGACCCGTCCTGCTCCACCCAGTCGCTACACCACCTCTGCTGCTGTGACCCGTCCTGCTCCACCCAGACGCTACACCACCTCTGCTGCTGTGACCCGTCCTGCTCCACCCAGTCGCTATACCACCTCTGCTGCTGTGACCCGTCCTGCTCCACCCCAGACGCTACACCATCTCTGCTGCTGTGACCTGTCCTGCTCCACCCAGTCGCTACACCACCTTTGCTGCTGTGACCCGTCCTGCTCCACCCAGTCGCTATACCACCTCTGCTGCTGTGACCCGTCCTGCTCCACCCAGTCGCTATACCACCTCTGCTGCTGTGACCCGTCCTGCTCCACCCAGTCGCTATACCACCTCTGCTGCTGTGACCCGTCCTGCTCCACCCAGTCGCTACACCACCTTTGCTGCTGTGACCCGTCCTGCTCCACCCAGACGCTACACCATCTCTGCTGCCGTGACCCGTCCTGCTCCACCCAGAGGCTACTACACATCTTCCGCTGTGACCTGAAGGGCTGTTGCTGATTATTAATATTTTTTACTTTTTAGAATGATACATTTTATTTTTGCGGCTACTGGACACCTGAATTTCTCCTACAGGGATCAATAAAGTATCTATCTATCATCTGGTACCATATCCTAGCAACCTACCCACAAATAACCAACAGCAGAGGAAGTTTCTAGACAACCATGGCTTCGAGCCGCACTCTGGCCGATCACCGTCAGTCAGAACACTTTAGTACCAGCTCGACCTGGATAGAACCAGGACCAAGTACTGGTTAAATGCGACTTGTGATACAGTAGCTGTATAAAGTTGTCCCAGAAAGCGAACTGGAGGCAAAAAGTTTGTGGGGAAAGTAATGCAAGATGAGTGGGAGTAACTGACGCAACTAAATGAGAAAAATTAAATCATGTCTGAAGGAGTAGAGCAAGAAACAACTATTTATGTTCGTCACAGTGGGAAGAATCTGCCTTAAAAGCAGAGGCAAAAAGTTTGTGTTTTTGAAATTAAAAAATAAAGAAGTCACTATTTCCAATCCTAACCATGTGCTCAGGGTGAGGTTTAGCTAGTGACTGTTAAACCAGCTGGATTCCATCAAAGAAACAGGCAACCCAAATGGCAGACTCATGGGCCGCAAATTCAGATCAAAATGGACAGTAATAAGTTTGGTTGGGAATGTTTTTGTATTTCTGTAAAGGTTAAAAACATGTATTCTGTTTTGTAATGCCTTTGAATAATATGCGGGACATGAATCACAACATATTGCAAAAGATTGAATTGAGGCCCAAATATTGCAATATTATCTAATTAACACATTTCGGCAATTCCCACCGGAACAGGTTATGGTTAGCTGTGTGTGCGTCCTATGCCCGAGGGCTGACGTCACTATGGGTGGTTAGATAGTATTGAGATATTTGGATCACAATTTAATATTATTGCAATTCTTAATACTTGCTGTATCGCAATATGTCTTCTAATCAAATATTGCAATACCTTTCTCTACTGTACAAATTCAATTTTGTGTGCAAAATATACTAAACAGAATTGTTTTTCCCATCACCACAAACAGATACAGTGCCTTGCGAAAGTATTCGGCCCCCTTGAACCTTTCAACATTTTGCCACATTTCAGGCTTCAAAGATATAAAAAATATTTTTTTTTTTCAACAACATGTGGGACACAATCGTGAACTGGATCAAAATTTATTGGATAATTTAAACTATTTTAACAAATAAAAAACTGAAAAGTGGGGCGTGCAATATTATTCGGCCCCCTTGCGCTTATACTTTGTAGCGCCACCTTTTGCTGCAATTACAGCTGCAAGTCGCTTGGGGTATGTCTATCAGTTTTGCACATCGAGAGACTGGAATTCTTGCCCATTCTTCCTTGCAAAACAGCTCGAGCTCAGTGAGGTTGGATGGAGAGCGTTTGTGAACAGCAGTCTTCAGCTCTTTCCACAGATTCTCGATTGGATTCAGGTCTGGACTTTGACTTGGCCATTCTAACACCTGGATACGTCTATTTGTGAACCATTCCATTGTAGATTTGGCTTTATGTTTTGGATCATTGTCCTGTTGGAAGATAAATCTCCGTCCCAGTCTCAGGTCTTTTGCAGACTCCAACAGGTTTTCTTCCAGAATGGTCCTGTATTTGGCTCCATCCATCTTCACATCAATTTTAGCCATCTTCCCTGTCCCTGCTGAAGAAAAGCAGGCCCAAACCATGATGCTACCACCACCATGTTTGACAGTGGGGATGGTGTGTTCAGGGTGATGAGCTTTGTTGCTTTTACGCCAAACATATCGTTTTGCATTGTGGCCAAAAAGTTCGATTTTGGTTTCATCTGACCAGAGCACCTTCTTCCACATGTTTGGTGTGTCTCCCAGGTGGCTTGTGGCAAACTTTAAACGAGACTTTTTACGGATATCTTTGAGAAATGGCTTTCTTCTTGCCACTCTTCCATAAAGGCCAGATTTGTGCAGTGCACGACTGATTGTTGTCCTATGGACAGACTCTCCCACCTCAGCTGTAGTTATCTGCAGTTCATCCAGAGTGATCATGGGCCTCTTGGCTGCATCTCTGATCAGTCTTCTCCTTGTTTGAGATGAAAGTTTGGAGGAACGGCCGGGTCTTGGTAGATTTGCAGTGGTCTGATACTCCTTCAATTTCAATATAATTGCTTGCACAGTGCTCCTTGAGATGTTTAAAGCTTGGGAAATCTTTTTGTATCCAAATCCAGCTTTAAACTTCTCCACAACAGTATCTCGGACCTGCCTGGTGTGTTCCTTTGTCTTCATGGTTCTCTCTGCGCTTTAAACAGAACCCTGAGACTATCAAAGAGCAGGTGCATTTATACGGAGACTTGATTACACACAGGTGCATTCTATTTATCATCATCAGTCATTTAGGACAACATTGGATCATTCAAAGATCCTCACTGAACTTCTGGACTGAGTTTGCTGCACTGAAAGTAAAGGGGCCGAATAATATTGCACGCCCCACTTTTCAGTTTTTTATTTGTTAAAAAAGTTTAAATTATCCAATAAATTTTGTTCCACTTCACGATTGTGTCCCACTTGTTATTAATTCATGACAACAAATTTAAATATAATATCTTTATGTTTGAAGCCTGAAATGTGGTGAAATGTTGAAAGTTTCAAGGTGGCCGAATACTTTCGCAAGGTATATTTTGTAATATTATGCTTTATTGATAAAAAATCTACTTGGTCCATCCATCCACCATCATTGCCCCAAGTTTCCCTTCCTCCTGTCCAACTTCAACTCTCGTCAGGAAGCAGGGACCCAAGAGGATGATCAGAGCCAAGAGAAGGATGCATCTAAAATAACTTTCAGTCAATATTCTGCACTAAACAAGGGCCAGACAGAGGAGTACAGCGATCAGGCAGGTGTGCTCCTCCGTCTTCATGAAGCGAGCGGCGTACACAATGTGCATCAGCGAGGAACACTTCCCTAATGACAGGATCAGATCAAACGCATGTAGAGGGAGACGGGGCTTTGAGGAGCTGCTCGGGAAAACAGGTCAAAGGCAGCGAGCGGCGTGCAGAGCCTCCCTGGAGAAAGCAGAGCAGGGAAGGGCTGATGAGGAGGAGAAGGAGGATGAAGAGGAACGAGGTCTGGGCCAAGGGTAAAAGACCATAGTGACCAACTGGCACCAAAGAGTCAAACGCACCACTGGCTTCAGGGAGAAGGTTGGATGCTTGGGTTAGAACCACAGAAATATAAATCAGAGGCCAGAAGGATCGGTCAGTGAAAGTATTAAAAATAATTCAATGAAAAAAATATTAAAAGTCACCCAAGATAATTATAATATAATAATAATAAATAATGCATGGGTTTTATACTGCACTTTGGACACTCAAAGAAGCTTCACATGTCGTTATTCATTCAGACAGGGTGGTGATAAACAACTGTAGCCACAACTGCCAGGGGGCACACTGACAGAAGCGAGGCAACCAGTATGTGCCATCACTGTAATCGCCACTAACCATTCACACACACACACACACACACACACACACACACACACACACACACACACACACACACACACACACACACACACACACACACACACACACACACACACACACACACACACACACACACACACACACACACACACTAGTGTAGGTGAAATGGCTTCTCTTGCCTGCACTTTACAGCTGCAGCCGCCCCACTGTGGCACCTGGTGTTCCACAAGGACTCCCATCACAGTACTAACCAGGCTTAGCTTCAGAGTTTTGTCAGGATCTGGTTTTCACATCACCCCTGTCCTACAACAGCTCCCACCACCATAGATTGTATTTAAGTAAGTAATCTTTATTCATATAGACCAGAGTCACAAAGCGCTTCACAGTTGTGGGCATTTGTCTCCCACTCCACCCAGAGAGCGGGGTCGCCAGTACAGGAGGCGCATGCCACGCCTGTTGTGCATGTTTTTATTGGTAGGGGAAAACGGAACACCCAGAGGAAACCTACGCAGACACGGGAAGATCAGAAAGGCCCTGTTCCATCCGGGATTCGTACTCAGGACCTTCTTGCTGAGAAGCGAAAGTGCGATCCACTCATCCACGTGACGCCCAAAGTGACATCACACTCCACACGGTGATGACGAAATGAGACGCTGAACACACTGGTCCATCAAAGCCTCCGACCAAACACCATCCACTCACTCATTACAATCATACCTATTCTTTGTGTTTTTAAAAGCTCAAAAAAGACCAGAAGAAGTGACCAGCAGGTTCCAGCGATAGACCTAATGTCCTACTTTCTTCAGACATTTGGCTCGTAGGTTTACGGCCTGCCAACAAACGCCACATGTAAACAACGTCTTTAAGGTTATCCGGAGATGTGTGCTGATTAAACCGCTGTATGATCCAGGATTACGGCTGGATTGGTGCCGACAGGTGTGCGGGAGAACCTCACCAGCGCAAGGACCGGCCTAAGCTCTTAATCTCACCGTTAAGTCTTACGGCGGGACAAGGTAGAGAACGGGGGAACGAGACGGCGAGCGCGATGGTTCCACAGATGAGCTATTTTTATAATGAGGTCAATGGGAGGCAGGGGGATTGCACCCTCCTGGGGGATCTGCACCGATGTAGTGCTGCGATAAGCTTCCTCTGTCAACAGCCAGATCAGGGATTGGAAGGATTGGGAAAACCACTTGGATTGGTAAAGCTTTGTTGTTCAGGGCACCAATTTTCCAATAGTTGTGGGAGATGAGACCTTGCCTGTGGTCTTCGGGAAAAGTCACAGCAGGATATCTGTCAATATTGATTTTTGATGCTTGAGCTTGTGTTGTATTGTTTTCATATTTCTAATTCAATTCAATTCAATTCTTGTAAAGCCCTAAATCACAGCAGTAGTTATGATCATAAATTTGCCAACACAGGTCAGAGAATAAAATCCATAAGGGCAGATGACCAACGTCCATAAATGTTGTTGAATGTTGAGTGTCCTGGATCATCACCATGTCCTTTATGTTAGAACTCACAAGACTAACAGATTCTCCTGCATCGGCGAGTAAAAACTCTAAACCCAGTGGCAAAAGTGAGAAACCTTGGGGAGATCCTCGGCGGACGTAGATCCAGGACTCAGGCTGTAGAACGAGGACCGAGGCCACACGGTGCAGGCAGCTCCATGTTCGTATGGGTTCCACTTTTTTACATCATACCACTTTTGTTAATGTTCTTTTGTACATTTCCTGTGTTTCATGCGTTTTTATGCCCTGTGCTGCTCAAACGAATTGCCCCTGGTGGGATAAGGCTCAATTCATGCTAAATTGTACAATGCAAAATCTTACTATAAGCAGCAATAAAATGAATGAACCAAAATAAAATGTTTGTACAAAATAAATTTTCAATACTATGGCGCTTATAGATATACACAACGTAATCTTGGATGGCAGCTCAAAACCATTTAAAGAAAAATGGATGAACATTTTTTTTATTGATCTTTGGGAGCACAATTGTTACATCATGTCAGGTTGGAGGCTTTGAGAATGGAAGAATTAACAGGACAGGGAAGAATATTTAAAGGCTAATAGTTGGGGATATAACTAGAATCAATCTCTAACTATAGATTATACGTCATGCAACAAAATATTATTCAATAACTGCAGACAAACTGGGCATTTTGGACATAACACTTTGCGTTTACTTTTGTTACGTCTGAAACGGCTCGAGCGCTATTAGCAGTACGGGCCTGAACGAATCGGTTTTTAAGTAGTGCGCTCTTCACTGGACAAACAAGCTGGAACAAATCAAGAGTGGGTACTCTGAACAATCAGCAGCAACGGCCGCGGACAGTTTGGGACTTTTTCATTTTATTTTCGATTACTTTTCTACATTCTTTTATTTAAATGCAGTACAAAAATAATGTACAAAAGTATCTCCATAAACTAAGCGAAAATATTTTAAAGTCTTACTACTAATAAAATCAATCAATCAATATTGGTCCCAAAATATTAAATATAGGATGTGCTACTGCTAATATAGCGATAATCTGACAATCAAATGCTCTGAAACCTCAGCTCAGACCATAGAGAGAAACTAGTGGGAAGGTCAATATATATATTCCTGATATTGAGATGAATGGAGGTAAAAACAACTCCAGGTCTGGTGAGGGATTTATGTTGTAACATGATACAAAACTTCTGAGCCTGAAAGACACAAGAATGACCCAAATGGAAACCAGTGGGGTCGAAGTTACCGTGGGTCTGACTGCTCAGCTGGTCCCATCTGCAGTTTGGCTCAGGGTCCGGGCTCAGGGTCTGGGCTCAGGATCCGGGCTCAGGATCCGGGCTCAGGGTGGAGAGGTCCTGTCCAGTCACCGTGCTCCTCCTGTCACATAAACATTAAAGTCAGTGAAAAAACGTCTTCATAAAAACACACAGCTATAGATCTCTTCTCTACTAAATTTCAATCTAGGTAATTTAAGTGTACAATAAGGCAAAGACATAAAAGAAAGAGGAATCATACAGACTTTCTGAACTGTAATGTGTCATCCTATGTTTTTCTTTTGTATATGCGGTACTATTGACCTCCCTGCTCCAAGAGGCATTTCTTGATTGAGAGAAAAGTGAATCTGAACCAGACTCGTACTACAGAAATGCAGTTCAGCCGCACACACAAAACATCTGTGACCCCCTCATCAAAAAACACTTTGCAATTTGACTCACAGCGATTTTTGGCGTCATTAAGAGCGAAAAAATAATAATTTCTCCATGTTGGCCATAATCAGTGTATCAGTCCTAGTTTCACCTCTGACGAAGGCGGAAGTCTACCGCCAAAACATGTATAATCAAGCAGTACTAGCTTTCTTTACTTTGTCTTATTAAAAAAACCTTCCAAGCTTAGTCCTAGTTTCCATCCTCTAGTCCCCACAGTGAACAATACTGTCTGTTATAGCCCATCTATTCGTGAGAGACAATCCCTCCCTCATTATGGACCTCCCTGAGGTTTCTCACTTTTCTCCCACTGGGTTTTTAGAGTATCTCCTTGCAGATGCAGAAGGGTCTGAGGACAGTGGTGATGATCCAGGACACTCGACATTCAACAGATACTTATTCACTTTATCAAAATGTATGGACATTGGACTCTGCCCCTTTTGGAACAATGGCTCTATGTGTTTCATTATAATTGCATGTCTTGTGTTTGAACTGTTTGATTCTTTGATCAATGTTGGCAAATCAATGGTTTTTAAAGTCCCTTGAGAGAACCAATGTTGTGATTTAGGGCTACTCAAAAATAAATTGAATTGAAAGATCTCCATCCTCTAGTCTCCACAATGTACAATCCTTGTGCACACACACAAATCTAAACGCTTGTCTCTTCTTGCCTTCTGTTCGAGCAAACAGCCCTCATTTATCCAACAGGGTGTCTCTGGAGCGCGACAAGCTGCCCACTCACTTAGATCCAGCCATATTAAATAAATAAGGAGCGCTCTTGTGTGTAAATTATTCATTTAACACGCCTTATCCTCTTCCAACAACCTTGTTAAGAGAGACTGGAGAGTAGGGCGTGCGCGAGGGGAGTCAGCGGAAGCCGTGGTGCGTCGCTAAGCCCCCCGTGCCCTCAAGATCCCGAGTGGGGGGTGTGGGTGGAAGGATAATTCTACCTGACACCTTCTTTGTTTGAGGCAGAAAAGAGCTGCAGCCACATACATCCTGCTGGGGACGGGAAGGAGGAAGAACACGGGGAAAACGCACTTTGTGACAGGACTCTAAGTACCTGCGATATCGTGACCTATTGTGTAAGCGCTTTAAGCACCTTATATTCGTAATTTACCTACACTCGTTTTTTTTAAAGAGGTGAGTGTTTAGCCCCATTCCCACCAGCCCTACATGGCCCTACTCGACTCTGCTCTACTCTACCTGGTTGTGTTTCAGGACTCTTGCTGGTGCCCAGAGTCAGAACTAAACATGGGGAGGCTGCATTTCAGGTTCATGCTGCTAAAATCTGGAACAGTCTTTGAGAAAATGTGAGACAGGCTTCTTCTCTGACAATGTTTAAATCCAGGTTAAAAACTTATTTTTAGCTGTGCATAAAACTGAGGCATTCTTTTTAATGTTCTGTGATTATTTATGATTTGATGTGTGACTGTAAAGCACAGTTCATACACAAAACTAGAGACAAATTAACTGGCCCAACATGTTTTTTATTTTTTGTTTTTCAGAAAAATTATGTCATATAAAAGTCATGTCAAAATACCTCCAAACTGTAAAAAACAATTATAAGAAGAATAAATCCCTTTTAATCTTTCGGCCCTCGACTAGTTCCTATTTTTGTCTTCGGCCCTGGACCAAAATGAGTTTGGCACCTCGGACGTAAAGCATAAAGAAGCTTAATCATCGCGTTTTTGGGCAGTAGACTTCAGTGATGGTGTGACGTGTCTCAGATCTCTCTCATCCATCAGACTGACCACACCTTCTGGCCACATTGGGATATCTCCATATTATAGTGGACAGGACCGGTGTCCATCTTGTACATTTTTTATTTAATTTTGCAAAAAGCTACTTCAGGAATAAGAAATAAATAAAATCTTGATTTCAAACATGAAGATTTCCAGATATTCCTGTGTTCCTTGTGTTTGTGGACATTGTTTAGAGAAAATTATTACTAGTAACATTTTAGGTTAATTACAGAGAACAGAATGAATGTATAACATGCCATGGTAGCACATACTGTATAAAACAGATATTTGTCACATGTAAATAACACGGTCAGTAACATGTAGTGAAATTACAAGTAACAAATGCATCGGTTGTTTTAGCTTGATATAAGTAGTGAAAGAAAACGTAACAGCAATAACTACAGTTCCACAGTGTTCACGAGGCGTATGGCCTGAAGCTCCTCTTCAGTTTCTCAGTTCTTGCCCTTAATAGAGCGCAGCCTAAATTACAAACCCTCACTGTGTATTAACTCCTCATTCATTTAAAAGAGCAATAAACCAGAATCAGGTTAACGATCGGGAAGGGTCCGAAACAGACATTTGAACGTGGCCGGATTACGCCCGGTCCGCACTGTGCCCAGGTCTGAGCTATACATACAGTAAGTACATTGGACAGAAATGCTCACTGTTGCCTTCGATCGGTCAACTCCAAGATCGATCACTTTATTAGGCCAATGAGAGTTCATTTTTCTATTTACTTCCCCAGATACAATGAAGTAGTGCAGTGAATAAACAGCAAAGAAAACAGTAACTGGTTAAAGACCGAAAAACAAAAATAGTTCTCTGCACATGTATTTGGCAACAAATTTGAGCATGCAGTCGGGGAAGAGGCATTTTTGTGCTGCTTCAGGTGAAATAAGAACAAGAGTCAGCGACACTGGACGAGCTGATGTTAACGAACCTGGGCCTTCATTCATGACAAATCAATTTTGCCTGAAAGTTTACCCCACCTGTCCTCAAGCTGCATTTCATCCAGGCACATCTCTGTGGTTTTATTTGGGGGACCAGGTCACGGAGAATGCAATCTGAGCAGAGAGGCCCAGACTTCCACCCATATCTTTTGTATGGCAATTCTAGTTTTAAAAGGTGTTGCATTTCCTTTGACCAACCCAGCAAATTTCCAAAAGGACTCGCACCAAAATCTTTCTCTGAGGAGTACAGGGACTGGCCTAAACATGGGGCAGAATATCATATTTATCAAGCTGAAATCTAGAAAACCTGAAAATGTGAGTCAGGCTTCTATCGTCTATGGCTGTGTATACAACTAAGGGATTGTATCTTCACTCTTTGTTAGGCCCGAGCCCCGAACGGGGTAAGGGCCTATTGCTTTCACAATGGTGAAAACAAATGGTGGCGGTGCGTGACGGACGCGTCAGCGCCCGTCACTCACCAAAACGTGACAGTTGCGTGCGTAAACTCAAAAGCTTTAAAATGATGAATCACATGCCATTGAAACCTATATTGTTTTTGCTCGAGACAAGTCACAAAAAATTCCTTTTTTATTTATTTATTAGGCCCGAGCCCCGAACGGGGTAAGGGCCTATTGCTTTCACAATGGTGAAAACAAATGGTGGCGGTGCGTGACGGACGCGTCAGCGCCCGTCACTCACCAAAACGTGACGGTTGCGTGCGTAAACTCAAAAGCTTTAAAATGATGTATCACGTGCCATTGAAACCTATATTGTTTTTGCTCGAGACGTCGAAAAAAAAATTCCTTTTTTATTTATTAGGCCCGAGCCCCGAACGGGGTAAGGGCCTATTGCTTTCACAATGGTGAAAACAAATGGTGGCGGTGCGTGACGGACGCGTCAGCGCCCGACACTCACCAAAATGTGACAGTTGCGTGCGTAAACTCAAACGCTTTAAAATGATGAATCACGTGCCATTGAAACCTATATTGTTTTTGCTCGAGACAAGTCACAAAAAATTCCTTTTTTATTTATTTATTTATTTATTAGGCCCGAGCCCCGAACGGGGTAAGGGCCTATTGCTTTCACAATGGTGAAAACAAATGGTGGCGGTGCGTGACGGACGCGTCAGCGCCCGTCACTCGCCAAAACGTGACGGTTGCGTGCGTAAACTCAAAAGCTTTAAAATGATGTATCACGTGCCATTGAAACCTATATTGTTTTTGCTCGAGACGTCGAAAAAAAAATTCCTTTTTTATTTATTTATTAGGCCCGAGCCCCGAACGGGGTAAGGGCCTATTGCTTTCACAATGGTGAAAACAAATGGTGGCGGTGCGTGACGGACGCGTCAGCGCCCGTCACTCACCAAAACATGACAGTTGCGTGCGTAAACTCAAAAGCTTTAAAATGATGAATCACATGCCATTGAAACCTATATTGTTTTTGCTCGAGACAAGTCACAAAAAATTCCTTTTTTATTTATTTATTTATTAGGCCCGAGCCCCGAACGGGGTAAGGGCCTATTGCTTTCACAATGGTGAAAACAAATGGTGGCGGTGCGTGACGGACGCGTCAGCGCCCGTCACTCGCCAAAACGTGACGGTTGCGTGCGTAAACTCAAAAGCTTTAAAATGATGTATCACGTGCCATTGAAACCTATATTGTTTTTGCTCGAGACGTCGAAAAAAAAATTCCTTTTTTATTTATTAGGCCCGAGCCCCGAACGGGGTAAGGGCCTATTGCTTTCACAATGGTGAAAACAAATGGTGGCGGTGCGTGACGGACGCGTCAGCGCCCGTCACTCGCCAAAACGTGACGGTTGCGTGCGTAAACTCAAAAGCTTTAAAATGATGTATCACGTGCCATTGAAACCTATATTGTTTTTGCTCGAGACGTCGAAAAAAAAATTCCTTTTTTATTTATTTATTAGGCCCGAGCCCCGAACGGGGTAAGGGCCTATTGCTTTCACAATGGTGAAAACAAATGGTGGCGGTGCGTGACGGACGCGTCAGCGCCCGTCACTCACCAAAACGTGACGGTTGCGTGCGTAAACTCAAAAGCTTTAAAATGATGAATCACATGCCATTGAAACCTATATTGTTTTTGCTCGAGACAAGTCACAAAAAATTCCTTTTTTATTTATTTATTAGGCCCGAGCCCCGAACGGGGTAAGGGCCTATTGCTTTCACAATGGTGAAAACAAATGGTGGCGGTGCGTGACGGACGCGTCAGCGCCCGTCACTCACCAAAACGTGACAGTTGCGTGCGTAAACTCAAAAGCTTTAAAATGATGAATCACATGCCATTGAAACCTATATTGTTTTTGCTCGAGACAAGTCACAAAAAATTCCTTTTTTATTTATTTATTTATTTCTTTCTTTCTTTCTTTCTTTTTTCTTCTGCACTTTGAGCCTTAATTTGACCCCCTGAATATGCATGAAAAGTTGTTAATTTTGGCCCAAAAATCAGACCTGGCGAAAAATTTCATATTTTGGTGTTTATTTTTATGGGACTCAAAAAATGACAGAACAGCGCCACCTACAACAGCCAAAATAATACCCCTATGGGACTTTTCGGAGGTCAAGTTTGTCGTAGAAACATGAGATTTGGTACACATGTTCCTCAAGTCAAGACAAGAAAAAAATATTATTATGGCCCCGCCCTCTGACAAACAGGAAGCCCATAAATTTCACTGCAAAATGGAAAAATGAACAGCAAAAGTTTTCATACATGTCGGTTGGAAAGCGACTCCTCCTCGGCCGTTTCACCGATTCACCTCAAAATCGCTCCACATCGTCTCAACACATGTACCTTCAAAATGACCTCAGGGATTTTTGATCAGTGAAAGATTGTTTGAGCAGCGGAGCGGCAAAATGTGACATTTTTTTGGCCGTTTTTGACAACATTAAATTTGCTCCCGTTTGCACAAACAAAGTCTGATTTGCACAAAACTTTAATACATTGTTCAACTCTAGGGTCTAGGTCGTTTGAAGGTGAATTAATTCAAATTGACACATTAGCGCCCCCTACAGACTATTTCAAAATTTTAGATGGGCATTTTCAAATTTAGTTTTTTCAAAATGTTTGAAATTTTACACATAAATCTGTTTTGCCCTCTTGATTCAAAAAGTCAATTGGGTCCAAGGCTTATTTTTTACCCTGTTGCCGTGGCGACGAGAAACGCTCCCCATTCATTGCAAATGTACACCTCACACAAACATCAAACCAGCCTCGGCCGTTTCACCGATATGCCTCAAAATCGCTCCACATCATCTCAACACATGTACCTTCAAAATGACTTCAGGGAATTTTGATCCGTGCAACGTTGTTTGAGCAGCGGAGCGGCAAAATGTGAGGATTTTTTTGGCTCTTTTTGACAACATTAATTTTGCTCCTGTTTGCACAAACAAAGTCTGATTTGCACAAAACTTTAATCCATTGTTCAATTCCAGGGTTTAGGTCAGGTTAAAGTGAAATATTGGAAATTGGCCCATTAGCGCCCCCTACAGACTGTGTCAAAGTTTACATGGGGAGCCAAACCAGCTCTACTTATCATATTCATTACAATTTGACTAACATTCTTCTATGGCTACGGAAACAAATCATCACACGGCGGTGCCACCTCCTTTTAGCGGTGCTGCGGCGTAGTGCGGGGCGTTGTGGAGCGGCGCGTTGGGGCTTGGTGCGGGACGGCGTGGTGCGGGACGGCATGGTGCAGGGCGGCTTGGTGCGGGGCGGCATGGTGCGGGGAGTGCGCGCGGTGCAGGGAGTCGCGCGGTGCGGCGAGGGCCGTTCGACGCCGCTTGCGGCTTTAATTAGGCCCGAGCCCCGAACGGGGTAAGGGCCTATTGCTTTCACAATGGTGAAAACAAATGGTGGCGGTGCGTGACGGACGCGTCAGCGCCCGTCACTCACCAAAACGTGACGGTTGCGTGCGTAAACTCAAAAGCTTTAAAATGATGTATCACATGCCATTGAAACCTATATTGTTTTTGCTCGAGACGTTAAAAAAAAAATTCCTTTTTTATTTATTTATTTCTTTCTTTCTTTCTTTCTTTTTTCTTCTGCACTTTGAGCCTTAATTTGACCCCCTGAACATGCATGAAAAGTTGTTAATTTTGGCCCAAAAATCAGACCTGGCGAAAAATTTGATATTTTGGTGTTTATTTTTATGGGACTCAAAAAATGACAGAACAGCGCCACCTACAACAGCCAAAATAATACCCCTATGGGACTTTTCGGAGGTCAAGTTTGTCGTAGAGCCATGAAATTTGGTACACATGTTCCTCAAGTCAAGACAAGAAAAAAATATTATTATGGCCCCGCCCCCTGACAAACAGGAAGCCCATAAATGTCACTGCAAAATGGAAAAATGAACAGCAAAAGTTTTCATACATGACGGTTGGAAAGCGACTCCTCCTCGGCCGTTTCACCGATTCGCCTCAAAATCGCTCCACATCATCTCAACACATGTACCTTCAAAATGACCTCAGGGATTTTTGATCAGTGAAACATTGTTCGAGCAGCGGAGCGGCAAAATGTGACCTTTTTTTGGCCGTTTTTGACAACATTAAATTTGCTCCCGTTCGCACAAACAAAGTCTGATTTGCACAAAACTTTAATACATTGTTCAACTCTAGGGTCTAGGTCGTTTGAAAGTGAATTAATTCAAATTGACCCATTAGCGCCCCCTACAGACTATTTCAAAGTTTTAGATTGGGCATTTTCAAATTTAGTTTTTTCAAAATGTTTGAAATTTTGCACATAAATCTGTTTTGCCCTCTTGATTCAAAAAGTCAATAGAGTCCAAGGCCTATTTTTTACCCTGTTGCCGTGGCGACGACAAACGCTCCCCATTCATTGCAAATGTACACCTCACACAAACATCAAACCAGCCTCGGCTGTTTCACCGATTCGCCTCAAA
>OZ035834.1:36951460-37162854 GCA_964034765.1 Knipowitschia caucasica | reverse complement strand
AAATCTTTTCTCATTCTTTAGAGCACAATAGGAATTTTAAAAAGGACCTCCCAAGATATTTTTCACTCACTAAAAATGTTTTGTTTATTTCCAAACCTGTGCAACACAATTTTACAGATCAAGAAAACAGACGGACAGCAATTTTGTAACAAAGCCAAATAAAGCAGCAACACACTCAACACAAGACGAGACCGTTTTGGACCAGAACCTCAAAAAGGACAACGCAAAAACAATACAGCCGGGATGTAACACGATACAATATCATTTGGTGTAATGCAAACACAGACACACACACACAAGGTTTAAGGTTCAACTTTATTATCCCCTCAGGGAATTTGTTGTAGGCTCACAGCTGTTGGACACACACACACACACAACACACTCTCAACATCAGGACAATCGGCTCATCTGCACAATTTCAACACAATAGGCCACAATACCGCACAGTCCCATCAATACAAGGATACCAATCAACATACCAGTTAAACACCATAATTTGACAATGGCCCAAACACACTCTTGACATTATTGAATCCGTTTTAAAGTTAATCAAGTCATGCATCTGAAGTTATTGTATGGACTAGAATAGTGCCTAAAGTGCATCAGTCTCAGCGGTACAACCCCCAATGCAAGCCATTTAGAGCTCACCATTTTCAAAAGAATGATGTAGTCGCAGTCATGGGGGGGAAAGCATTCACGCGGCGCACAGTAACAATACTTGGTGATATATGGTTCCCAGCTCTGGACTCGGTGTGCAGGCTTTACGGGGCTCTCTGTGGGAAGCAGGTGTTGGAACAGCTGGAGGTGGAACCTGAGTCTCAGAAGATCCAGAGCGTCACCAGACACCGCCACACAGGAGGGTAGGCCTGTAGTGCCATCCATCTCACTCTGGTCCCCGAAACTCCTGGGCAACTTTACTTTGGCGTAAAATGATAATAATGCATCGGATTTATATAGCGCTTTTTGGACACTCAAAGATGCTTCACATGTCATTATTCTTTCACTCCATACACAGTGGGTTATAAACTACTATTGTAGCCACAGCTGCCCTGGGGCACACCGACAGAAGCCCCATTGGCTCCACACACAAGAATCCATCTAATGTGGGTGAAGTATCTTCACGGCGGCACGGTGGCTGAGTGGATAGCACTCTCGCCTCTCAGCAAGAAGGTCCTGGGTTTGAATCCCGGTCGGACCAGGGCCTTTCTGAGTGGAGTTTGCATGTTCTCCCCGTGTCTGCGTAGGTTTCCTCCGGATACTCCGGTTTCCCCTACCACTAAAAATATGTCCAATAGTTCTAGCATGCGCCTCCTGTACTGGCGACCCTGCTCCCATCTCTGTGTGGAGTGAGAGACAAATGCCCAAAAATTAACAATTGTAAACCACTTTGAGACTCAGATCTGCAGTGAAAAGGCGGTATATAAATAAAAACTTACTTACTTACTTACTATCTTGCCTAAGGACACAACAGTTTGGCACTTTACAGCCACCTCACTGTGTCACCTGGTGTTCCCAGAGGTCTTCCACCATAGTACTAACCAGGTCCTGTCCTGCTTAGCTCCAAAGGTCTGACGAGATCAGGCTTTCACATGTGGGTATGGCCACGTTGAACTTGAATGAGTTGCAAATGAGTTTTAGTAAACTTTGCCAATCAGACTTAACTTAGAAAAATGTAATATCCCATTTCTACCACATGATGGCAGTGTCGCACTTTCTAGTCACTATTTTTTGTGGAATCGTATTCATCCAATTTGGAAAGTAGCCCCTGAAATTGTTTTCAATGAACATTTACTTGAAAGCATTAATGGTAGGGGTTAATATGATTTATTTAGCACCCTTGAAATGAATGTGTCAGGGTTAAAGCGGAAAAGGCCGATTTGAACATAAGCTAGCTCGAGCCAATTTCCTTTATATGAGCATTTCTTCTGCGGCGTTAGCTTAGCACTGTAGCAGGAGCAGATGTGTTGCTAAGAAAGTTGCTGGAGTTTCCCCCACAAATGAAGGCATCTGATTGGTCATTCCTTTATAGGACTCATCTGGATTTACAAAGACAATAACACAATAATAAACACCAGGATCACAGAGCGCTAAGCCACAGCATTTTTTCAAGCTCAAAATAGTGAGAGACTCACGGTTACTGGGCTAGAGGAGTTTACTTTTCATGTAAGTCAATAGGAGCCAGACTGAGTTGGAGCAAAACTTTATCCATGAGCACTTCATTGAGCTTGCAGTTTAACATCGTCTATCTAGATACAGTCTATAGAAATGCAAGACCCCAGCAATCGAACCCAAAACCTAACTGCTGTGTCACAAGGTTGTAGATCCCGGACTCGGGCTGTGGATCCCGGACTCGGGCTGTGGATCCCGGACTCGGGCTGTGGATCCCGGACTCGGGCTGTGGATCCCGGACTTGGGCTGTGGATCCCGGACTCGGGCTGTGGATCCAGGACTGAGGCTGTGGATCCAGGACTGAGGCTGTGGATCCAGAGCCTCCAATCCCCCCAAATACTGTGTGCGTGTTCTCTGGAGTGATGATTGTGAACATGCAGGATTGTGGAGAGATCAGATTTGGATCGGTCAGTCAGGCGTCGCTGATACTCCCACACTGCAGCTGTTTTAATCAGTATCTTGGCTGCATATTAATCACAATCACACACACACAAGTTAATTTGGAAGAGTTTTTTCACAGACCACTCTTTCCTGATTCTATGAGCTGTGGGTAATATGGCTTCAATCAAAGCTTTGTCATGCACGCTTTCATGATTGTGCAAAATCACCTTTTCAGGGACCCAAATGTTTCCTTCGCCTTGACCCTGATGTTGTTCTGATTCATGCATATTGTCCTGAATCCAAAACTCCAACCCAAAACGTGTGGGCCATTTGTAGCCAACAAGTTCATTAGTGCATGTGAGTCACAATAGGACTCTTTAGGCTGAGAGATTTAAAGAATAAATATTGGATTATTTGTGAAGATTCTAGTCTTAAGCATGTACTTCTACTTTGGCATTTCATCTATTAGAACAGAGGCCTCAAACTCTGAGCAATTGAGCATGAGGTTGATTCTGGGTGAGGCTGGGTCGCATTAAAGGGGTATGTTTATCACGTGTTTGTGTGTGTGCAAAATATACTGATTATAGGTGCAAGCGATCCATGCAGATAGACAATTACACCTTAAAATTGTCCACACTATTTCACTTGGCACATGCAGTTTAGCTCCTGGACTGATATACGTCTCAAACTCATCTCATTCTTTAACAGTAGAGTTTTTTAACTTGTTATTTGTTTATTGCCCATCATTTATATCTGTGACTTTTTATATACATTCATTGAATATGAGAATAGATATAATTTCTATGAACAACGATCAACAATGAATTAAACTTGATTCGGTGTAACTGCGGGCACACAGTTGTATAATAAAACATACAACTCTGACTGAAGAGATTGACTGGAGAGATTCTAAAACTTATTTGGGAGAAATACTTCTGAGGATTGGTCAGATGTAAGTTTCAGAGAAGAGTATTTATACTGAAGGTTGAGGTATAGTTCCTGATACAATAGATACTTTATTGATCTCCCATAAGAGAAATTCAAGTGTCCAGCAGCACAAAGACATCACTCCATACAAACAAAAATACATCATTCTAAAAGTTACTGACCGTAGTAATAAAGTTCAGCAGCACTTTGGGTCACAACAGCAGAGGTGGTGCAGCCGCTGGTGATGAGCTGCTTCCTCTGATTGATATTTGCAGAGTCTGCTTGGTTCGGACCATTTATTGATATTGTCGTGGATGGAAGCAAAAAACTGCAGGTGTTTGTGATGATGGAACATTCGTTTTTGCGTAATCTCCTCCTCTACATCTCTTCATGATGCTCTTCCCTCTGTTACAGTTGGTGACCAGCCGCGCCCACAATGAAGAGCCTCCAGTTCCGTAACATCGCTCCTAAGGCTCCGGCCGCGGTGCCCTCGTCCTCCCCCGCGCTCCCGACCTGCCTGCCCCCCTCCACGCTCCCCGAGGCCTGCACCGCATCCAGCCCTAACTCCATCATCGTCCCCGCCCAGAACTACGCGCTCATGCAGATTGCGGGCCAGGATGGAACCTTCTCTCTGGTGGCTCTCCCCAAATCTGTGTCCTCCCAAACATCCCAGCCGCAGCCACACACCAATAACCTCAAACTGCCCATCCCGCGGTACCAGCCCCCCCGCTGCAAAAGCAACACCGACAAGGCCAAGGCTCCTCCGACTCCCAAGGCTAGAAACGTGCCTAAAGCCACGGGTACGCAAACCAAGCTGCTGCCCAAAGTGCTCAAAGAGGAACTTTCAGACCGGCTCGTGTCTTTAGACCAGGCCTCTTCTGAGACCGTCTTGTGCCCCGCTTCTCAACTGGAACCAAAAGCGGAGTCCTCCCAATGCGCTGCAACTGCTGGCCTGGTCCAGAACATTCAGTACCCCGCCCCAGGGATCCAGACATCACCCGGGAAAGTTCCGGAGGAAGTCAAGGCAGCCGTTCAGTTGTGCCAATCGAAGCCGTCAGGAGGCCTCACCGTCCTGTCATCCACCGCCATCTTCAGCAAAGCGGTGCAGATCATCCCGTCACCACCCAAAGGGAAAGTGCCCATTCTGCCATACGCCAAAGTCAACAACGGCCTCATCCCAGCGTCGACGCTTTGCTCCACGACCACCGAGGACAGTCAAGCACCAGAACCGCAACAGAATCAAGTCAGAACTGGACTTTTCCCCATTTTAGGACCAGTGCAAAAGGCCACGGGAAAGAGGCGAGGTCGCAAGAAGAAGACGCTGGAGGACATCTTGGCCTTTGAGGCGCGCAAGAAGAGGTCGCTTTCCTTTTTCCGCCGGAGAGTCCCAGACAAGCCTCCCTCCATGACCCCGAGCAAAGAGAAGGAGGTGGACATCTCCAAGAAGTACCGCAGCATCCGGCCCAAGCCCATGCTGCTCATGGAGACCGTGCCTCAGCTGGTCGGCCTGCCCGCCCTGGCCGCACACAGGACGAGCCCGCCTCCAGCCTCGGTCGGCCTCCATCCGCCACATTCCCGACTGCACCGCTGTCCCACCTGCAGCCGCTCGTTCCAGTTCAAGCACCACCTGACCAACCACATGTACAGCCACTCCAACAGCCGGCCGTACGTGTGCCCTCTGTGCCGCAAAGCCTATGCACACTCGGGCAGCCTCAGCACGCACATGAAGCTGCACCACGCCGAGGTGCGCCCCCGCAGGGCCCTGTCCTGCGACTTCTGCCACAAGAACTTTGGATACGTGGGGGTCTACTTCAGCCACCTGCGTGAGGTCCACAAGGTGCTGCTCACCGTGGAGCCGTCCATCAGCCAGCATGAGGATCACACACACGGGTACAACTCCAACACAGATTATAATCCAAGTGTTTGTCTTGTTCAGTGTCCATTCAGTGTCTGAATCTGATCTGAAGTGTGAGATTATATAATGTACAGAGTGTGGGTTTATACCAAGTCCCAGTGATCAAAGATGGCGGCCTATTCAAATCAATGTCTTGTGCTCAGTGGCGCATGGAAAGATTTGCGGAACTCGCCCATATTTTGATAAAAGTTTGGATTTATAGAAAACCGATAGATTTAACTTGAAAAGAAAAGTTCCGGACGACAAGGAACACTAAAATCCCCAGAAAACCTTAATTTTATTAAAGCTGTATGTTCTCCGTCAGGTTCTCTGTCAGCTGAGGTTGAGTTGTTTAGTTTACATTGAGTTCTATGGGAATTTCTTCTGGGGAACACACATCCAGGTGTTGACACTAAACATAATAACAAGATACATTCATTCACAAACCCAAAAGAAACCATACATACTGTAAGTACAATGACCCAAGGAGCCCCTCCGAGCTCCGAGGACTTCAGGCAGAGGGGGGCTGAGCCCGTTGGACATTGTTGGGGACATTATAGGAACGTTGGAGAGCGGGTTAGGTCCGTGTGAACTTGTTGCACAGTATGCCTCAGTGTAGTGTTCCCTCTTGTGGTCATGGTGACTGGGTGACTTGAGCTGAACTGTCTTCTCTTCCTCAGGTCGATGGCGGAGGTGGGGGAGGAGGCCCGCGAGGACCCAGTGGAGCTGCAGATTAAGTGTGGCCGGTGCCAGGCCATCACGCCCACCTTTACCGACATGAAGATGCACCTACGCCACGTCCACGGAGAAGACCTGCCGCTAGACCGAGCTCTGCGCTACGGGCGCGAGGCCGAGGACGAGCTGGTCCAACACGCTGCGCACTACTGGAGACAGCTCAACCACAAGCGCAACGTGGTCAAGTGCGGCAGCTGCGACGCCGAGTTCTTCTCCTTCTCCAAACTCAAGAGACACATGCAGTCGCAGCACCTGGCTCAGGACGCCTCCCCAGAGCGAGGGGGAGGGCTGGGCCTGCTGTCCTCAGGGCGGGACGGCGCGGCGCTGAACTGTGTGCTGTGTAGAGACGTGTGTGAGAGCAGAGAGCGCCTCCTGCAGCACTGGAGCGAACTGCACCAGTGTGAGCAGCCTGCCCTGCTCTGGGACGCTCTGAGCGCATACACGGGACCAGAGGAGCTGGACACGCCTCACTTGAGCCCACGCTAAGACACACACAGGCTAAGACACACACAGGCTAAGACACACAGGCTAAGACACACAGGCTAAGACACACAGGCTAAGACACACACAGGCTAAGACACACACAGGCTAAGACACACACAGGCTAAGACACACACAGGCTAAGACACACACAGGCTAAGACACACACAGGCTAAGACACACAGGCTAAGACACACAGGCTAAGACACACAGGCTAAGACACACAGGCTAAGACACACAGGCTAAGACACACAGGCTAAGACACACAGGCTAAGACACACAGGCTAAGACACACAAAGGCTAATGCAAACACATCTTACTGGAGCCCTTTCTAACACATACGCTAACACGCATGCTAGCACATGCGTACACACACACACCTCACCTGAGCCCACGGCATCACATGCCTCACCCGGGCTAAAAAACACACACACCTCACCCTTGCTAACACACAAACACACCTCACCCACGGTAACACATACACTCTCATCTGAGCCCACGCCAATACACACCTCACACATGCTAACACACGCTCACACGCAAACACACACACCGTACCCGTGCCCATTTTTAAGTACTTTCAGTCGTCAGCAGTGTTTCTCACTTCAGCTGCAGTTCGAAGCGGAGTCCCAGGCCTTTCTGTGTTAAGTTTGCATGTTCTACCCGTGTCCGTGTAGGTTTCCTCCAGGTTCTCCAGTTTCCCCTACCACTTAAACATATACAATAGCTCTACTCTCTCTGGAGACGGGCCTCGCTGGTCAAAAAGACACATTTAAAAAGCATGGTTCACACAGAGAGCAGAGCTGACATTGTCCTGTCCAGGGGTAACACTGCTGCCCCCTACTGCACAGGAGGACTCCAGGACCAGGTCTGGGCCTCAGTCTGTAGTAAACGCTGCTGTGGCGTTGCGTTGCACTGTTCTTGTGACTGTACCATGTGCGTGTAGCTGTAACATATTGAAAGCATATTTAAAAGAGGTTTATGACTGAGCCGCTCTCACCTCACTGTGCTCACTTACATTGGACTTACTGTAGGTTACGGGTTTTCACTAAACACCAGTATGTTCCAGTGCTCCACTAAAGCAGGGCTGATAAACACATCCATTATTCCAAGGCTCTGGTTTGGATCTCTATCAGAACAGAGCTGAGTATATTTCTTTTCACACAATGTGGATCAAAGCACAGTACCACAGTTGATACCATGTGGATTCAAGCCAAGTCAAACACACTCGTCTGCTTCTCATTTATTTTATTTTTGATGCAATTGTCATTTTGGCCTTTTTGTGTGTGTCCTGAACTTCATTTGAACATCATCGATCAAGATTTCACATCCAGAACCAGCCCAAATGTTTCCATGCACACAACGTAGAGACTGTAATACAGGATTATGCACCATGAGAAAAGCTTCAGATTATTAAGAGTTAGATGGTATATATAAGATTATTTACAAACAGTATATTTTTATGATCACAGCCTAGTCTCTCAGAGATGTGGCCATCGGAACCAGAGCTGTCCGTGATGATCTGACCTCTGCCTGTTGGACTGGCCCACATCTCAGAGCAGGCGGGGGGGGGGCTGACCTCTGCAGACCACAGCCGCTAGTGTCTGGCCTGGCTACACACGGTGCCCCCCACATTGTCCTATGCACATACAAATATTTTCTACCAGATGTTGTTTTCATAGATGAGTCTAGCTCTGTATACAGTGTGTGTGTGTGTGTGTGTGTGTGAGGCATGTTCTTGTGTGAATTCCTGCGTTTGCTAATGATCTAGAGCAGTGTGTTGATTGTGTCAAAGCTGAGCACTTCTATCTGTGTGTATCTGTGTGTAGCCAGGCCTCGTGAGTGTGTAGGAATCGTCTGTTCCAGAAAATATGCTATTTTATACTTTTACAGACCAGAGCTCGATAGAATGTCCTCTTGCTGGTCACTACGTTCACATGCACATCAGGGTCCATGGATACCTGGTCGGATCTGGTCGGACCTGGTCGGACCTGGTCGGACCTGGTCGGACTCACATTCTGAAAGCACAAACTGGTGGAGAAAAGGCCAGGGCGCCACGAGATTGGTTTTAGATCAAAACTCCCTCCACCGCAGGCTGGTTTCGTCGCCAGAATCCACCCATTTCCTCAGGTCTTCAGGTTGAGACAGGACTCACTTGGGGAGATGGGTGGAGTCTGGTCTGCTCTTGCTTGGTTTTTGGTTGGAATGAAAACCTGCTTCCCCTCTGACTTTTGAGGACCCAGTGGACTCCATCTCATTCAACAGTCTAGTCTGCGTCTGATGACATGACTGAACAGACTGACAGAGTTTGTGGTCCAGATCTTGCTTCCGCTCTCGTCCGGGTCTCGGTCCGGTCTCTTATTGTAAAGTGCTTTGGGTGACCTTGGTCTGTAATAATGCGCTTTCTAGAAAAAGCTAACTTACTTACTTGGTCCAGGTCCGGGTCTGGGGCTGTGTCTCGGTCTGAGTCTCGGTCCAGGTCTTGGTCCAGGTCTTGTTCCGGGCGTCTGTCCGGGTCTCTGTTCGTGTCTTGGTCTGCGTCTTGGTCCATGTCGGTCGGTACAGGCCTCAATCTCGGCCCCAGTCTCGGCCTTAGGTCTCAGCCCACGGTCTCGGTCTCGGCCCCGGTCTCTGCCCTGGTCTCGGCCCTGGTCTCTGCCCCGGTCTCGGCCTTAGGTCTCGGCCTTAGGTCTCGGCCCCGGTCTCGGCCCCGGTCTCGGCCTTAAGTCTCTGCCCCGGTCTCGGCCGCGGTGTTGGCCCCGGTCTCGGCCCCGGTCTCGGCCCCGGTCTCGGCCCCGGTCTCGGCCTTAAGTCTCGGCCCCGGTCTCGGCCTTAAGTCTCGGCCCCGGTCTCGGCCTTAAGTCTCGGCCCCGGTCTCGGCCTTAAGTCTCGGCCCCGGTCTCGGCCTTAAGTCTCGGCCCCGGTCTCGGCCCCGGTCTCGGCCGCGGTCTCGGCCGCGGTCTCGGCCCTGGTGTCGGCCCCGGTCTCGGCCCCGGTCTCGGCCTTAGGTCTCGGCCTTAGGTCTCGGCCCCGGTCTCTGCCCCGGTCTCGGCCCCGGTCTCGGCCCCGGTCTCTGCATGTGGACGTAGTGTGAGGCCGTTCTAGGCCGTTCTAACATGTGCCATTCTTACACAGATGCTTGTTTCGTGGCGTTTGTTTGTCGTCTTTGATATGAAGAAAAAAACAGGGTTATGTGAATGTATCTGAATGTTTAAAAACACCAAAAGTATAAACATGTTATATAGAGTACATCTATAGATATATACAGCTATTCAAAGTACACATATATATTTCCTTAGGGCCCGTAGCTGCTATGTGCTGTCCAGTAGAGGGTTATTCAGACTGTATGATGAGTACAAGCCATGTGGAGCTGGCCTGCTGCTGCCGGAGCACAGGGACACGCCGACCAGGAGGTGGCAGCAGCGAGGCCAAAACGCTCTCCTCAGATGGACCCAGACTGAGAGGAAGACTGTTAGCACAAGTTCAGGGCATTCACCTTATTACAGAGGCGAGAGGAAAACACAGCTCCGGGTCCACGCTGGAGCATTACATTTAAACTTTTAATATCAAAACTTGGTAATCAAAATCCACAAATAACATCATAGGAATTTGATAATTTTATCATATGTATAGTTCCGATAACCAGTGCCAGGGTCATCTTTAGTCCCTCTTGGTCCTGGTTCTATCCAGGCTGAGCTGGTACTAAAGTGTTCTAACTGACAGTGATTGGTGACTGTTGGTGCTGGAAGCCATGGTTACCAAGAAATTTCCATGGTTACTGATTTGTTGTGAGTAGGTTGCTACGATACGGTACCAGATACTGAAACGTTATGGAAACACAACCAGGTAGAGCCGAGCCGAGCAGGTGGAAACGGGGCTAAACACACGATTACTCACTGCACTTTATCCACCCATTTTCTTCCACTTTATCCGCCCCTGGGTCCCTCTCCACACACTCACATCTCCTGCTCATCTGGGGGAATCCTGAGGCTGAGAGACAGTCCCTTTCGATCACTGCACTTTAGTCTGGGACAAAATAGCGATTATACCGTTAGTCCGAGTTAGCACGTTAGCACATTAGCATCTCAGGTCTGGCTCCTCACTCCAGAAACAACATACACTGGGAAAATAGTTTTTTTTTAATTAATATTTTATTCAGCAATACAAAAAAAGAGACCAACAAGTGACGGCGCAATAAAATACAAAAAAATAGACCCGTTGCAGCGAAGTTCCGACTTTTAACAGGAAGCAAAAGGGGACATAGAGGAAACTTTTCACAAAACGGTTTACCAAATTACTATAAAGTTGTTTTTAAACTGCAGAAGAAGCCGTCGGTCTCTAGAACTTTGAATAAAACTTTACTATAGCGTTTCTGAAGCTGGACCTTTACGTTTTGAAAGACTTCGGAGGAATAAGGTGAATGTTCTGAACTGAAGCGTGTGATGTAGAAGCCACTTTGCTGTTGGGCTGTTTGTGACTGAACGTGTGTCGTGTTGTGACCGCTGTGAACCTGATGCCCTCATGTTTATCAATAAAATATTCTGCTCTGATTCTTCTTTCTCTCACTTTCATTACATTTCTCAACTTGGTGCAGTACAGACCCAGTACTTTTTATTTAGACAGGGTTTTAACGGTTGAATTGGGCCCGAGTGCAGCTGTGTTTGTGACTTCTGCAGCTGTTTTAATACTTGCTTTTCCTGTAGCACTTGGAGAATAAAAAACTTGAATAAAATGTATTATGATTATTATAATTATTATTAGCTAATTAACCTGTAAATAAGCCGCACCAAAAAGTACATGATGTCCACTTAAAGGCTGCACCTGAATATAAGCCGCAGGTTTCATGTTGTCAAAATATTAACTAAGCCCAACTCTCTTACAATAAAAAATATACATTGCATTGCACCGCTGTGTTAGTGCTGACCTGGCTCAGTGATAAAACAAAATACCCTAAATATTTTTTTTCTGCCCTTTTTGATTTTTCCTAACTTGACCAGCCTGTTAGACCCAGTTTAGCTTAAATTTCTCCTGCTTTTAATGACTGTGGCGGGTTGTTTTGACCCGAGGACAGCACAAAGGTTTAAAGAACTTGAAAACACTCAACATTACCAGGTCTTATCCAGAGCACATGGAGGCACCAATAGACTCTAACCTTTTTGATTCTCTGATCTGATGTTGGTGGATCGACAACTTTGTGAAGTCCTCTGAGAAAACTGGTGTTATTCAGTGGTCCCTCGCTACTGTCTATCCTGTGGCGTTACTGGAAAATGCATGACAGTTACCTTTACTGGGCACGGTGGCTGAGTGGGAAGCACTCTCGCTTCTCAGCAAGAAGGTCCTGAGTTTGAATCCCAGTTGGAATAGGGCCTTTCTGAGTGGAGTTTGCATGTTCTCCCCGTGTCTGTGTAGGTTTCCTCCGGGTGCTCCGGTTTCCCCTCCCACTAAAAACATGCGCAATAGGTCTGAATGTAATGAGGAACGAACGGATGGTGTTGATCGGAGCTTTGATGGACCAGTGTGTTCGGCGACTCGCTTCCATCATCACCGTGTGTGGAGAGAATGGAATAACTAGTCTCTGAACAATTGTAAAGTTCTTTGGGTGACCTTGGTCTGTAAAATGCGCTATATAAATAAACCTTAGTTACTTACTTTATTTATTTGGAATAGATGTTTCAGGGCTGTAGGGATTTTACAGCCTTCAAACAGGCGGCTGCTACTTCAAGGGTTTTGAGATTTTAAGAACGTAACCTCTGCGATAAACAAGAGACCACTGGACACAAATAAATTGATCCATCCATCCATCCATTTTCTACCCTTTAATCCATTTCTGGGTCAGGGGGGTGGCAGTCAGAGATGCCACCCAAGTCTCATAGCACCAGCCCCTCACTGACCCTCTGCAGGTGGTGAGTCCACAGGAGGACGGCTGCTCTCTGACTGTGAGCATAGCCTTGATCTTTCAGTGGGGGCTTTGGGCAAAGTGGGGTTAAGTGTCTTGCCCAAGGACACAACGACAGCAGTCATCAGTGGGAGTCGATGGAGAAGGTGCAGAGGTGGGAATTGAAATTCAAATAAATTGAATCCTATCGAATTGAACGACTCAAACAAAACATTTACACGTTAGAAGGGAAAACCCAGTCATAAATCAGTTAAAAGCTCCAAAGATTTTTTTTAATGTCATAAAATGTAAAACTTGGATATGGGTGGATTGGTTTTACGTCCAAAGTGCTGCAGTTTGAGCTGTATTTAAACAGCTCATTAGCTTCTTTTACCTGCGGCTAGCTCGTGCGCTCTTGCTAACGTGCACACAAATGGACACAAAGCAATATGAGCTAATCAATTACAGCGCTAATTGTTATGGAAGCGCGTAGCTCGTGATGAAGACAGATTGGGGAGCGTCAGGAGGAGGCTGCTAATTGATATGTGGAGGTGAGCGTATGTAGGTTAGCTCTGGGCGGTGGAGCTCGCTAGCTGCTCCTCCTCCAGATGTCTGGCTCCGGCAACGGTTGGATTCGGTGAGAGTCGGTGAATTACAGCAGCAGAGCAGAAAGAAAATCTGTTCACGTCGGGAGAAAAACGAGACGTGGACTGTGAGCTTTAGGTGATGGCGTAGGTCGGCTGTGGAAACAAAATCTACTCTGGTAACCGTAAACGCCTCTGGAGATGGAAGACGCCAAGGTTCAAGAAGTTATGTTCAATGATATTTATTTCCCAAACGCAATACTCGTGAAACCAGAGCTCTGGTCCAGTGTCGATGGCCGATGGTCCTGTTCGCACATGGTCCACACCAAGCTAACATCAGGCATTCAACAATACTTCTTCACTGTATTATCCAAGAGAGAAACCAGAGAGAGATACCAGAGAGATATAGCAGAGAGAGATACCAGAGATAGAGAGAGACCAGAGAGAGCGAGGGACTAGAGAGAGAGAGACCAGAGAGAGATACCAGAGATAGAGAGAGACCAGAGAGAGCGAGGGACTAGAGAGAGAGAGACCAGAGAAAGACCAGAGAGAGAGCAAAGAAAGAGATCAGAGAGAGCGAGATAGCAAGAGAGACCAGAGAGAGACCAGAGAGAGAGAGAGATCAGGGGGAAAGAGGGACCATTTAATTCAATTTATTTGTGTACAACAATCCTAAATCAGTTGTCTCAGAGGACTTCCCAAAGTTGTTGTTATGCCTATAATCAAACAGGAAAAGTAACTATAACAAACACAGGTAATGGTCCACAGGGAGCGGGAAGACCACTGTCCCTAAAACCTGCTGCATCAGAGAATGGATCCAGGACTGAGGCTGTAGATCCAGGACTGAGGCTGTAGATCCAGGACTGAGGCTGTAGATCCAGGACTGAGGCTGTAGATCCAGGACTGAAGACCTGGATCTACAGGTCTCACTAACGTGTCCTGGAACACGCACACGCACACGCACACACACACACACGGCACTAACTCCTGATGCATATTCCCTTTAATCAGAGGCAGTTTTCAGTCTCTCCTCTGGGGGACTTCAAAGTCCAGAGACCTCACACCTCCGCTGGGGCACCTCCGCTGGGGCACCTCCGCTGGGGCACCTCTGCTGGGGCACCTCTGCTGGGGCACCTCCGCTCCGGCTGCATGTGGCTTCATGTGGGGGAGTTGGATCATCCAGTATGTGTGTATTGTGCAGATGATTTTCTGGGAAAAGTTTCCAGAACTCAAACTCATCTTGTTAAAGTTGTTCCTCTCTCTTTGTTGTTTCCATAGCGATTGCTTCATGTTTGCATCACGTCTAGTGAAAAAGAAAAAAAGACTTTTGCCTTTCTCTGATACTTTATTCTCTTTTTTCCTTTCTCTAATACTTCCATCCATCCATCCATTTTCTTCCGCTTCATCCGTTGCCGGTCGCAGAGGCAGCAGTCTAAGCAGAGACGCCCAGACTTCCCTATCCACACACACTTCCTCCAGCTCGTCCGGGGGGACCCCAAGGCGTTCCCAGGCCAGCTGAGAGACATAGTCCCTCCAGCGTGTCCTAGGTCTTCCGCGGGGCCTCCTCCCGGTGGGACGTGCCCGGAACACCTCCCCAGGGAGGCGTCCAGGAGGCATCCGGAACAGATGCCCGAGCCACCTCAACTGGTTCCTCTCGACGTGGAGAAGCAGCGGCTCTACTCCGAGCTCCTCCCGTGTGACTGAGCTCCTCACCCTATCTCTAAGGGAGCGCCCAGCCACTCTGCGGAGGAAGCTCATTTCGGCCGCTTGTATCCGCGATCTCGTTCTTTCGGTCATTACCCACAGCTCATGACCATAGGTGAGGGAGGGAACGAAGATTGACCGGTAAATCGAGAGCTTTGCCTTTCGGCTCAGCTCCCTCTTTACCACAACGGTCCGATACAGCGACCGCATCACTGCGCACGCTGCACCGATCCGCCTGTCAATCTCACGCTCCATCCTTCCCTCACTCGTGAACAAGACCCCGAGATACTTGAACTCCTCCACTTGAGGAAGGACCTCTTCACCCACCTGAAGAGGGCAAGGCACCTTTTTCCGGTCGAGCACCATGGCCTCGGATTTGGAGGTGCTGATTCTCATCCCAGCCGCTTCACACTCGGCTGCAAACCGTCCCAGTGCATGCTGCAGGTCCTGGTTCGTTGGAGCCAACAGGACGACATCATCCGCAAACAGCAGAGATGAAATCCTGTGGTCTCCGAACCGGACCCCCTCCGACCCCTGGCTGCGCCTAGATATTCTGTCCATAAATACAGTGAACAGAACCGGTGACAAAGGGCAGCCCTGTCGGAGGCCAACATTCACCGGGAACAGGTCTGACTTACTGCCGGCAATGCGAACACAGCTCTGGCTCCGGTCATACAGGGATCGGATGGCCCTCAGCAGAGGACCCCCGACCCCGTACTCCCGGAGAACCCCCCAAAGGACACCCCGGGGAACACAGTCGAACGCCTTCTCCAAATCCACAAAACACATGTGGACAGGTTGGGCGAATCCCATGAACCCTCGAGTATCCGATGGAGAGTATAGAGGTGGTCCAGTGTTCCGCGACCGGGACGAAAACCACACTGCTCCTCCTGGATCCGAGATTCGACCATCGGCCGTAACCTCCTCTCCAGTACCCTGGAGTAGACCTTACCGGGGAGGCTGAGGAGTGTGATCCCACGATAATTGGAACACACCCTCCGGTCCCCCTTCTTGTAGAGAGGGACCACCACCCCGGTCTGCCACTCCATTGGCACTGCCCCCGATCGCCACGCGATGTTGCAGAGACGTGTCAGCCAAGACAGTCCTACAACATCCAGAAACTTTAGATAATCAGGGCGGATCTCATCCACACCCGGAGCCTTGCCACCATGGAGGCTACCAACCACCTTGGTGACCTCAGCCAGGGAGATGGATGTACCCGCCTCAACATCCTCAGCCTCTGCCTCTGTAACAGAGGACGTGACGGGGGGGATTGAGGAGAACCTCAAAGTATTCCTTCCACCGCCCGACAATATCCCCAGTCGAGGTCAGCAGCCCTCCACCCGCACCGTACATGGTGTTGGCAAAGAACTGCTTCCCCCTCCTGAGGCGCCGGATGGTTTGCCAGAATCTCTTCGAGGCCGACCGATAGTCATGCTCCATGGACTCTCCGAACTCCTCCCAGTCCCGGGTTTTTGCCTCTGCAACAGCCCTGGCCGCGGCACGCTTGGCCTGCCGGTACTGGACAGCTGCCTCAGGAGTCCCCCGAACCATCATTGCTCGATAGGACTCCTTCTTCAGCCTGACAGCATCCCTTACTGCCGGTGTCCACCACCGGGTTCGGGGGTTGCCGCCGGGACCAGCACCAGAGACCTTGCGACCACAGCTACGAGCCGCCGCATCGGCGATTGAGGAAGAGAACATGGTGCACTCGGACTCCATGTCCCCCTCCTCCGCCGGGACCTGGGAGAAGCTCTCCCGGAGGTGCGAGTTGAAAGTCCGTCTGACAGGGGGCTCAGCGAGACGTTCCCAGCAGACCCTCACTATACGCTTGGGTCTGCCAGGTCTGACCGGCTTCTTCCCCTGCCAGCGGATCCAACTCACGACCAGGTGGTGATCGGTTGACAGCTCCGCCCCTCTCTTTACCCGAGTGTCCGAGACACGCGGTCGAAGGTCAGATGATACGACAACAAAGTCGATCATCGACCTCCGGCCTAGGGTGTCCTGGTGCCACGTGCACTGGTGGACACCCTTGTGCTCGAACATGGTGTTCGTGATGGACAAACTGTGACTGGCACAGAAGTCCAACAACTGAACACCGCTCGGGTTCAGATCAGGGGGGCCGTTCTTTCCGATCACCCCTCTCCAAGTGTCACTGGCGACTCCCACATGGGCGTTGAAGTCCCCCAGGAGAATAACGGAGTCCCCGGGCGGTGCACCGTCCAGTACCCCTCCCAAGGACTCCAAGAAGGCCGGGTACTCTGCACTGCTGTTAGGCCCGTAGGCCGTCACAACAGTGAGAGACTTGTCCCCCACCCGGAGGCGGAGGGACGCGACCCTCTCATTCACCGGGGAGAACTCCAACACGTGGCGGCTGAGATGGGGGGCAATGAGTATGGCCACCCCAGCTCGCCGCCTCTCCCCGCGGGAAACTCCAGAAAAGTGGAGCGTCCAACCCCTCTCAAGGAGTTGGGTTCCAGAGCCCAAGCTGTGTGTGGAGGTGAGGCCGACTATCTCTAGTCGGTATCGCTCAACCTCCCCCACGAGCTCGGGCTCCTTCCCCCCCAGTGAGGTGACGTTCCACGTCCCAAGAGCCAGATGTTGTGTGTGCGGACTGGGTCGCCGAGGTCTCCGCCTTCGACTGCCGCCCAGTCCTCTTAGCACCGCGCCACCACGGACCCCTCTGCAGGTGGTGGGCCCACAGGAGGGACTGCCCACGTCATCCCTTCGGGCTGGGCTAAGGCCCGGCCACCAGGCGCTCGCATACAAGCCCCGACCCCAGGCCTGGCTCCAGGGTGGGGCCCCGGCTGCGCCATGCCGGGCGACGTCACTGCTCTCATTATAGTGCGATCCATGGTGGTTTTTGGACTGCGCTTCGTCTGACTCGTCACCTGAGACCTGTCTGCCATGGGAGGCCCTACCAGGGGCATGAAGCCCCAGACAGCATAGCTCCCAGGGTCATCTGAGTACTCAAACTCCCCCACCACGTTAAGGTGGCAGTCCGGGGGGACTGCCTTTCTCTAATACTTTATTAGCACATCATTGCTCAAAGGGAAAAATCTGCTGATCGCTGACTTTACCTGTGGTCTGAGTGGACCCAGCGAGGCCTTTGATGTGACCGCTCAATGGACTCTGAATACACAAGTGTGAGTCGTCTCTTATTCCAATATTTTAGATCATTTTTTAGATTCAGATTATTATTTTGTGATGTGTTTTTAATGAAAAAGATATAAAAACGATTAGTTTTTTTGACGGACTGTACTTTATCAAAACTGTCAGAGTGAAGGAGCGGGACTCATCATGACCCAAGAGATATGTGTTAACATTTATGGACATGGGTGAGATCAGAGAGAAGAAAGAGACCAGAGAGAGACCAGAAAGAGACCTGAGGGAGAGAGACCAGAGAGAGAGACCAGAGAGAGAGAGACCAGAGAGAGAGAGACCAGAGAGAGACCAGAGAGAGAGAGACCAGAGAGAGAGAGACCAGAGAGATAGACCAGAGAGAGAGAGACCACAGAGAGAGACCAGAGAGAGAGACCAGAGAGAGAGACCAGAGAGAGAGACAAGAGAAGACAACATTATAAAATCCTGTCTATTCTAGTGCTGTAAATGTATATTTGTATGTTTACATATGACACATTCTGACATGGCTAAAAGTAAGATTAGATCAGATTCAACTATCTAAAATTGCTCAAATTAAGAAACATTTTGCCTAATATGAGCTTTTTTTTATTCAACTTAATTTTCATCATTTGTTGCAGCTGTGCTTTACAGTCTGCCACTTCTCTACAACCCGCCCCGGGCCCCACGCCACTCCAGAGCGTATCCAGTTCCCCTCGCCATCCCAAACCACACGCTCGATACGTGCTCCATGTTGGCTCCAGTGTCATGTGACCGGCCCCTGACATCCTGAGAGGAGGCTCCGTGAACGCTCCCACCGCGACCCTCTCCGCCGACCCCCTTATGGTTATGTTGTCGTGGCAACTGTGGCGGCCATCATGGTGAACACTTGGTACAAAGCTGCAGCGAGAGAGTCAGAAAATGTTCTAAAAGTGGACTTGACAGAGGGGTTAGAGTGATACTGTCCTCGTTCTACAGTCTGAGTCCTGGTTCTACAGCCGGTCCATCTGTGAAAGCGGATCCTTCCTTCAATGTGGATCTCCCTGAGGTTTCTCACTGATCAGACTGGGGAACATCCAGCCAACTTCAGCCCAATCACTATAGGCCTGTTATACCTCATTGTAAAGCTCAGAACCTCTAACTGTATAATCTGACATTTGTTTTTCATGGTCACAACATGTTGCTAATGTAGCTGGTCCACTGTTCATTTGTCATTCAGCCAACTTCAGCTCTGTCTTAGCTCAGAACAGCCTGGAATCAGTCAAAACAGTGTTAGAATCCGGGCTGTCGGCCCCTGGACTAGTCTGGTGAACTGAAGTGACCCTCTGACTATAAAAGTGTGGACACCTCTGATCCAAGGCGAGAAGACCAGGGTTTTGGGTACCAGATGCAGACCATGTAGGAGAGACCAGAGCGGCTCGTTTCATCCTGCGGCCGGAGAATGTGTGGCTACAACACACAGACTGTAGATAGATACTTTATTGATCCCCGTTGGAGAGTGACGGAGCGGGACTCATCGTGGTCCCTGAGATATTTATTAACATTTATGGGCTTTGATGAGATCAGGGAGAACAGAGAGACCAGAGCGAGACCAGAGAGAGACCTGAGAGACCAGAGAGAGACCAGAGAGAGGCCAGAGAGAGAGACCAGAGAGAGACCAGAGAGAGACAAGAGAGAGCAGAGAGAGGCCAGAGAGAGACCAGAGAGAGACCAGAGAGAGACCAGAGAGAGCAGAGAGAGAGCAGAGAGAGGCCAGAGAGAGACCAGAGAGAGAGACCAGAGAGACCAGAGAGAGACCAGAGAGAGGTCAGAGAGAGACCAGAGAGAGACCAGAGAGAGACCAGAGAGAGACCAGAGAGAGACCAGAGAGAGACCAGAGAGAGAGCAGAGAGAGAGCAGAGAGAGACCAGAGAGAGAGCAGAGAGAGAGCAGAGAGAGAGCAGAGAGAGAGCAGAGAGAGAGCAGAGAGAGACCAGAGAGTAGAGAGAGAGACCAGAGAGACCAGAGAGAGAGCAGAGAGAGAGAGTAGAGAGAGAGACCAGAGAGACCAGAGAGAGAGCAGAGAGAGAGCAGAGAGAGACCAGAGAGAGACCAGAGAGAGACCAGAGAGAGAGAGAGACCAGAGAGAGACCAGAGAGAGAGAGAGAGTAGAGAGAGTGACCAGAGAGAGCAGAGAGAGAGACAAGAGAGAGACAAGAGAGAGACCAGAGAGATAGCAGAGAGAGAGAGTAGAGAGAGAGACAAGAGAGAGACAAGAGAGAGAGAGAGACCAGAGAGAGACCAGAGAGAGACCAGAGAGAGACCAGAGAGAGACCAGAGAGAGAGCCAGAGAGAGAGAGAGAGAGAGACCAGAGAGAGAGACCAGAGAGAGAGACCAGAGAGAGACCAGAGAGAGACCAGAGAGAGACCAGAGAGAGACCAGAGAGAGAGACCAGAGAGAGAGACCAGAGAGAGAGACCAGAGAGAGAGACCAGAGAGAGACCAGAGAGATAGTGCAGGTGTCCAGCAGCAGAAATTCTAAAAGTTAATAACCAAAATGATAATGGGCAACAGCCCTTTAGGTCCCAGCAGAGGTGGTGCAGCCGCTGGTTGATGTTTGCAGAGTGTGCCTGGTTCGGACCATTGTCTCTGCTCTGGTTCCTGGTCCCAGTCCTTCCTCCTGGTGATGATCTCAGTTTCAAAGCTCCGGATCAGATCAGCGAGGTAATGAGCGGCAGGCCGGGCGGCTGAATAATGGATGAGAGGCATCGATCTGAGGGGGACAGGGAAGAGACACCTGAGGGAGGGGGGGGTCATGAGGGGGGAGGGGGGGGGTCTCCACTGAGATTGTTTACTTTACTCCACTGAAAAACAAGTTCGATCTCTGCTCTGTAAGAGGATTCATCGTTATCGCTGATGAGACCAATGAAGGTGGTGTCATCAGCATATTTAATAATCAAGTATGAGTCAGAGGAGGACACACTGTCGTGAGTGTACAGAGTAAAGAGCAGAGGACTCAGAATGCATCCTCGGGGAGACCCTGATTTAGGGCGATACACAAAGAAATTGATTTGAATCTTATGGTGCATTTACAAAACTATGGAGAGTATGGATATTCCAAGAGCAAGTTACCATCTAGCCCTGTTGTAGAGCCGAGTAGGGCCGAGTAGGACCGAGCAGGGCAGAGTAGGGCAGAGTAGGGCCGAGCAGGGCAGAGTAGGACCGAGCAGGGCAGAGTAGGGCCGAGTAGGGCCGAGTAGGGCAGAGTAGGGCAGAGTAGGACCGAGCAGGGCAGAGTAGGGCCGAGTAGGACCGAGCAGGGCAGAGTAGGGCTGAGTAGGACCGAGCAGGGCAGAGTAGGGCCGAGTAGGACCGAGCAGGGCAGAGTAGGGCAGAGTAGGACCGAGCAGGGCAGAGTAGGGCCGAGTAGGGCCGAGTAGGACCGAGCAGGGCAGAGTAGGGCAGAGTAGGACCGAGCAGGGCAGAGTAGGGCCGAGTAGGACCGAGCAGGGCAGAGTAGGGCTGAGTAGGACCGAGCAGGGCAGAGTAGGGCAGAGTAGGGCCGAGCAGGGCAGAGTAGGGCAGAGTAGGCCGAGCAGGGCAGAGTAGGACGAGCAGGGCAGAGTAGGGCCGAGTAGGGCAGAGTAGGGCAGAGTAGGACCAAGCAGGGCAGAGTAGGGCTGAGTAGGACCGAGCAGGGCAGAGTAGGGCCGAGCAGGGCAGAGTAGGGCCGAGCAGGGCAGAGTAGACCCGAGTAGGGCCGAGCAGGGCAGAGTAGGACCGAGTAGGACCGAGCAGGGCAGAGTAGACCCGAGCAGGGCAGAGTAGGGCCGAGCAGGGCAGAGTAGGGCCGAGTAGGACCGAGCAGGGCAGAGTAGGACCGAGCAGGGCAGAGTAGGGCCGAGTAGGGCTGGTGGAAACACCATGATGTTAAACTACAGGCTCTTTGGAATGTGCTGTGTGTGGTGTGCATCTCTTTACATCTGCCCAGGTCCTGCTTCACCCCCGGGACGAACGCTCGCATGTCACCTGACCTCCTGCCCACGACACGGGGACAGATGGCCCTGTCCTCCTCCGGGTGCACAGGGGCCTCCCGGTGGTCAGGGAGCGGCTCGGTTTACCCACAGGGAGCTCCTGCCATCTGCTGTGGACCTCTGCCCCCGAACACCCTGCAGACACGGGGGCTTGTGACATCAGGGTGTACCTAGCATTAGCACGCTACAGCACACCTAGCATTGCAAAACGCACCACAACAGCTTCCAGGAAAACCCAGACAAGACGTCCAGAGAGCCTGCGTTATGGTGCTGAGGCTGCTTTTTATTCTCTACATTTTTTATTCTCTACATTTTATTCTCTTCATTTCATTTCCAAAGACACGAGGCCTTTGGAAATGAAATGAAAGATTCATTTGGACACTCAAAGACACTTTGCTCATTATTATTCATTCATTCACACACTGTGGTGATAAACTACTACTGCAGCCACAGCTGCCCTGGGGCAGACTGACAGAAGCAAGGCAACCAGACTATGCCATCAGCGTCGTGTTTCCACCTCTGCCCCTCATCTCTTCCTCCATTTAATGTTAATCACTATATTTTGTGCTTAACTAAAACTCAGGACCAAAATGAACAGTTTATGGACCTAAGTGGCTGAGTGGTTAGCAAGGTCCTGGGTTTGATTCCAGACAGGGGCCTCTCAGTGTTGAGTTTTCATTCTCCACACAGAAAGACCCATGTCTGTAGGTTTCCTCCAGGTGCACCAGTTTCCCCTACCCCAATGAACATGTGCCATAGACCTGACATGCGCCCCCTAGAGGCGACCCCACTCCCTGCTCCCATCTCTGTGGAAGGAGAGACGCCTGTGACAGTTGTAAAGGGCTTTGTGAAAGGCGCTATATGAATAAATATTTCTTACTACTTACTATTTATGGATCATATTAGAAAATCATCTTTGCTCGGTTCTGAATTTGAGAATGCATTGTATTCTACTGTAGATGAACTGTTTAACTCTGTCACCTCTAGTGTTTTGAATGTTCTGGATACCGTTGCCCCTGTGAAGGTTAAAATAGTGAAAAATAAGCAGAAGGCGCCGTGGGCTAAAGCAGACTCGGTCAGGGCACAAAAGAGAGAGTGCCGGAGGGCCGAGCGGAAGTGGCGCAAGTCCAACCTCCAGGTTGATTACGAGATCTTCAAAGATAAGTTGTGCGAGTTTAACCAGGTGCTACGTAGTACGAGAGAAAGGTATTTTTCTGAAATGATTGAAGGCTGCAGCAACAATCTGCGTGTTCTGTTTTCAACAGTTAATAGATTAACAAACCCCGATGTTCAAATGCCATTAGAGCTAACTTCCAAACGTAAATGTAATGAGTTTGCTAATTTTTTCAATGACAAGGTTCAAGGCATCAAAAACGCCATTGTCTCCAATCCACAGATAACCATCCAACAGCCAGAAAGGCTCTTTGAGCTAACTTACTTTGCACCTGTAGATGATAAAACTGTCCAAGAGATAATCTCCAGTTTGAGCTCCTCCACATGCAGCCTGGATGTACTACCCACTAGATTTCTGAAGTCTGTTCTGAGCAGTCTGTTACCTTCACTCACACAGATAGTAAACATGTCCCTTCATTCTGGAATATTCCCAAAGGCCCTGAAAACTGCAGTCATCAGGCCCCTGCTAAAAAAGAGCAGTCTGGATGCTACGGTACTTAACAACTATCGTCCCATCTCAAATCTGCCATTTATGGGGAAACTCCTTGAGAAAGTTGTCTACCTACAGCTTACTAGATTTCTTATAATCAACAACTCATTTGATATGTTTCAGTCCGGCTTTAGACCCCACCACAGCACTGAGACTGCTCTCGTTAAGGTTACAAACGATATCCGGCTGAACACTGACGCAGGCAAAGTCTCAATCTTGATCTTGTTAGATCTAAGTGCTGCCTTTGACACCGTCGACCATGAGATCCTCTTACAGAGACTAGAGGACTGGGTTGGCGTCGCTGGCACCGCCCTAAGTTGGTTTAGGTCTTACCTTAAAGACAGGAAGTACTTTGTGGAGATTGGAAACTGTGTCTCAGATCATAGGGCCCTGACCTGTGGAGTCCCACAGGGGTCGATCCTGGGACCTCTTCTGTTCAATCTCTACATGCTGCCGTTAGGTCAGTTAATACGCACAAACAAAGTGTCCTACCACAACTATGCAGACGACACTCAGATCTATGTCTCACTGACTGCAGGAGAACATGGACCAGTGGACTCACTCCTTCACTGTATCCAACAGATCAGTGAGTGGATGCAAAACAACTTCCTTCAGCTAAACGCAGACAAAACTGAAATGATTGTCTTTGGTCCCCAGAAACAAAGAGAGAGCGTCATCTGTCATCTACAGTCTCTCTCCCTAAAACCTTCAAACAAGGTCAGAAATCTAGGGGTAATACTGGACTCAGACTTAAATTTTAATAGCCACATCAAATCAGTAACATCAGCAGCTTTTTACCATCTAAAAAACATTGCCAGGATCAAAAACATAGTGTCTAAAGCAGACCTGGAGATTCTTATCCATGCATTTGTCTCCAGTAGGTTAGACTCCTGCAATGGCCTGCTCACAGGTCTGTCCAAACAGACTGTAAAACAGCTGCAGTACATTCAAAATGCAGCAGCTCGAGTCCTGACAAGAACCAGGAAGTACGACCACATTAGTCCTGACAAGAACCAGGAAGTACGACCACATTAGTCCAGTCCTCAAGTCTCTGCACTGGCTTCCTGTGGCTCAGAGAATAGACTTTAAAACAGCTCTGCTTCAGATTCAGATTCAGATTCATTTATTTGCCATTTGCAGTAAAACCACATTGGAAAAACTGTGCAAGACTACCCCGGTGTGCACCAGACAGAGGAGACGACACACACCAGAGCTCTTGCCACGGCGCCATCTTTACGGCGCCATGCGACAAACAGTAGAATAAACAGCAGAGAGCAATAACACACAGTTTCACAGACAGTTGGATAGACACATTGTGCCTTGTATAAAGCACGGATTTTTTCTCGGGATGAAGCACCTCCTACAGCCGGCCAATGTGGCTGTCAGAGGGGGGCGGGGTCAGGGAGGGGGGTGAGTCGGAAACACAGTGAGGAGTGGAGGGGAGGGAGGGAGCAAGGTGGATAGAGAGGGAGGCGGGGGAGACGGGATCCGAGCTGGAGACTGAAGTGTGAGATTGTTGTAGATGGGGACCTTTTTGTTATTATGGCCTTGGCCCGAGGAATGTGAGATAAGAGTGGAGAGAAGACACAGACACAGCAGGAGAAACACATCGCCTCAGGGGGACAATATTAAATACAATGTCAGGCAGATATTCTATTAAATCCAATTAAACCGAATTGCGGCGCCCTCAGACCCCATACACAGGGGCAGATCCAAGCCGGGTCAGAGAGTTCAAGCCTGACAAACAATGGGCCTCATTCACGAACGGTTCTTAGGAACAGATTTGTACGTAAATCCTACTTACGCGGTTTTTACGAAGAAAGTGGCATTCACGAATATTTCTCGTAACCAGAATTTCTCTTGGGCAAGTACAAATCCTACGAGTCCTCAGGAGCACTCGTACGCATTCAGTGCCGACATGTTCACACGCCGGGGTTGTCCTCTTTGGTGAAGTTGAATAAAAATACAACATTCCAGTGATATGTCCGTCATATCGATGTATGTATTTATTTATTTGTAGTAATCTTTATTAGTAATCTTTATTTATATACCGCCTTTTTCACTGCAGATCTGGCCTACTTTTTAATTCATTTTGAAATGAAATGTACCAACGCTTTATCAAATACATTGGAAATCTTGCCGTGTATTAGTGACCCCTTCCTATTTATAGGGGGCATTTCTTTATCCACGGGCCACAGAACAACGGCATATATACTGCTGCTGCAGGAGGTTACTGGGTCCGCGCTGAGTCTCTGCGCTGGTCTCTCCCATGGATCTATACGGGTCTGCACTGGTCTCTCCCATGGATCTATACTGGTCTGCACTGGTCTCTCCCATGGATCTAGACGGGTCTGCACTGGTCTCTCCCATGGATCTAGACGTGTCTGCACTGGTCTCTCCCATGGATCTAGACGGGTCTGCACTGGTCTCTCTCCATACGGGTCCGTGCTGCATGCTCCTGGATCCATACGGGTCCGCGCTGGTCTCTCAAGTCTGGTCTATGCGGTCTATCTTCGGTCCGCGCTGGTCTCTGCGCACCGGTCTCTCCAGTCAGGTCACTACAGTCTATGCGGTCTCTCCAGTCAGGTCACTCCAGTCTATGCGGTCTCTCCTATAGGTCCGCGCTGGTTTCTGTGTGCTGGTCACTCCAGTCTCTCCTCGGGTCTGCATTGGTCTCAGCGCTGGTCCGTGCTGGATCTCCTCCCAGGGTCCAAAATATTTTGAGATTAATCTCAAAACATTTTGAGATTCATCTTTAAAATAATACATAATATATTTTTAAATTAAGCTCATAACATTTTGAGATTAATCTCATCATATTCTTAGATTAATCTAGTTCGAAGCTAGTTCGACTTTTTTATCATAATATTTCGAATTTTAAGTCAACATTTTATAACTTTATTCTCAGTCTGGTAAAAGAAGAAAAAAGGGTGACTCTTTTGCTCTGTGTAACTCTTTGCTTTAGGCCTGTTAGGCCGTCTGCACACGGCCCTGCAGTCCCTTATATGGGCATTAGTGGGCGGTTACTTATGCTAAGTACCTATGCTAATGAAGCACCTGGCACGCGCGCTGTACTTACGAGGAAATGGGATTCATCTATCTGAGAGAACAGCTGCGAACAATTCAGCGGCTTACGAGTGCGTTGATGAATCCCACGTGGGGACTTCTTAGAAATCTACTTAAGGACGACTTGAGAAGAAAGTTGAGTAGTTTCTTACGAAGTTATTCGTGAATGAGGCCCAATGTCATTCAATCTCAACTCCAGAGTCTTATGTCCATCGAGTGAACGAGCTGCGAGGTCTTTAACCAACTGTTCCACCAAAACCACTCTCCTTTGTCCAGCCACGGCACTCTCAACCACGACACGGCTTAGCTCCTTGTACATCCCATCAATTTTGTCGGCCAGCAGCTTGTGAATCTTGCGAACTGCCATGCCTCCGAATTTGTGGTAGAAGAGAACTCCTCCAAAGCCAAACAGGAGGATTCCCACCACCAAAATGCCAAAGATATATACGTCTTCCGAATCTTCAATGGACAGGGTCGACAGACAGAGGGGTTTCCACGAGTTCCAGCTGTCAAGAGTATACCCCGCAGGTGAAGTCCCGTCCGGGCACACAGGCTCTCCAGACCCTCGCTTACGTGTTGAAAAGATAGAATCAATTGCGTTGAGGGACCAGTTAATCATTTCCATTCTGTTAAAGTTGTCTGTGGCAAAACTCCAGGAAAAAGACAAAAACAGGAGATAGCAAGCAGTCAGAAGCAGGAGCGGTGCTGAGACACGTCTTTGCTCGACGGAGGCGGAAGTGAGAAGACAAGTGTGTACAAGTCTCTCCATGGCCTCGCACCAAAATATATTAGTGACATGTTAGTCCCATATGAACCAGCCCGGACTCTGAGGAGCACAGGGACTGGACTCCTGTTAGTGCCCAGAGTCAGAACTAAACATGGGGAGGCTGCTTTTCAGATTCATGCTGCTAAAATCTGGAACAGTCTTCCTGAAGATGTGAGACAGGCCTCCTCTCTGACAATGTTTAAAACCAGGTTAAAAACGGTGCTGTTTAGCTGTGCATACAACTGAGGGATTTTATATTTTTATCTTTCGTTTTAATGTTCTGTGATTATTTATGATTTTAATGCTATCTTGTTCAGCACTTTGAGTTGCCTTGTGTATGAATTGTGCTATACAAATAAACTTTCCTTGCCTTGCCTGAATTTGCTCATAATAATAAGAAATCTTTATTTGTGCAGTACTTTTCAAAGACAGTGTTTAGAAAGTGCAGCACATCAGTCAACACCAAGCCAAAATAAAATAAAATACATATTTGTTAAAATCATGGGTTTGAGTGAGTGTATAGTGTACAGTGTGTGTGTGTGTGTGTGTGTGTGTGTGTGTGTGTGTGTGTGTATGTGAGTGTACAGTGTGTGTGTGTCTATGTGTGAGAGTACAGTATGTGTGTAACTGTATACGTATCTCTGTGGGTGAGTGTACCGTGTATACGCTGTGAATAGGTGTGTGCGTGTCTGTGTGTGTGTGTATGTGTGTGTCTCCTGTCTCTCTGACTCACATCATCAGCACAGACTCAGGGGAAGGGCTGTGTCTCATTAGGCCACGCCCCCGTCTCCAGCCGCACAAAAATGACACTTAAAGAACTCCCTCACATCCTCCACTGGACGCACTGTTGTGTGTTCATCGCGTGAGTGTGTGTGTCTGTATGAGTATGTATGTCTGTGTATGTGTGTGTATATGAGTGAAATGTGTGTGTGTGTGTGTGTGTGTGTGTATGTATGTGTGCGTATGAGTGTAATATGTGCGTGTGTGTGTGTAATGCGTGTGTGTGTGTATATGAGTGTAATATGTGTGTGTGTGTGTGTATATGAGTGTAATGTGTGTGTGTGTGTGTGTATATGAGTGTAATATGTGTGTGTGTGTGTGTATATGAGTGTAATGTGTGTGTGTGTCCTCCAGCTGGCCTGCTCTCAAACCTCGCTCACTGAATGTAGGTTATTGCTCCGGCAGACGTTGCTCCCTGGAGGCCTAGCGCAACATTAGCATCAGTTAGCTTAGCGCTCCCCTGGGCCCTCGCCGCCGCAGAAAGATGCTAGCTGTCTCATGTGAACACAGAGGACACATGTACGAGGGCCGCTGTTCAAACGCACTCTCGTGTTTTCCTGGTTCAAAATGACCCACCGTCACTGAACGCAAATATAAACCTTATTACTTGAGTTTAACACACCAAACCTCTATTACCTTTAACTGAATTTTCACTTTGGATTTGGGTTGGAAAACGCCACTCGTTCTATGATATTATTTATGGGTTGGTTAGTAACTGGTTGAACCGCTTTATTATGTTGCTTTAAACCTTTCGGCATTCATAAAAGTGGACTGAAATTTATGTAGTGTGTTCTGTTGGTACAAATCCGTATAATAAGCAGGATCATGTACATGTAAAGTAGGAAGGTCATAATCGGAAAATAAGTATCTTCTGGGCGGAAACCAAGCCCCGGCGATCCAAGATGGCGCCCTATTCAAATGAATGGTTGTGCTCAGTGGCGCTTTGTGACGGCATGGGGGCTGAAAGATTAGCAGAAGTTGCCTGAAACTCGCAAAGATCTATGGGAAACTCGCCTGTATTTGGGCATCGTCTGGTCCTCCCGGTTCTGTGCAGTGGATGATCTCCCATAATGCGTTGCGTCAAACACGCGTGTGTGGGTCTCACACCGGGTCTCACGCACGTGCACAGAGGGGCTCGGCCTCTGACCAATCAGAGCAGTTCATCAGAGCGGGAGTTAGAGCGAGAGCCAGACAGCAGAGTTTGTGGCACTAAAGTGTGGATTTAAACAAAACCGAAGGATTTAAGAAGAAAAAAAGTTCAGGATGACAAGGCACACTAAAATCCCCACAAAATCCGATCTTTATTAACGCTGTAGGTTCTCTGTCAGCTGAGGTTGAGCTGTTTTAATATGCATTGAGTTCTAAGGGGAAAATTTCTGGGTAGCCCACGTGAATTTAGTCTGGTTCAGTCTGCAGTACCGCGAGAATCCCCTGAGCACATGAGTTATTCAGCTATAAGCTAGTAATACCCTATCCAGTTAACATAATACATCCATGGCGGAAACAGACCCCTCCGAGCGTCGGGGTCCGCTTCGCCATGTCAGTACTTAATTTACGATACTGACCTGCCTTCTATAAGGGAGCTGAGCCGAAAGGCGAAGCTCTCAATTTACCGGTCAATCTTCGTTCCCTCCCTCACCTGTGGTCATGAGCTTTGGGTAATGACCGAAAGAACGAGATCGCGGATACAAGCGGTCGAAATGAGCTTCCTCCGCAGAGTGGCTGGGCGCTCCCTTAGAGATAGGGTGAGGAGCTCAGTCACACGGGAGGAGCTCGGAGTAGAGCCGCTGCTTCTCCACGTCGAGAGGAACCAGTTGAGGTGGCTCGGGCATCTGTTCCGGATGCCTCCTGGACGCCTTCCTGGGGAGGTGTTCCGGGCACGTCCCACCGGGAGGAGGCCCCGGGGAAGACCCAGGACACAGAGGGACTATGTCTCTCAGCTGGCCTGGGAACGCCTTGGGGTCCCCCCGGACGAGCTGGAGGAGGTGTGTGTGGATAGGGAAGTCTGGGCGTCTCTGCTTAGACTGCTGTGCGCCCGCGACCCGGCAACGGATAAAGCGGAAGAAAATGGATGGATGGATAGACGTGCCTACTATAAATGATCCCTTACTCACTCCCATAGTTTCACTCAAGCTTTTCACGCCACTAATGTATGGAATTGTGAGCTGTCAAGAAGATCGAGTTTGGCTGTTAATCTACGTTAACATACACTACAATTTGTGTAGTTTCTTTGGTACGTTTTGTCTTCTTTCCAGACAAATAATCAGAGCATCCCTTCTTTGACCTCAGCGTGCACTTCCTTTACCCCGGTGAGTGAATATTATTATCATTTACGTGGACTAAACATGGCCGACTCGTGAGGAGACGCCCGCACAATGGAGGGCGTAATTGGAGCGGTTGTATCGTCCCCTCCCTCCGCGGCCCGGGGAAACTGCGTATTAGCATTTAGCCGTTTCATCTGCTGCGCTAATCAAAGCCAAACGCTTCAATAATACAACACCAGCTCAAAGGACTTAGGCAACAGGCGAGGTGAGGGGCGGGTGGAGGCTGCGCGCACACCCAGGGGCCGCAGGAGGGGGCCCTCATCGGGACTCACCGCACCAAACCAGATGCAGGTTAGATCTTCCTAAAACCTTCAAATAAAGTCAGAAATCAAGGGGTAATAATAGATTCACCAAAATGTTAACAGCCAAATAAAATCAGTGACATCAGCAGCTTCTTACCATCTGAAAAATATAGCGTCTAATTCAGACTTGGAGATTATTATCCAGCTCTTAGACTACTGTTATGACTGATCACAAGTCCCTCTACGACAGGGGTGTCCAAACTTTTTAGTAAGAGGGCCACTTTAGTCCATCATACTTAACCCGGGGCCGTCAACATGGATTTAAAAACTGGATTGGAGATGGATTGACTGGATTCTGGAATTTAAAATGAGTTATGATAGCTCCTGTTTGATTCACACCACAGCTGCATTTTATTTGGAATGTTGTGACACAATCATAAAACAAATGTCAGTACATAACAATGGAGTCAACGACTGGATTCCAGAGGATCTGAGATTTACAACAAGGTAAAGCATGACTGTGTTGGTGGAGCTGAAGTTGGTTGGATGACACTGTCAAAGTGCCTCAATGGTGACTTTGTGTTAGCAGCAGAGGGCCACATAACATGGCACGGGGGGCCTGTAGTGGCTCGCGGGCCATAGTTTGGACATGCCTACTCTACGACTTGTAAAACCGCTGCAGTATATTCCGAACGCTGCAGCTCAAGTCCTGACCAGTGTGGGCGGGTCCCGGCTCAAAAGTGGCCAAAATGGCGCGCGCTGACATGCTGCAATACCACCCCGGGCCAATGGGGGTGGACCATAGATTGTATATATTAACGGACAGAGTCACGCCTATCTCCGCCGTTCTAACTAATGGGCCAAAAAATGTGCTCTACTGGAGCTATCCAAAATGGCCGCGAGTGGTCCCGCCCAAGAATTAGCCAATGCTAACATATAGCATCTTCTTACCTCTCAAAAACGTCTTTACAGGATGGACCAAAAGTTGGCTCTTGGCCCAAAGCTCCTTTTTTGGTCCACTCTAGTTTACTTGCTGTGAATTTTGAAGTCTCTCGTTCAAATGAATGGAGCTGCGCCGGCTGACGCATGCGCAGATGCGTTTTTTCACAATTTTCTTGTGGGCGGGACCACTCGCGGCCATTTTGGATAGCTCCAGTAGAGCGCAATTTTTGGCCCATTAGTTTGAACGGCAGAGATAGGCGTGACTCTGTCCGTTAATATATACAGTCTATGGTCCTGACTAGAACCAGGAAGTAACATCGCCTTTGTCCTGGTCTCGGGGTCGGCACTAGATCATGTACGGAATCGGGACGAAACCGGAAGTAACAATCCTACTTTTGAATTAGTTTTAGACCAAAAAGTCCTTAAGTGGAGACTGGTTAAGTTTTAGGCGTCTGAGTAAGATGGTTAAGGTTAGGGTTAAGGCTGGGTTGGGGTTATTTTATGTGAATGGCTGGTTAAGTTTAGGCATGAATACATAGTTTGTTATATTTATATTTTAGTTTGTTACAATTTTCTCCATGGCCTCGTACCAAAGTACATCTGTGACATGTTAGAGCCATATAAACCAACTCTGAGGAGCACAGGGACTGGCCTCCTGCTGGGTCCCAGAGTCAGGAGGCAGCATTTCAGATTTATGCACCTATAAGGCAAGGCAAGTTTATTTGTATAGCACAATTCATACACAAGGCAACTCAAAGTGCTGAACAAGATAGCATTAAAATCATAAATAATCACAGAACATTAAAACAAAAGATAAAAATATAAAATCCCTCAGTTGTATACACAGCTAAACAGCACCGTTTTTAACCTGGTTTTAAACATTGTCAGAGAGGAGGCCTGTCTCACATCTTCAGGAAGATTGTTCCAGATTTTAGCAGCATGAATCTGAAAAGCAGCCTCCCCATGTTTAGTTCTGACTCTGGGCACTAACAGGAGTCCAGTCCCTGTGCTCCTCAGAGTCCCAGCAGGAGTCCAGTCCCTGTGCTCCTCAGAGTCCGGGCTGGTTCATATGGTACTAACATGTCACTAATATATTTTGGTGCGAGGCCATGGAGAGACTTGTAACAAGCAAAGCTGTTTTAAAGTCTATTCTCTGAGCCACAGGAAGCCAGTGCAGAGACCTGAGGACTGGACTAATGTGGTCGTACTTCCTGGTTCTACTCAGGACTAATATGGTCGTACTTCCTGGTTCTAGTCAGGACTAATATGGTCGTACTTCCTGGTTCTAGTCAGGACTCGAGCTGCTGCATTTTGAATGTACTGCAGCTGTTTTACAGCCTGTTTGGACAGACCTGTGAGCAGGCCATTGCAGTAGTCTAACCTACTGGAGACAAATGCATGGATAAGAATCTCCAGGTCTGCTTTAGACACTATGTTTCTGATCCTGGCAATGTTTTTTAGATGGTAAAAAGCTGCTGATGTTACTGATTTGATGTGGCTATTATAGTCAAGAATAGTCTTCCTGAAAATGTGAGACAGGCTTCTTCTCTGACAATGTTTAAATCCAGGTTATCTGTTCTGTTTAGCTGTACTAACAGCTTGGGCTAGTATTGTTGTGAATGTATTTTATTCTCTTATTTTTTTTTTTTTTTCTCTCAGATGTGTGATATTTTTATTATTTTGTAAGACTCTTTGGGAGTCTTTGGTGGCACCACATCAAGTGAATTATCTGATTGGTCAATCTTTATGCGGCTCATGTCTGGAAACACCAGGAAAAGCGATAAATCACAGATAAGTCTAAAATGGTGAGTGTGACACAAACGTCACCGAGCGAGAGGAGTTTATGTTTACATGTAAGTCATCAAGAGCCAGAGCCAGTTGGAGCAAAACTTTGTTCATGAGCACTTCCCTATTGGGCTTCCTTGAGCTTGCAGGTTAGCATTGTCCATCCATACAGTCACTGGTCAAATGCCGTACTGCAGAACATTCCGGGCTCTCTCCTCCTCCGGCAGCGACACAGGGACAGACCAGTTATTATTGTTCAGAACTAATGCAATTGTGGCGATGACCGGAGTCTTCCACGCTCCTAATGGAACCAGCATCATTCAGGCTAATTCCACCATTTAGGCGTCTGCACGGCTCCTGCAGCAGACCGCACGCTAATGCTAACCGCACGCTAATGCTAACCACCAGCTGCCACTGCCCATCACTGCAGCCACTCCGTACCCCTGCACCACGAGGCAGTCCAGGCATCAGACCAGAAACCTTTGGCCTCTTTGTGACATCATTGAAAAAACATTTGAAAAACAATTTGTCTTTGGGGCCGAAGTTCAGAATATTTTTTGAACAGTGCTTTTCCTTTAACGGAGCCTGAAACCAGCCGGAGCCGGAGTCTGAAACCAGGCGTGTCAAACCCTGGCCCGTGAGCCAAATTCGGCCCGCGAGACTATTTTTAGCGGCCCTTCAAATGATTTTCAATTATCGCAGTAAATTGCAGCATTAGTGGTGATGGCAAAGCATGACATATGGCATGTTATACTTCATTTTAAAGCCTATTATCTTTGCAGAACAACCATCATTGCTTCTGTTCTAAAATGTTAACTGAACTGTAAGTCGAAGTTATAGTAATCCAATTATGTATTCTTTATATTTAACTATCGGTCTTCAATTACATCTTTTCTTGATATTTGGCCCAGTTGTGGTTGAATCCAACCCTGCACAAAATGACATCCAAACTCCTGTTTAATACAGTCCATTTGTTGAAAGACGAACATATGTAGAAAATAATAATAATAATTTTGAAAAACTAATACTTTTGTCCCCAACCAGCTCTCATGTTTTTTAATTTGGCCCCCAACCAGAAACTGTGACCGGGCATGGAGCAAAGTTGTTCACATGTTTGATGAATTGGATTTGTGTTGCCCTGTGTATGAAAGGCGCTCTACAAATAAACTTTGATTGATTAATGATATACTTGTACTTTTTAAATGCGTGCAATTTTGTCCTCTAAGCCTCCTATAGACAAGAGTTGAACATTAGCTCGGTCTTGCTATAACACTAAAGGCAGTGCATCTGGTCCGTCCAATGTAAGTGTTGTGTCCATATCAAATAAATAAATAAATACTATTGCTGTTTACCTGATGAGTCTGAGTTTGGGGGATGGGTATAAACTGCAAGAGGAACACCATCTCCTGGCAAAACATCCCTGACCTCTGCACGATCTATTGACCAGATGCATCAACGTCATCCAGTCACGTGATTGTGAATGAGCTTACGGCGGAAGTATTGGAAACTAGCATTGCTGCGAGACCAAAACGGACTACAACTCTTAAAAACGGAGCTTCCTCTCCTAAATCGAGAAGTGGCTGCTTCAAGCACATGTTCGATTACGTTATAGGTGGAAGTAGGACATCAGGTCAGGGCTCACAAAGAGTGGTATTTGGAGAAGTTAAGGATTGCCTAACTGGATGTTGACCCGTACCTTCTCCCCCAGTCAATTTTATCGATTAAATAAAATGTCTATTTTTGCCCAAATTCACCCTACATGATCTTTATCATTATCGTTAACAATGCATCCCCTCACACTGGAGCAGATTTATATGTACATTTTGCTGGTAGCATTAGCAATAGTCCACTTTTCTGTGGCTTTTCTGTCTACAGCCAAACATGATACGTACTGACGGAGAGGAAAATAGTGAAACACACAACTGACGTCTAAGATAAGAGATCCTTTATTCGTGACACAGTGGGGAAATGTCAATGTTGCAGCGCACAGACAGGACAGTAGTAAGAGACACGTTTGACGTGTGTCATTGTCCTCCAAATTAATGGAAATAAAATAAATACAAACTTGTGATTGCTTTATCTTATAAAAAGTGTTCACTGCATATTAGGGAGTACTTGGATGGTCCCAGTCCTTTTGGTTGATTGCCGCCATCGTCGTCTTCTGTCTTCATGACGAGCAGGTATCAGATAAAAAAGCTTATGTCCTTGCCTGTTAGTATAATCAACCGCACTGCAAAATGTCACAGTTTTGGCTGTTATTTGGTGAAACAGGTTGTTTTGGTAAAGTTTCTGAAGGCTCGCAGTTAGACTTCTGCCGTCTGTCATGGAGAGTGGGCGTGGCCGGGACCTCACATGCAAGGGGTCAATAGCGGCCCTCTTACTAAAAGGTAGTGAGAGGGCCGCTATAGTACATGAGAATTGTCCACGGGTCGACAACATGGACTGCAAAACTGCTTTGACTGGATTTGGACCATTCTGGGTTTTAAAATGGATTTTAATAGGTCCATATTGAAAAAAGAATCCCCAAAAATAAGTCTCTGCAAATGAAGATGAAGTTGGATTGATGACACAGTGAAAGTACTGTGTGGTTACTTAGTGTTAGCAGCAAAGGGCCACATCACATGACACGTCAGGCCGCATTGGACCCGTAGGCCTTAGTTTCCCCCCACCACAGCCCTGACACCCGTGATGTTGATCCAGAGCTTGTTCTGTGTGTGTCGTATCCATCTTCTCTTCCTCAAAGTGAACAAACTGACAGTGTGTGCCGTCGCCAGCAGCACTGACACGTGAAACTGAAACTAAAACTATAATGCATTTCTTTATATGACTTTCCTCCAGCGGCTGTGGGAGACGTGTTTAGCTCTGTCAGTCCACACACCGAGGCCGCCCTGGTCCTGGTCCAAAGCCAGGCCCAGTGTAGACCTGGTCCTGGTCTAATTCCAGATCCAGTGTAGTCCTGGTTCTGATCTAAAGCCAGATCCAGTGTAGCCCTGGTCCTGGTCTAAAGCCAGGCTCAGTGTAGACAGTGCAAACTGAGAAGAGATGTGTGGATCAGGCCCTTGTTAAAATCAGGCCCTGTTTATACTGAGACGCTGCGCAGACGTTTCCAGGCTATGAACAGAAACGACCTGGCTCCTAATGCAAATTTCTCAGCGTTCACATGAGGTTGAAAAACGATGTAGTTCTAGCGCCCGGCCAGTAGTGGGCAGAGAAACTTTACAACACTCACACGACCCCCAGCCCCGTGCCCAGCCCCCCTCTCTGCAGTGTACTCACTTCCTGTGCCAGACCCTCAGAACGTACCAACATCATTCTGCATTTTAACAGCAGCTGTGAAAATGGGAACTGAACCTAGAGCTTCACGTGGTCTCGTTTGGAAGAACGAAGGTGTAGAATTATCCTCTGTGCAGCGCTGGAAGCCCACGAAGCTAGTTAGTGCGACCGCCGCCATTGTTGTTGATGTTGGTTCTCCGCTACTGCGCATGTCCAAATTTACGTGCGGGGAGCAGGGCGGAGGTGGGGGTCAGAGCAGAGGGGGATTTCACACCTAATACCCTCTCGCGGGTGTGAAAGAGAGCCCCCGCTGTGCAGCGTTTCTGAGTTGTCCCACTCTGCTGGCTGGATCTGAACACTTACATTTTCACCTGGAACACTGTCTTCGTATGAACGGTTGGTAGAAACCGACATCCAACTATACCGTTTTACTGCCACATTGTCTCCGTGTAAACTCAGCCTGAGTCTGCATCTACTGCTGCTGTAGTGATACTAAGCCAAGGGGCGGGACTAAAAGGCAGAAGGGGTGGGGCTAAGAGGCAGAAAGGGTGGGGCAAAACGGGTAAGACTTAGGGGCAGTTTTAAAATGACAAAAGAGGCAGAGGTCACGAAAAGACACGACCAGACACGATCGACCGTAAAAACATGGCAGACAAAAACATGGAAGACAAAACATGGACGCTCCTCTCAGCATCTGCCACGGCGCCAATAGAAGCGTTAGCTTCAACCAACCAAAAACAAGAACCAAAACATTGCGATGGAAATCACTGACTTCTACCGTCGTAATTTAAGCTCAGTTTGCATCAAAATTGTCTTAAAAGATCCATAGCACCACATATTTAACTCATTGTCTGCCATCAAAGACAATAGTAGTAGTAGTCAAAGGCGTTTTTTGATATTTTCATGCTCCCAGATGCCTATCATATCTAATATGTACAGGGATTAGCTTTAGAGCATATTTCATCGAGCCAGCAGGTGGCAGCAGCGCTGGGTCTGGATGTTTTGAAAACAGGATGCACTTGTTGCGCCTCTTTTTGTCTGAGACCGGTGATTTGAGTAAAACTTCCCTCTACTTGACAGGGATTACAGGGGAACGAAACAAAATTATTTTTGCTGATGAAAGTAGACAGTCGATTCTTTCAGAATCTCAGATTTCAGATAGTCACAGTACACAATATTCTGTGGGTCTTGAAAAATCAATAAAAACAATCAGAAACTGCTAGCAATATGAGAGTACCTGTTCTGAAATGGGCTAAGCACGACAGGGATAAACATGATAAACATACACAGAGCACAATGTCCTTTCATTTTGACGTATTGAAATATTTTGACCCATGTGATTCACTCTATTGACATATTGCCAGTTGTGAAAGACGAACAAAGCCCAAAAGGTGTGTAGGAGGATGTTCTACTTCCGGGTGGGTCCTCCTAATTGTCAATCATTCTGGTGATGTGCTCTTCAAACAAGACCAGAGAGTTTTATTCAAAAAGTGGAGCGGGCGGTTCTTTCCTAAAATGTTGGTACATCCTCCCATGTACTTTTGAACAAACTTCTGGTGTAACTTCTGGTGAAACTCATGCTCTCCGGTAGAACTTCTATGAGCTGCTTACTGCTCTTTCCAAACCCGGACATTAACTTGTGATGTCTCATTACTGCCTTCCGTCTCCGGCGCTTAACAAACCCCTCGTTTACATTGTTGCCTGGTTCAGAATATGTCCGTGAAAACGCCGGGCGCCCGATCCGAGCTTGTGTTGTGTGGTTGTTGTCAGATTAAAGCGCAGAGAGGCCGCGTGGGGGTTTTAAGGTAAGGCTTTATTACTCATCTCTGCAGAGCCCCTTTGAGAGCCAGGTCACACCTAACGCGATTACAGCCCGGGACAAAGGCTGCGTCTGCCTTTGAAGTTCCCCCAACGCCCACCACCACCGGGACCATCCGAGCGGGGAGCACTGCCTTCTATTGTGGCCCCGAGAAAGCTGCGAAAGCCGCTAAGATGAGAAGGTGGAGGGCCATTGTTCTGCAGAAGATCCAAGCAGCTTCACCTCAGATCACCCACAGGGAAGAGAAGAGGCTCCGGTGCATCTGGAGTCATGGAAATGGACTGGTTTTTACTAAAAGTATCAACTTTAATGTGGCGCAGAAACTTTGAAGCAGCTGTGGGTGTACCAAAGTACATCTGTGGAGGATCTCTGAGGAGCACAGGGACTGACCTCCTCCTGCTGGGACTCTGAGGAGCACAGGGACTGGTGTCCTGCTAGTCCCAAAGTCAGGACTAAAGATGCAGAGGCAGTGTTTCAGATTTATGCAGCTAAAATCTGGAAAAGTCTTCCTGAAAACAACTGAAAGATTTTATCTTCACTCTTTTTAATGTTCCATGTAAATAAACTTGTCGTGCCTTTTATTGTTTAAACCATTTTGTCGTCATATTCCTCAGGACTACATTATGTGGAAATGATGAAGTTCACATAAAATGTAGATTCAAGATAAAAATGTATTGTCATTGTGGCATAGAGCAGTGATATAAAGTTTAGAGAATCACCAACGTCACAGAAGTATGACCTCTGTGTTCGCCGCTGACCACAGCGCCCTCACCTGGTCACACCAGTGAACCACTTGATTCACAGGCTCTGAGCTTTGTTATGTAAAATAATCTTACAATAAGTTTAAAGTAAGTAGTTTATTTGTATAGCGCCTTTCACAGACCAGGATCACAAAGCGCTGCTCATTTAAAACATACAGAGAAAAATAATACACAAACAAGTCAGATTTAAAAACAAAGACACAGAAGAGGGTCCAACTCATGGACACAGGTCACAGAGATGTACAGTTCAGAGAGAAAGCCTGTGTCAAAGTGGTCTGAAAGTGTAATATTCCGTTATTAGCCATGCTGCAGTTGGCTGGATGACACCAAGACCTCAAAGATTTATCATACTTTTTGTGCAATTATCAATGATCTAATGATAACAGTGTGGAAAGTGTTCTCAATAAAACTTTATTTGTAGAGCGCGTGAGGAAAAGGACAAACAATGCAGAGGTCTGGGATGCACTTTTGCTAATGGCTGTTTGGACGGACAAAGGAGTAGAATTCTCCTCCGTGCCGACCGTTATTCCAGTTCGTTCCCCTCAGACACACACAGCACACAAAGGCGGAGTCATCGGAGAATTTCTGCACGTGTGTGTGTTGACTGTGAAGTCCAAAGTGTAGATCGTGAAGAGAAACTGAGGGACCCTGGTCAAAAAAGTGTTTTGAGAATGAAGGACCAATGGCTCTGTGTTTGACTTGTTTGATGTGTTAGCGACAGCTGAGTAGAGTCCTCCGAGATTACTACTGTTGTGATGTTCAGTGGTGCAGTGGTTAGCGCTTGAGCTTCACAGAAAGATGGTCCTGGGTTTGAGTCCAGCAGAAAGTCGTCTCTGCCTGAGAGTGAAGGAGGTGATGGACGGAGGCTCAACGTGAGTTTGTCATCTCGCTTCTGTAGTCTCGTTTCTGTTGTCTCTCTTCTGTCTTCAGAAAATATCTTCATCTGTGCTTTATGAGTAAAGTTGAAAGAGAGTTAGTGAGACATTCGACCAAAGCAAGTTTTAAATCTAACATGACGCACAGCTGTAATGAATATTGTTTTAGTGGAATGTTCCCAAGAAGTTAGGATTTGGAAGAGTGAGTTTGTGCCATGAGTCGCTCCGGTTTCCCCGACCTCTAAAAGCGTGAACATTGAACCCAGCAGGAGGCCAGTCCCTGTGCTCCTCAGAGTCTCAGCAGGAGGCCAGTCCCTGTGCTCCTCAGAGTCTCAGCAGGAGGCCAATCCCTGTGCTCCTCAGAGTCCCAGCAGGAGGCCAGTCCCTGTGCTCCTCAGTCTCATCAGGCCAGTCCCTGTGCTCCTCAGAGTCCCAGCAGGAGGCCAGTCCCTGTGCTCCTCAGAGTCTCATCAGGAGGCCAGTCCCTGTGCTCCTCAGAGTCCCAGCAGGAGGCCAGTCCCTGTGCTCCTCAGTCTCATCAGGAGGCCAGTCCCTGTGCTCCTCAGAGTCCCAGCAGGAGGCCAGTCCCTGTGCTCCTCAGTCTCATCAGGAGGCCAGTCCCTGTGCTCCTCAGAGTCCCAGCAGGAGGCCAGTCCCTGTGCTCCTCAGTCTCATCAGGAGGCCAGTCCCTGTGCTCCTCAGTCTCATCAGGCCAGTCCCTGTGCTCCTCAGTCTCATCAGGCCAGTCCCTGTGCTCCTCAGTCTCATCAGGCCAGTCCCTGTGCTCCTCAGTCTCATCAGGAGGCCAGTCCCTGTGCTCCTCAGAGTAGGATACGTCTCCTATGGCTTCTCTACTCATTCCAGACCTTCCACCACTTGATGCCTCCCACTGGTTTCTGCTGCTTCTAACGTCACAGAATAAACATATTTTACATTTGAGGATTTTCTAAACGAATGTAAATAAGTGAAACCCACTCTGTTCCATATTCATGGGATTAGAGCCCAGTGCAGCAGCAGCCGATTATCTACACCCCATCAAAACATGAGTTTGCTTCACGTTCACACTCCCACATCTCACTTCACCATCATCATCATCATCATCATCATCCCCATCATCATCCCCATCATCATCCCCATCATCATCATCCCCATCATCATCATCATCATCATCATCATCCCCATCATCATCCCCATCATCATCATCACATCATCATCATCATCCCCATCATCATCATCATCCCCATCATCATCATCCCCATCATCATCATCATCATCATCATCATCATCCCCATCATCATCCCCATCATCATCATCACATCATCATCATCATCCCCATCATCATCATCATCCCCATCATCATCATCATCCCCATCATCATCCCCATCATCATCATCACATCATCATCATCCCCATCATCATCACATCATCATCATCACATCATCATCATCATCATCACATCATCATCATCATCCCCATCATCATCCCCATCATCATCATCATCATCCCCATCATCATCCCCATCATCATCATCATCATCATCATCATCATCCCCATCATGGGCGACAGTAGCTCAGTTGGTAGAGCATTGGCCTTTGAGCCAGAGGGTCGTGGGTTCGAGCCCGATCTTCACCATCGACTCCCACTGTCTGCTGTCGTTGTGTCCTTGGCAAGACACTTAACCTCTGGGACCACCAGCCACAGTGGGGCGGCTGCGGCTGTGAAGTGCGGAACTGCTGTTGTGTCCTTAGGCAAGACACTTTACCCCTATTGCCTAGAATGAGTCTGGTTGGTGGTGGTCGGAGGGGCCGATGGCACAGACTGGTTGCCTCGCTTCTGTCAGTGTGCCCCAGGGCAGCTGTGGCTACAGTAGTAGTTTATCACCACCGTGTATGGAGTGAAAGAATAAGGACATGTGAAGCGTCTTTGAGTGTCCAGATTATTATTATCATCAACATCACCATACTCAGTTGGCTGGATGACACTACTTTGTGTCAGTGCCACATCAAAGTAAGAAAAAGGCCTCATTCGGCCCGCATATGAAGGGACTCTGAGGAGCACAGGGACTGACCTCCTGCTGTGACTCTGAGGAGCACAGGGACTGACCTCCTGCTGTGACTCTGAGGAGCACAGGGACTGACCTCCTGCTGTGACTCTGAGGAGCACAGGGACTGACCTCCTGCTGGTCCCAGAGTCAGGTCTAACTATGGAGATGAATCAATTTCTTCTCTGATTATGTTCAAATCCAGGTTCAAAACAGTTCTACAGTTTCTCTGCTACAACTGAGGATTGTCTCTGATAATGTTGAGGAACTGTTTATGATGTTCAGTTGCACTTTGGTTTCATAGTTAGTTCATACTCAAACAACAGGAGAGAGACCAGAGAGAGAGACCAGAGAGAGAGAGAGACCAGAGAGAGACCAGAGAGAGACCAGAGAGAGACCAGAGAGAGACCAGAGAGAGACCAGAGAGAGACCAGAGAGAGACCAGAGAGAGACCAGAGAGAGACCAGAGAGAGACCAGAGAGAGACCAGAGAGAGAGACCAGAGAGAGAGACCAAAGAGAGACCAGAGAGAGACCAGAGAGAGAGAGACTAGAGAAAAAGACCGGAGAGTGCCAATGTAAGAATAACCAAATTCTTAAATAAAACTGGTTGTGTGACTGTGTGGTTGTGGGTGTGTCCTGTGGCAGAGCTCAGACTGAAGGCGTTGAACAGGTGCAGCTGGCCCCTGCTCTGTGAGGGTGGGAAAGACCAGCAGAGGCCAGCGCTCGGACAAAGAAGCAGTGTTGACCATCACACCCGCGGGCCCTGGGAGGGAGCAGCAGCGCGATTGGAACAGTGTAAATCAGGGGTGTCAAACTCATTTTGGTCCGGGGGCCACATACAACCTAATCTGATCTCAAGTGGGCCGGACCAGATGCTCTACAAAAATATCCAAAAACGGTACAAAGTCCAACTTTTTGTGCACATAAACACATTTATTTAAAACTTCTTTTAAAACACTGTCCTTTAATACTAAGTTTTCTGTTACAAACTTAAATGTAACAGTGAGTTTTCCATAGTGCAAATAATGTAATGTATTTACAATATTACATTGAAAATGGTATTTCACAATATGTATACTAATATTTGTATGTTAGCTTTGTTTTAAGGCTTATTACAGAGAAAACTTGCTCACAAAGGTAAAGTAGACAGAAAAAAGCACTTTAACACAGCACCTCAGCTTAACCATCTTCAGTGTGGTACGGTCCATGGTTTTGTTATTGTCACATTAACCATCTTCAGTGTGGTAAGGTCCATGGCTATGTTATTATCAGAGAGAAAGCATCAAACTGACCCTGATTCAGTTGAATTGAACAAAACTACTTCCATAATGTGATCCATTCTTAACTGCAGCAGTGTCTCTGTGTAAAATACAGTCAAATGTCCAAAAATCATCACCTCCATTTGCAGCTTTGTCACTACACCTGTTTTTACCATCGGTACCAGGCTGAGAGCGCAGGACCAGTCCACTCTGTCCAACACACCAGCAACAGAACCAGCAGCAGCAGCGATCAAAACTCCTCTGTGATAGTTTCGGTAACACCACAAATGAATATGCGACATCAGTCTCTTATCAATGGCAACATGATGTTGGAAAAAGCGAGTGGTTTCTCAGGACACAGTCTGTATAAGAGTTTTAAAAACTCTCCCTCACTGTGCGGCTGCGATGCTAATGCCATGTTATGGTTAGCACTCAGGTAGCTTCCCTTTAACGCAGCAGCACTAACCTCTCGCTCTGGGCACAGACTGCTGTTTCTTCAGGGCCAGACACGTTTATCTTCTGTCTTCTCAATTCAAAGTGCCGTATTTATCGCCGAGTCTTGTAGATGTTATTCCTTCAGCACCGCCACTTGTTGCATGAAACCAAGCAGTTTCATTCGCAAATAAGAATTACTAATTTTTATTTATTTCATTATCATTATCATTATTATTATTATCATTATTATCATTTTATACATACATACATACATTACATAAATGAGCCGTGGGCCGTGTCAAATCTCTTGGCGGGCCGGATTTGGCCCGCAGGCCGCATGAATGACACTTAAAAAATAGTACTTCCATCATTTAAAGGTCCCATGTTTCATTTTTTGACGCTTTGAGGTTTTTTATCAATTCCCTCAAGCTTTAGTTAGAGCGCGATCTTTCTCTTTCATAACTGCGTAACAGACCAGAGAGAGAGACCAGAGATAGACCAGAGAGAGACCAGAGAGGGACCAGAGAGAGACCAGAGAGGGACCAGAGAGAGACCAGAGAGGGACCAGAGAGAGACCAGAGAGAGACCAGAGAGAGGCCAGAGAGAGACCAGAGATAGACCAGAGAGAGACCAGAGATAGACCAGAGAGGGACCAGAGAGAGACCAGAGAGGGACCAGAGAGGGACCAGAGAGAGACCAGAGAGAGACCAGAGAGAGACCAGAGATAGACCAGAGAGAGACCAGAGATAGACCAGAGAGAGACCAGAGAGGGACCAGAGATGGACCAGAGAGAGACCAGAGAGAGAGACCAGAGAGAGAGACCAGAGAGAGAGAGACCAGAGAGAGACCAGAGAGAGAGACCAGAGAGAGAGACCAGAGAGAGAGACCAGAGAGAGACCAGAGAGAGACCAGAGAGAGACCAGAGAGAGAGACCAGAGAGAGAGACCAGAGAGAGAGACCAGAGAGAGAGACCAGAGAGAGACCAGAGAGAGAGACCAGAGAGGGACCAGAGATAGACCAGAAAGAGACCAGAGATAGACCAGAGAGAGACCAGAGATAGACCAGAGAGAGACCAGAGATAGACCAGAGAGAGACCAGAGAGGGACCAGAGATGGACCAGAGAGAGACCAGAGAGAGAGACCAGAGAGAGAGACCAGAGAGAGAGAGCACAGAGAGAGACCAGAGAGAGAGACCAGAGAGAGAGACCAGAGAGAGAGACCAGAGAGAGACCAGAGAGAGAGACCAGAGAGAGAGACCAGAGAGAGACCAGAGAGAGACCAGAGAGAGACCAGAGAGAGAGACCAGAGAGAGAGACCAGAGAGAGAGACCAGAGAGAGAGACCAGAGAGAGACCAGAGAGAGAGACCAGAGAGAGAGACCAGAGAGAGGGACCAGAGATAGACCAGAAAGAGACCAGAGAGAGACCAGAGAGAAATCAGAGACCCTCAAGCTTTAGTTAGAGAGCGATCTTTCTCTTTCATAATCGAGAGGCAGCAAAACTTTCTGTGGGAAGTATGGTAACTTAAGCACCATCCTCTCCTCATTAGATCTTTACAAGAATAAAGTTAATCAAATGTTTAATTGAACTGTTCCAGAACTAAGATACCGTGAAACTGGGTTTAGTCTGCGGCAACAGTGGCTCAGTTGGTAGAGCATTGGCCTTGGAGCCTTAAGGTCATAGGTTTGAGCCCAAGACTTTCCGATTCCCACTGATGTCTGCTGTCATTGTGTCCTTGGGCAAGACACTTCACCTCTGGGAACAGCAGGTGCCACAGTGGGGCGGCTGCGGCTGTAAAGTGCCAAACTGCAAATGAATAATGACATGTGAGGCGTCTTTGAGCGTCCAGAAAAGTGCTGTAAAAAACTGATGCATTATTAGCCAAAAGCTGACCTTGAATCCTGGTGTTACTCCCACAATAAAAGACGCTAACGAGGCATAGATCTGTAAGGACAGTGCTACTAACTCGTTACCTGTGAACGAAATAAGGATCGTCTGATTCTGGATCGAGGACATAGGGCTCTACGTGACAGAGCGTCATTGTGGTAAAAAAAAAGTTTATTCTCAGGTCTGGAATCTTCCTGGGTCGCTGCAGCAGGAGGACTGGGCCTCTTCCTGGGTCGCTGCAGCAGGAGGACTGGGCCTCTTCCTGGGTCACTGCAGCAGGAGGACTGGGCCTCTTCCTGGGTCGCTGCAGCAGGAGGACTGGGCCTCTTCCTGAGTCACTGCAGCAGGAGGACTGGGCCTCTTCCTGGGTCGCTGCAGCAGGAGGACTGGGCCTCTTCCTGGGTCGCTGCAGCAGGAGGACTGGGCCTCTTCCTGGGTCACTGCAGCAGGAGGACTGGGCCCCCTCTTGGGTCGCTGCAGCAGGAGGACTGGGCCTCCTCCTGGGTCACTGCAGCAGGAGGACTGGGCCTCCTCTTGGGTCACTGCAGCAGGAGGACTGGGCCTCTTCCTGGGTCGCTGCAGCAGGAGGACTGGGCCTCTTCCTGGGTCACTGCAGCAGGAGGACTGGGCCTCTTCCTGGGTCGCTGCAGCAGGAGGACTGGGCCTCTTCCTGAGTCACTGCAGCAGGAGGACTGGGCCTCTTCCTGGGTCGCTGCAGCAGGAGGACTGGGCCTCCTCCTGGGTCACTGCAGGAGGACTTAGCGTGATGGACAGTATGATGTAAGCAGCAGTCAGTCATGTGGCGGAGAGCGTTTGAAGGTCCTGAAATCCTCCTGTGAGCAGAGTGTGCGCCCCGAGGCTGCTCTGACGAGGCTCTGTCAGAAACCCACTCGCTCTCATCAGTCACAGACGACACATATTTACACAGAGACGCAAAGAAACAACAGATTCAGGTCATTACACCGTCCTGACGTGGAGCGAACACAACACGAAGCTTTTCATCGCCAGGATATTTCAGGAGTCGTGGTTTTGACAAGTTTAGTTCTTTGAAATTCAATTATTGATTTGTCTCCGATAAAAGTTGTCATTCAACTTTTGTCCATCATAGCTTCATAGCTTTTTTGGAGCTAGGAGAATTGCTGCTTAAACCAGTCTCCACATGGACTACAGGCCGTCTGTGGTACTGCAGCCACAGAGACCTCAGTGTTCAGTAAAACAGCTCGTCCTCAGAGAAAGAACATTAGTGTCTCTTTTCATCCTCAACTTTTTGAATTTGAACAGTTTGATTCTTTGATCTGCTGTTGTTGCTGAGAGAGAAACCAGAGAGAGACAAGTGAGACCAGAGAGAGAGAAAGAAGGATTTACTTTGTCCCTTTAGCAAAACGTGTCATCTGCATTTGACCCATCTCCATTGGGGCCTCTGCTCAGAGCCCATGGTTTCCCGTACCTTTAAAACATGTAATAAAGGTAAAATCAACCTCTGGAGATGGGTCCACTGTTACTACGGCAACCACTGCTCCTGATAGACTGCTCCAACAGAGATGGGTCAAATGCAGAAGATACGGTACGAGGACGAATAAAGTATATCCTTTTTTCCTTCTCTCTAGTCTCGCTTTTGTCTTCTCTGATCTCTCTGTTGACTCGCTTGCGTTTCTCTCTGGTCTCTCTGATCCTTCTCTGGTTTCTCTCTCTGGAGCCTTGCCAACAACAGACCGGGATTCAAACCCAGCTTCTGTCAAACCTGAGAAGAGAGAGTGCTAACCACTCAGCTGCCGTGCTGGGGTTAAGGATGAGAGCGCGGTGCCAGCTCTGCATAAGCTCATTGGATCCGCTCCGGTGCCAGGGCCGCACTTCATTAGCCTCACTTTCATTTCTGCTCCTCAGCTGTAAACGTAAAGTGGGCACCGCTGTATATCCGCTGATCCTACAGGAGGGAGGGGGGTGAGAGGTGGAGGGAGGAAGGTCTTTGTTGTGCTGTCAGCGATAATCTCTCCCCAGGGTGACCGCCCCCCTCCACCTCATCAGCCCCCGGAAGCAGCAGCAGCCAGGAGCACCCACATGTTCTGTACCTGCTGCTTTTAAAGGAGAAATATGATCTAGTCTCTCTCTAGCCTATCTAGCTCTCTGGTCTCCCTCTCTGGTCTCTCTCTCTGGTTCTGGTCTTGGTCTCCCTCTCTGGTCTCTCTCTAGCCTCTAGTGCCTTTCTGGTCTTTTGCTGGTTTCACAATCTGGTCTCTCTCTCTCTGGTCTCTCTCTGGTCTCCTTTCTTTGGCTGTGATGTCACCGAACCGCAGTCACAAAACCAACAAATTGTCGATGGTGCAACGATGAAACTTCAGAGACCAGAAAGAGACCAGCGAGAGACCAGAGAGACTAAAAAAAGACCAGATGAAGACCAGTGAGAGAACGACCAGAGATACTAGAGAGACCAGAGGGAGAGCGACCAGAGAGAGACCAGAGACCAAAGAGAAACTTGAGTGACTTCAAAGATGACATGTCCCAGCAGTTCTATGACGTTTATGATGTTGTTCACAGTGAGAGCAGAGAAGGGGGCGGGGATAGGGGATAGGTGAAACAGACATTTCCTGAGCACTTCAAATCCTCAATCGCAGGACGTCAGAGGACCCCGGTCGTGAGCAGAGCGCCCCCGTGTGGCCGCAGCTGGGACGTCCTGTGCTGGCCCCGTGTGGATGAAGGCAGCCCGCTTATTTACGAGCTGAGCTGATGCAGGGAGTGTGTGTGCGACAGGATGACTTACTGTGCACATGCAGGAGATTCACGGCTGTTTAAAATGCATTGGATTTCCATATCGGCCGCTTTGAGACGCTGTGGCTCCGCTCCTTTTATCATGTTTTTATTTCCACACAAACAAGGAATGTATGTGTGCGGTTTGTTGGTTAAACCTTTACTGGAGTCATCCTGCTCTATATGGACCAATGGCTCCTGTGTGTTTTTAATATTGCATTTCCGTTTGATTCTCTGATCTGTTGTTGGCAAATTGACAACTTTGTTCAGTCCTGAGAAGACTGCTGTTGATTTAGAGCGGTGCACAAGAACATTGAATGTAATTAAATTGGACTGAGGAGCACAGGGACTGGCCTCCTGCTGGTCCAGAGTCAAGACTAAACATGGGGAGGCAGTGTTTCAGATTCATGCAGCTAAAACAAGGAACAGTCTTCCTGAAAATGTGACACAGGCTTCTTCTCTGACAACGTTCAAATCCAGGTTAAAAACACTTTTTCTGCTGAAACTGGAGGATTTCATTTATTTTAATGCTGTGTGTGATTTTGTCTTGTTCAGTCTGAGTCAGCTTGTGAATGGACTGTGCTCCACATGTTTTATGATGGAGTCTCTGAAGCCAAGGTTCAGTGACATTATTAAAGAGAAAATAATCCGCAAAACCCCGCTCCCATCTCGGTGTGGAGTGAGAGACAATTGCGCAAAAATAATAATTGTAAACAGCTTTGTGACTCTGGTTTGTGAAAGGCGGTATATAAATAAAGATTACTTACTTAAATAACAGAAAACACGGATGGAAACAGGAGACACTCGACTGTTTCATCTGATCAACAATAAGAGTCAGTCTGTCGTCCAAACTACAGGAGACGAGGAGGAAGAAGAGGATGAACTCCTGAGCAACACCTTCTTCCTGTGGAGTGTTTGTACTACACTGATAGTTCTCTGGTTCTAATGCTGCTCTTGGAGAAAGAACCAGAGATCTGCTGTCAAAGGTTCATGAGACTATCCTGACTTTTTACACCTGATAATAGTCCACAGGATTGACACATTGAACATTTAAAATAAATAAATAATAAAGTTTTAGCATCAAATACAAAATGTAAATCAACTTTAAATACTCTGCTGAATTATAACAGATCAATGTTTCGTTACGTATTGTAAATACACAAACACACGCATTTCAAATAAAGATCAATAACGTCCATATTAATTCATAGCTGTGGAGGTAAAGAGTCTCCTTTTTTCATAAATTGTACTAACGTCAAATACTGAGGTCCTTGGTCTGAAAAACGCTGTAGAAATAAAGCGTTAATGTTCGTAAATAAACTTAAAGATCAAGGTAAAAGATAATGTTGCGTGGCCTCTGGAACGTGCTTCTGTGGCTCCCTCTGGTGGTCATGTGACACACCTGCAGCAGAATGTGGGCAGTACATTTACTGACGTCCCATTTCCTCCACTGAATAAGTCTTTGCAGCTCAGAGCTCAGACTGAATTTAAGAAAAGACCAAATCGTCTGTTATTTCAATAAATCTTTATTTCTCTTTTGTATCATAAAGTCTAGAATGGGTAGAAACTGTACACAAAGCAAGGCACATCAGTCCTGCAGCAGCATTCACCTATTTTCATCTATTTACAAACCATTTATAACAGAAAAATTATTATAATACACTTTATTATGGTTCAGCTTCAAACAAAATGCTTTAGACATAAATATTATTAGTGCAGTGAAGAGGGAGGGGTCAGAAAAGACCTTTGTTCTTCTTGACGTTGACCTGTTTCCACCCGGGAAGACTGAAGAAGTCCTCTCTGCTCATGTCCAGGGCCGTCTGCAACAGGCCACATGGTCACCCACAGGTCACATGGTCACACATAGGCCACATGGTCACCCACAGGTCACCCGCACGTCACATGGTCACCCCCAGGTCACATGGTCACACATAGGCCACCCGCACGTCACATGGTCACATACGTCACATGGTCACCCACAGGTCACCCACAGGTCACATGGTCACACATAGGCCACATGGTCACCCACACGTGAAAAAGGACCTCAGTCTGTTCCTGCGTAATCCACATTAGAGGGAAATGTCAGATTGTTCATACGTACAAATACCTTGGTATCGTGCTTGATGACACCCTCACTTTCAAACCCCATATTCAGAATCTTGCAAAGTAGCTCAAACTTAGATTGGGCTTCTTTTTCAGAAATAAATTTTGTTTTTCTTTTAATGTGAAAAAGCGGCTTGTTACTGCAACATTTTTATCGATTTTAGATTATGGAGACCTGATATAAATGAATATCTCAACTCAAAGTCTCCGTCAGATTGACACTTTGTATCATTCTTCTCTGAGGTTCATTACAAACTGTAAAGCCTTGACTCACTGTGAATCATATTCTCGAGGGGAATGGCCTTTGTCCACCAGAAGGTTTGGACACTGGTGCACTTTCATTTATAAGGCTATGCTTGGTCTGCTGCCTTCATACATCTGCCATTTACTCGCACAAAGAGGTTGGTTCATATGGTTTGGATCAAATGATCTTTTGTTGCCCTTTGTTCCTTTTGCACAGAACTGGGATAAAAAAGCTTTTGCACATGCTGCTCATACTACATGGAACGTGTTGCAAAAAGACTGGAAATTATCTGAACTTATTTCATTGAATTCTTTTAAATCCAGATTGAGACTTGTTCAGTGAAATGTAACTTTTTATAATCCGTAATTTTATGAAATTTTATGTAACCGTTTTATGATATGTAAGTGTTTTATAATATGTATGTATGTAACTTCTGTCCAGGACTCCCTTGAAAAAGAGGTTCTTAATCTCAATGGGACTTTCATGGTTAAATAAAACAATAAAACATGTCACATGGTCACCCGCAGATCCCCGTAGGAGGTGAACTTCTACGGGGATCACTAAAGTATCTATGAGTGAGTGAGTGCGTACTCGAGTGAGTGAGTGAGTGAGTGCGTACTCGAGTGAGTGAGTGCATACTCGAGTGAGTGAGTGCATACTCGAGTGAGTGAGTGCATACTCGAGTGAGTGAGTGCATACTCGAGTGAGTGAGTGCATACTCGAGTGAGTGAGTGCATACTCGAGTGAGTGAGTGCATACTCGAGTGAGTGAGTGCATACTCGAGTGAGTAGAGTGCATACTCGAGTGAGTGAGTGCATACTCGAGTGAGTGAGTGCATACTCGAGTGAGTGAGTGCATACTCGAGTGAGTGAGTGTAGTGCATACTCGAGTGAGTGAGTGAGTGAGTGCATACTCGAGTGAGTGAGTGAGTGCATACTCGAGTGATGAGTGAGTGCATACTCGAGTGAGTGAGTGAGTGAGTGCATACTCGAGTGAGTGAGTGAGTGCATACTCGAGTGAGTGAGTGAGTGAGTGAGTGCATACTCGAGTGAGTGAGTGAGTGAGTGAGTGCATACTCGAGTGAGTGAGTGCATACTCGAGTGAGTGAGTGCATACTCGAGTGAGTGAGTGCATACTCGAGTGAGTGAGTGCATACTCGGAGTGAGTGAGTGAGTGCGTACTCGAGTGAGTGAGTGAGTGCGTACTCGAGTGAGTGAGTGAGTGCGTACTCGAGTGAGTGAGTGAGTGCGTACTCGAGTGAGTGAGTGAGTGCGTACTCGAGTGAGTGAGTGAGTGCGTACTCGAGTGAGTGAGTGAGTGAGTGAGTACATACTCGAGTGAGTGAGTGAGTGAGCATACTCGAGTGAGTGAGTGAGTGCATACATACTCGAGTGAGTGAGTGAGTGCATACATACTCGAGTGAGTGAGTGCGTACTCGAGTGAGTGAGTGAGTGAGTGCATACTCGAGTGAGTGAGTGAGTGAGTGCATACTCGAGTGAGTGAGTGAGTGAGTGAGTGCGTACTCGAGTGAGTGAGTGAGTGAGTGCATACTCGAGTGAGTGAGTGAGTGAGTGCATACTCGAGTGAGTGAGTGAGTGAGCATACTCGAGTGAGTGAGTGAGTGCATACATACTCGAGTGAGTGAGTGAGTGAGTGCATACTCGAGTGAGTGAGTGAGTGAGTGCATACTCAAGTGAGTGAGTGAGTGAGTGCATACTCGAGTGAGTGAGTGAGTACATACTTGAGTGAGTGAGTGCATACTCGAGTGAGTGAGTGAGTGAGTACATACTCGAGTGAGTGAGTGAGTGCATACTCGAGTGAGTGAGTGAGTACATACTTGAGTGAGTGAGTGCATACTCGAGTGAGTGAGTGAGTGAGTACATACTCGAGTGAGTGAGTGAGTGCATACTCGAGTGAGTGAGTGAGTGCGTACTCGAGTGAGTGAGTGAGTGAGTACATACTCGAGTGAGTGAGTGAGTGCGTACATACTCGAGTGAGTGAGTGCATACTCGAGTGAGTGAGTGAGTGAGCATACTCGAGTGAGTGAGTGAGTGCATACATACTCGAGTGAGTGAGTGCATACATACTCGAGTGAGTGAGTGAGTGAGTGAGTGCGTACTCGAGTGAGTGAGTGAGTGAGTGCATACTCGAGTGAGTGAGTGAGTGAGTGCATACTCGAGTGAGTGAGTGAGTGCATACATACTCGAGTGAGTGAGTGAGTGAGTGCATACTCGAGTGAGTGAGTGAGTGAGTGCATACTCAAGTGAGTGAGTGAGTGAGTGCATACTCGAGTGAGTGAGTGAGTACATACTCGAGTGAGTGAGTGAGTACATACTCGAGTGAGTGAGTGCATACTCGAGTGAGTGAGTGAGTGAGTACATACTCGAGTGAGTGAGTGAGTACATACTCGAGTGAGTGAGTGAGTGAGTGCGTACTGGAGTGAGTGAGTGAGTGAGTACATACTCGAGTGAGTGAGTGAGTACATACTCGAGTGAGTGAGTGAGTACATACTCGAGTGAGTGAGTGAGTGAGTACATACTCGAGTGAGTGAGTGAGTGAGTGCATACTCGAGTGAGTGAGTGAGTGAGTGCATACTCGAGTGAGTGAGTGAGTGAGTGCGTACTGGAGTGAGTGAGTGAGTGAGTGCGTACTCGAGTGAGTGAGTGAGTGCGTACTCGAGTGAGTGAGTGAGTGAGTGCATACTCGAGTGAGTGAGTGAGTGCATACTCGAGTGAGTGAGTGAGTGAGTACATACTCGAGTGAGTGAGTGAGTGAGTACATACTCGAGTGAGTGAGTGAGTACGTACTCGAGTGAGTGAGTGAGTGAGTACGTACTCGAGTGAGTAGTGTAGTGTTGGTTTTTTTCTTTTGTTAATAAACAGACACCAGTTCTCGAGTGTGAGAACAGTAGGGTCCCGTGTGTGTGGCGCACCTGGAAGTCGTGCTCACAGAGATACAGCTCCAGCCGCAGGGGGTCCACTCCCTCGGGCAGTGGGCGGGACAGCAGCTGGGAGAGAGGGTATGTGCTCTGGCAGAGGCGGGCCAGCACCTCCTGCACCAGGATGATCTGCTGACACACCTCTGCCTCCTGCCACACACAGGGATAGGATTCAGGACAAGAAGCTCCGCCTGAGACCCCTCCCCCTCCAGAGCCTTTCCACCTGCCCCGTTTAACCAGTACCAGGTCCTTCTTTAGTCCTTCTTGGTCCTGGTTCTACCTAGCCCGAGTGCTGCTGGAAGCAATGGTTACCAAGGAATTTACCCAGATACTGGTGTGTGGTGGGTAGGTTGCTAGGATACAGTACCAGTTACTAAAGCGCATTGGAAACAGCAACCAAGTAGAGCTGAGTAGCGCTTACGCCTCCTCCCCCTCTCACCGCTGCAGCCCCTCACCCCTGCAACTCTTCCCCCTCTCACCCCTGCGACTCCCCCCCCTCTCATCACCACGGTCCCCCCTCTCACCCTCTCTGTGATCTCGGCGATGTCCTCGCGGTGCTCCCAGGTGGGGAACATGTTGGTGAAGGTCAGAGGCTCCAGACCGGCGTGGATCAGGTAGGCCTTCGGGGGCTTCTGCTCACACTTCCCTAAAGCAGAGGTCAGAGGTTAAAGGGCTGAAGCCTCTAATAAGAATGTGTAGTCATTGGTAATTAACAATATATTGTCATTTCTGGACCATAAGCAACTACTTTTTCTAGTTCTTTGATCCCTGCGGCTTATATAGCGCTGCGGCTGCGAGTGTTTTTGTTATGGAAGAGTTGTCAGAACACAAAGTGTGAAGAACCTTATTGTTAGATCACGTGTAATACTCCACTTGTGTACATTTCTTCTTCGTTATTGAAACTTTCTGACCTCTTCAGGACTGGTTCTGGGCCTAGAAAGAGGTTCAGAGAAGAGCATGTGCTAGTTACCTTGGCAGTAGTCCAGCACCGTCTCCATGGCACACTTGCGGTCCTGGTCCCAGCGGATTCGGGCCGATCCGGTCTCGGAGTCCTGCGGCCACCAGCCCTGCCACAGGTACACCTCATGATGGTTGTCCACAAGGAACAGGCCTGAGGACACACCAGCAGCTTTACACATGGTACGCTCAAAGACACTTCACATGCCCTTATTCATTCACTCCATACAAGGGGGTGATAAAATACTATGGTAGCCACAGCTGCCCTGGGGCACACTGACAGAAACGAGGAAACCAGTCTGTGTCATAGGCCCCTCCCACTAACACTAACCAGCCCCACTTTGGCACCTGGTGTTCCCAGAGGTCTCCCATCAAAGTACTGACCAAGCCCTGCCCTTTACAGCATCAGAGGTCTGACGGGATTTGGCTTTCACATGTTGATCTGCAGGAGGCGCCACAGATATTAATATCCAAAACCCATTCCAGAGCGTTTCCAGAGCTTCCAAACTAGATCGGTAGGTTCCCGGCCCCTGGTCCCTAACCTCTAGTCCTAACCCCTGGTACCCCTCACTGCTGGTACCTGGCTGCTGGGCTTGATAGAGGTCGTCCTGGAGGAAGGGCATGGGGTTGATCCGCTGAGGCTCCCTGGCCGGGTACAGCAGCTCCACCGCAGTGAAGTCCCCAGAGCTGGAGCTGAGGTGGAACAGGCGAGGGGTGAAGTGGAAGCGGCCCGGGTCTGAACCAGAGCAGAGCTGTGGTTAGGACCAGGGGGATGGAGTGTGTGCGCGCGTGTGCGTGTGCGTGTGCGTGTGCATGTGCATGTGCGTGTACATGTGCGTGTCTGTGCATGTGCGTCGTATTTAAAATGACGACAATGGAGTCTGGAACTATTCTAATGGAATGACGCAGTGATACAACTCCACCAGAAGAGGGCGATGTGCACTTGTTTGGGGCCGTTTCTGCTTCTTTAGTATCGTTCAAAGTCACTACACCCTACAGTACATCTATGGCCCCGTTTCCACCAGCGCCCTACTCTACTCTACCTAGTTGTGTTTCCATCACGCTTTAGTATCTGGTGCTGTATCCTACCCACAGCTAACCACACTTCTTGGTGACATGGTATTTACAACAGTTTAGTACCAGCTCGGCCTGGATAGAACCAGGACCAAGGGGGACCACATAGGCCCAGACAGATACTTACATTTCTGTTGTGTGTGGAACAACTTGGATCTAAAGTGGATATAGGGATTTTGGAGAAGAGAGCGCACAAGGGAGTGTGCATGAGAGGGTGCATGTGAGAGAGTGCACGTGAGAGTTTGCAGCTGGACCTTGGAGCATGCAGTCGTAGGCCTTCCTGTCCCGTCGGCCCAGAGCCTTCCAGAATCCCGCAGGCTCCGCCCCCTCCTCGCACTCCAGGACCGTGACCCGACTGGAGCTGTGCAGGCCGGTCTCCAGAGGACAGCTGGACACAACAACAACAGTCACTGCACGTCCAAGAACAAAGGAATAGTTTATTTACAAAAACAGATAAATGCCATTAGGAAAAAAAAAAAAAACGTTTTACCAATACCATAATTTACCAAGAAGTTTTTGAAAGTCAGATATATTTTAGTGCCATACAAATAAATGTTTACCCCTCTGTATTAATTCAAAAGTGCAAAAAAACATGTTGAAGGTTGTAGCTAGAGAAATACTACTGTTTTTGTGAATAGACTAGTGTAACATTTTTGAGCAGATTACAGTGAACTTTGGTTTTTCTTTGGCCCCACTCTCCTCTCACTGCAAACAATAACCTATGAATTGCTTCAATTTTGACTTATTTTTTATCAATTGCTCACCGTCCTCTCTCTGATACGATTGGGCACAAACCCCCTCTCCCTGATCGGATTGGCCACGCCCACTCACTTCTCTTTGATCCGATTGGCCGCGCTCCGGGCCACCTCTCGGGTGTGCTCCTGGGTCTTGCAGCCGTGCCACAGGTAGATGAGAGACTGGGTGACGCTGAGCAGCAGCATGGAGACCCGAGAGCGCAGGCTGCTGCAGTGACAGCTCACCTCCAGCAGGTGGCCCTCCTCCACCAGCTCCCCACGCACACAGTACAGACGCCACGAGTCTGAGCACAGGGACACATGAGGAGTAGGATGATGATGATGGACACTGAAGACACCCACACTTACTCATTATGGGAAGTTTAGCGACTTTTACTCCGGAAAATTCTCCCGCGCTACAATGAATTCTCCCCACATTACAAACATCACATCAGAGCACATTACATCTGGTTATGAGAAGATTTCTGTCTTTCATTTTAATATCTTATTTTCACATTCAAAACTGTACCAAAGCAAAAAGCCTGGAGGTGTGGTGTGTTGAGGCCACGTGTGCGGAGTCCACAGATTGAGCTGAGAGTTGGGCTTACTGTGGGTCGAGTCCCCGTCCTCCTCCCTCCTCCCAGAATGCACCACCATGCCTCCTTTGAAACACTGCAGGAAACAGGGAGGCTCTTTGCCCTGCTGCACCAGCACCTGCAAAACACACAACAGTCAACACACAACTGAACACACAGTTGTCCTGAATTAGTCCCGGGACAGGGGTTCACATGCTTTACACAGACGCCACATACTATGTGTTTGTCATCATTACATTTCTTGTATTTGATTCTGTAACTGTTTGATTCTCTGATCTGTGTTGGCAAATCAACAATGTTGTCAAGTCCTCCCAATGACAGCTGTGATTTAGGGATGTACAAAAATAAATCTAATAGCTTAAAGCTATACAGGAGGACTTACCCAAATGAACAAAACTCTCTGGTCTTATTTGACGAGCAGGTATCACCAGAATGATTGACAGTTAGGAGGACCAATAGTCTTGATGATCCACCAAGAAGTAGAAAATCCTCCATTATTCCTTTAAGCAGGAGGTGTGATGGTCCCACTGACCTGTGCCCCTCGCTCCTCGTCCAGTTCCACCGTCATGAGAGCAGACGTCCCCTTCTCGCTGATCGTGGAGCATCGTCCCTGCCAGAAGAAGTACACACACTTCTCTTTCCCGGGGACACAGGTCCTGACGGGCTCCAGACTCTGCCAGCGCCCCACTGCAACACAACCACTGCCTTTTATTCACAACACACAATCTCGACATACAGTATGTTTAGACAGTGTTCAGGAGTGAGAGGCCAATGCAGTCAAAATGCTAAAAAGTGTTTTAAGCTAAAGTTAATAAACCCACAACAAATTTATATTTTTAGTGGTGGGGGAAACCGGAGCACCTGGAGGAAAACCTGGAGGAGACCGTCCTGAGGCGCTGACCTTGAACTTCCACTTGAGCACGTAGGCACACAAGAGACGGTGCCCAAGAGAGCACATGTGAGAGCGCGCATGAGAGAGAGTGCATGTTAGAGTGCACGTGGGCGAGTGCATGTGAGTGTGCATGAGAGAGAGTGCATGTGAGAAAATGCAAGAGTGCATGAGAGAGCGCGCAAGAGTGCATGTGAGAGTGCACGAGAGAGTGCAAGAGAGCGCACGCATGTGAGAGCGCACGTGAGAGAATGCATGTGAGAGTGCATGTGAAAGAGTGCACGTGGGAGAGTGCACTAACCCACAACAAATATATATTTTGAGGTGGGGGAAACCGTAGCACCTGGAGGAAACCCTGAAGGAGACCGACCTGAGGCGCTGACCATGAACTTCCACTTGAGCACGTAGGCGTCTCCTTCATGGAACTGGCCGATGCTCTGCTGGGGGAGGCGGCTGTAGTCGAACTCCAGGATATGCCACACCTCCACCCCCAGAGTGCTGACCTCGTGGCTCCTGCCCTCCTCCCCCTCCACCAGCCCCCAGCCCCGGCCCACGTTACAGCCGTCCAGCACCGAGCAGACGGGGGCGCGGTGAGGGGGGAGCATGCGGGCCGCGCTGTAGGCACGAGGGGGGAGAGAGAGGGGCTGCTCCTGCAAACACACAACCACCGATGTTTGGATCCTCAGCTGGAAACGGCACCAAGGGTAAATGATAATAGATATATTTTTCTTTTTTAGGGTAGAGTCGAGTCGAGCAGAGAAAGGTAGAGTAGAGCAAGGTAGAGTAGAGCAAGGTAGAGTAGAGCAAGGTAGAGTAGAGCAAGGTAGAGTAGAGCAAGGTAGAGTAGAGCAAGGTAGAGTAGAGCAAGGTAGAGTAGAGCAAGGTAGAGTCGGGTAGAGCCGAGCCGAGCCGAGCATTGTTTATTGTTTATTGGGGATCCCCATTAGCTTCCACCAATGTGGTTGCTAATCTTCCTGGGGTCCCAGTTAAGACGAGTGTACTCCAAAAAATTCAAAATAAATAATACATTAATCAATACAATACATAAATGAATTCATTGCCATCAGTAGAGTCGAGTCGAGCAGGGTTGAGTCAAGTCGAGCAGGGTCGGGTCGAGTCGAGCAGGGTCGAGTCGAGTCGAGCCGAGCCGAGCAGGGTAGAGTAGTGTAAGTAGAAACGGGGCTGTATGCCTGATGTCAGTCCGTGGCTGCAGCTCACAGACCTTGCTCCTGAGCTGCTGCTCGTTCATGTTAATGGGGAGGGGCCGGCTGCTCTCGCTCCAGTCCCAGAACTTCTCCTTGAACAGAGTGGTCTCGTTGTGCTGCGTGAGGCGCCCGAACACGGCCCAGTCCGGTCTGCCATGGCCTTTCCTGAAAACAACCAGTGGAAATCTCACTAAGGCAGAAGTGGGCATGTCTGAGTCAGATCTGGTCACAACAAATTCAGCATCTTTTTTTTTTTTAAAGACTCACTAATTATGAGGAGAAAAAGTGTGTGTGTTTATGTGCGCATACTTGCGTGTGTGTGTCTATACCTGTGGGTCTGTGTGTATCAGTGTATGTGTGATCGTCTATGTGTGCAGGTGTCATTGTGCGTCTGTGTGTGTGAGAATTGTGTGTGCTTACGTGTGCGTCTGTACGTGTGATTGTGCGTCTGTTTGCATGTGCGTGTGTGCGCGCGTGCGTGTGTGCGCGCGTGCGTGTGTGCACTCACTTGGGGATGAGGCTGTTGCTCTCCCCCGGGTCCAGGGGGTTGATGTCACAGTTAGAATAGTCGAAGGTTCCGTTCCACAGGTGCTTGGCGAGCTGGAACGCCACCTTCCTCTGGGCCAGCGTCACCTCCTTCCCGTGCCAGATGTACATCTCACTGCCGAAGTCAAAGACCAGTACCTGCAGCACACACATGGTACCGAGCACGTAGTACAGGCCACATGGTACTGGCCACATGGTACTGAGCACATGGTACTGAGCACATGGTACTGAGCACATGGTACTGAGCCAGATCTGACATGATATGGCCCAATATATAATATAATTCATCAGTCATCATTATGACTTCAGCTGTAGACTGTTCATTGCTATTCAACCTGTCCCCATCTCTCTCCCCGTCTCTCTCCCAGTCTCCGTCTCTCTCCCAGTCTCCGTCTCTCTCCCAGTCTCCGTCTCTCTCTCAGTCTCCGTCTCTCTCTCAGTCTCCGTCTCTCTCTCTCTGTGGTTGTGTGCTTGTTTTATGAGTGAGGGGTTGGAACCAAAAATTAATCTTCTTCGTCCACCTCTTTTTCAAACTGTGGGCTGTGGTTTATTTTTTGTACCTCGTTTTGCCATTGGGGGTTCAAAAGGTTTGAAAAAAAACAATGACTTAAAGAGAATATAAATACCACTTTGGACAAGATTAAAGTTGTCAAATTTGACTTTGAAATTAGAAAATGGACAAACAAACGCACACGTTTCTGAGTGTGTGACTGAGACATGTGAATCTAGAAGTAAAGGGGTAGAGTGACGCGGCCGCCCTGGACACACAGAATCACGTGGGACTGTTGCCGTGTCTGACCTCTGTGGGTGCGAGCAAGGAGCAGCGTGGGATCTTGGCCCAGAACAGGTCGTCGGGCACCAGCTTGTCCTCGCTCAGTCGGTACACACAGTTGGTCTCCACGATGGCTGCCTCGTACAGCTCGTCCTCGTCCGGAGTCCCCGCCCCTGAAACACAAACACCACGGATCCTCAGCCAACAACAGTGCGGGTGGGAGAGGTGCGAGAGCGTGGGTCGTTCATCGCTGCTTGCGGCTACAATTGTTAAACTTTATCAATCAATGGAACAATAAATACACAGCAGAATTACATTGCTTGGTTCAAAATACCAAGGACAATAGGGATAAAAGAGTTCTTAAATCTGGTAAAAGACTAAGGGTAAAGTTATAGATTTGCTTCTATATTATACTAATGAAATGAAATATATTGTATACGTCTTTATTATGCTAAAGTTAGTTCTGTAACATTGAAACTTGAAACACAGTGAGGACACTGTGGGAAAAATACATTCTTAATCTTAATCCCATAATTTCTGCAATTAAAGTGGTTCTCACCCCCGCTCCTCGGAGCTTACGTTACCCACATTTCCTGTTCAAATCTTCCTCTAAATGGGCGTAGCCTGGAGGACTAAAGGGGGCGTGAACGAGACTGGGCCGTTTACATTGCTCTGGGCGGGGGGCTGCTGACGTCAGGTCCAACTTGCAGACGTCAGGTCCAACTTCTGTGCCAGTGTTGGCGCCAGATTCAAAATTAAATTGTAGTAATACAGGTCGCCAGCAGATGGCGCCTCACAGACGGTTTTAGGCAGAAAGTCTAACTTTCAACTAATTTGCACCAAAGTGACAAGATTATGACCAGGATATGTAGACAACACTATTGGACACTCATTTATACCGTTTATCAGCAAAAAAAAGTGGATTTGAGGGTGAGTTGTCCTTTAACAAAACTATATTGAAATGTTTAGTGTTTTCAGTGTGTCCCTCTGCACTGTGTCCTCTCTCCAGGAGGGGACACAGAATCCTGTGTTGTTGTTGCTCCCAGTGCAGACGGCTCCTCGGATGGCTTTACTTGCCCTTTGCTTCATGTGTTTGTATGCAAGATGACCATTGATGAAGAGTTAGTTTTGCTCACAGCTTTTTCCACACGTTATCATAATAAACAAAGCTCTTTGATTGTCACTGTGAAATTGAAGAACAATTGTTTCCGTATTTTGTTAGCTTATTTTATTCCTGTACTTTACAGCTTGTTTTGTTAACTGTATGTATTTGTCTGGTGCCCACTGAGGGACTCTTGCACATGTATTCTAATGTGGTTTTACTGCAAATGGCAAATAAAATTAATCTTGAATCTTGTGTTATGTTCATGAGGCAGCGGTGATTAGGTCCGATGTGTGAGTCCAGCCTCCTCACCCTGGTACGTGTCCTGGCCCCCCAGTGTCCTCCAGAAGTCTCGGTCGGAGGGGCCCTGTCCCATGGAGCCCTCCTCGATCACCTGCACCTGGCTCGCTCGGCAGCCCAGGTCCCTCTTACTCTGGATAAAATTTGCCAACTCAGACGCCTGAGAAAAACAGTCAAGACAAGAAAGAAAAAGAGATGGCAGTGAGTGTGCGAGAAAACCATTGAACCTGCCCCACGGTTTTTCACTTTGTATTGAATCTGACATTAACAGAAGTTTACGGTTTCTTTGTTGCACAGTCGCCATCAAACCCATTGCTCCATTTAAGATTGTTCTCATGCATCCCAAACGACCGCCTTTCATAGAACCAGAGTTATGTGCGTAACTTTAGTTTGACATATACGTTTGAGGGGAGTTTGGGATGCAACAACTGTCACACATGAGAGGCGTGGGGCAGACGAGGGGCAGACGAGGGGCAGACGAGGGGCAGACGTGGGGCAGACCTTGTTCTTCTCGATGATGTTGGCGAACTCTCCCATCCACACGAAGCACTGATGCGGCGTGAGCAGCAGGAAGCAGTCCCCACTGTTGAGAGACGAGGCCCTGGGCTCCACCAGCCGGGTCTGGACGTGACGGCGGCCTGGATACACACAGGGGGGTTCGAATCCCGGTCAGAACTATGTCTTTCTGAGTGGAGTTTGCATGTTCTCACTGTACAGTATATTAAACATGTACCAAAGTTTGAATCCTCCAGCTCTGGTCCTAACCAAAGGTATCAGCATCTGGAGATGAATCTACAGACTTGTGCGTGTCCATAAGTGTGTGTGTGTGTGTCCATAACTGTGTGTGTGTGTGTGTTCCCGGACCTTTAACCAGCAGCAGCATGAGCTTCTTGTAGGGCACAGCGCTGTTGTTGGAAACATGTTCAGAGATGTTGACACTTCTGAGGCAGACATTACTGAAGCTCTCTGTGCTTGCCAACCCGGCCAAGGCCACCTCAGACAGGCCGCTCCGGCTGCTCCCTGTGCAAAGACACACACACACACATCAACATCCATTCACTTTATCCGTCGCAGAGTCAGCAGTCAGAATAGAAACTTCCTCCAGCCCATCTGGGGCAGCATTCCCAGGCCAGCAAAGAGACATCCGTTTGAGGTTTCCTCAACCTGAGGGGTCTTCAACAATTTTTGTTTAGAGAGCTACTTTTACGCAACAGTGGCAGAGAGAGACTTTTTTGCAGCAATAAACAAACTACTAATATAAAAACGGCAGAAATTGATGGACAACACTCACTGCAAAGATGCCCTAGTACTCTATAATCCGACATTAGTGAACATAATAAAAACATGTTTAGTTTGCATGATAACATGTTTGATCTGCAATGACTCGACATGTAATCATTTAGGATCATGTGTCAAATTCCTGATCACTTTGGGGAGCTGCTTGAAAGGGGTTGGCAAGGTACTGGAGTCCAATGCTCTCTCATGTTTCATTCTCATTCTTATATTTTCACTCATCAGTTCAACTTGGCAACAGCACAGAGTTGTGAAGACTTGCAGACAGTAGTATTTCTACAGTAGTAGTACAATAGCAGGAGACAGAGTCCAAAGTGTGTATCGTGCACTCACCCTTGTCCTCCTTCATCCTCTGGCTCTCCAGCAGCCCCACGTTCAGCCTGGACTCCGTGTACTCTTGGCGGATGTCTGTTCTGGAGGCCAGGCTCTTCAGCGGGTTCCTGGAGGACTGCACCTTCCTCACAGGGCGGACCGAGCGCTTGTGCTCCACCATCTCCGACGTCAGCCTGACAACACAACATTCCTCACAGAATTTGATTTATTGCCTAGTCCTAGTTAACATCAAGACCCAGTGTTCCCATTTCTGGTAAAAAAAAAAAAAAAAAGAGTTGCATTGAGTTGACTTATTTTAAACCACCAGAGGGCAGTGGCACAATGCACGTCACTAGCTGCTCTACTGTGCTCTGAGTCCACATGTACATTATACTAAGACAAGAGAGGTCTGAGTTTGCAGGTAAAGTACAGACCAAAAGTTTGGACACACTTTCTCATTATTGACTCTAGAGTCACACCCAGGATGGGTAAGGGCATTAGTAATTTGCCAAGACAGATCAGAGAATCAAAGTTCAACACAAGAAATGTAACGTTGACCAATAAGGTGATTGTAGAACTGCTTGTGTGTGTTTGTGTTTTCTGCCTGTCTTCGTACTTGGGAAGATGCGGACCGAAGATGGCGTCGAAGTCCTGGTCCAGCTCCACATGCTCTCCCAGCGGCAGCTCCTCCACGTGTTTGTAGAAGTTGGAGAAGGTCTCGTCCTCCAGACTCATCACCTCCTTGACTCGGAGCTGCGTCACGCTGACCGTGGGCTCCGGGGCGAACCCTGGACACACCACATTCAACATGACAACATCAACGTGACAAAAATTACTGATTCTGAGATCCTCTAATCGTCCCACTGTGGGGACATTTCAGTGTTGCATCACCAGTTACAGGAGGAAGGAGGAGCATACAGTACAAGATGAGTGACTAATTAGTCTATACTAAAAAATCTCTACCTTAGCATATTAAGCAATTAGTATATAATAGTGCAAGGGATATATGGTTGTATGTGGCTAATTGGATGAGTGCATCTGTCCAGTCACTGGCTGACCTCTATGGTTGAGTTTTCCCAGGAAAGACTCCAGCTTGTCCAGCTTCTCGTCCGACTCCAGGTTGAGGTCCGGATCGGCCTTGATCTCTGCACAAAAAGCTTCACTTCAGTCCAGGGTTCAGAGTTGCTTAAGTCTCACAATAGCCGCGTTTCCACCAGCCCTACTTGGTTCTGCTTTCTGATCTGTGCTTTCCTCTAACCCTCTTTGCCCTCGTAGAGTAGAGTACAGTAGGACTTGAATCACTTTTTAGCCTAAAAAATACCCATTGAGCCAGCGGGTTAGCATTATCCAATGCTATCCCACTCAAAGAATGCTTAATGAAGCCCAATAGGAAAATGCTCATAGATAATGCTTTGCTCCTACATGCTCAACCCACACTAGCTCAGTAGAGCCGCTGCTCCTCCACAACGAGAGGAGTCAGCTGGAGGAGACCCTAGGTAAGACCCAGGGCAGACTGACAGGACTGTGTCTCTCAGCTGATCCAGGAACGCCTCTAGATCTCTCCAGATGAGCTGGAAGTGTGGGCGCCTCAGCTCAGACCGCTGCCTCCACAACCCGTAACGGATAAAGCAGAAGAACAGCGATGGATAGATGTTTAATTTTGAAGAAGCTGGAGAAGTGTTTCGTTGTCTGAAAGTGTCTACTCCACACACCTCCCTTTAAACATCAGCTAAGGTCCCCCCAACTCTGAAGTAGCTAGGAACTAGGAGTGAGTTAACACAATCACCACAATAACCACAATCACCACAATCACCACGGTAACACACACAAGTGAAAGAAGAAGAAGAGTCCACCTTCAGCACAAATCATCTCCTCCTTGGCTTCAAGAGAAAGAAGAGAAGAAGTGTAGGAGAAATATTACAACAATGACAACACAGTCCAACAGTCCCATCATAGTCACATCAATCATGCTGAACAGATGTGTGGGCGGAGCTCGGAGTAGAGCTGCTGCTCCTCCAAACATTAAAGCGGTCGAGCACATTTTTGAGAAGCCTCCTGAACACCTCCAGGACACACTGGAGCGTCTCAGCAGGCCTGGGCATTTCTGCTCAGACTGCAACCTCTGCTGCCGGCACCGGATAAAGAGGAAGAAATTGGATGGATCTTTCTCGTCAGATCACAGCCATCAATAACACGAAAGATTATTTGGACAAAAAAATAATTTCTCAATTATACTGTCAAGAATTGTATTTGTTTGACCCGTAGGCCTCGTATTTGTTCACATAGATCACAGGTCACAGAAATATCATGCAGCAGAAAACAGAATGATTCAAACTCCAAATGTTTGTCATAACAGCAAAGCGTGTGTGTGTCTGTGCGTGCGTGTGTCTGCGTGTCGGTGTGTGTGTGTGTGTTTGTATGTGTGTGATGGGACAGGGACTCACCTTCCTGTGGTTTGGAGATGGTGGCACAGCTGGTCTTGGTCTTGGTGGGACCAGCAGACTGAAGAGCAGAGTGAGAGGCCAGGCCTGGACACACAACACACAGCTTTAGTACAGCCATCCAGAAACACACTCTTACACACGTGTCATGTCAGAACAACACGCGTCAAAAACCGTGAGAGCAGGGACAGTCAAATAGCGACTCAAAGGGTCTCACAAGTTTTCCCGGTGAGTCAATATTGGACTGTCCCACCTCACTTTTGTGTCTGTAAAAGGGGATCTAAAGAAGTGACTGAGGCCAAAAACACAAACCACTTGAAAACTTGCGCAAGAACCAAAATGATAGAGTGAAGAATAGATAGAGCGAGTTCTGCAGTTCTGAAAATGAAGTCCAGGAACCTGCTCAAATAATGTTGTGCTGGGAAAGCAAGTAGATACTGTTCCTCGAGGTGCAGGACATGGCCGGACATCGAGCTTTTGCAAAAACAGCACTAATTGATCTACCACTTTTGATTTTTAGTATGTGCTTTTTTTTAAATCCTCCTTTCAAAAATATCCAAATGTTGTTTTTACTTAAAGTGAATGTTGAAAGTGAGCTGGACTGGTGACCATGTGTCTGTGTCAGAGTACAGAAGAGACTTCACTGCAAAAAAAAAAAAAAAAGGCTTGAATCTAGTGGTTTTTATCTTAATTTGAGGACATTTTGACTGTGACTTCCAAGGGAGACATTTCTTGTGTCTTTTTCAAACAAGATAATTTAGCTTATACTGCAAATCTTGTTTTACAGCAGGCAGATTGTGCTCAAACTAAAATACATTTAGCCAAATATGAGCAATTTTTTACATATTTGTTATCACTTTTTGCAGTGTGGACCTGGGGACATGCATGTGTGAGTTTATAGAAGGGACTGGACCTTTCTTGACCATGCGGGCCGCCACCGTGAACTGCGTGGAGTCGTTGGCGGCGCCGTGGCCCTGGTTCTTCCAGGCCGCCTCTCTGATCAGCTGCTTGCGCTCCTGGATGGACATCTCTGTGGGTGGAATCTGCGGCTCCACCTCGGCGGCGACGCGCTGAAGACACAGTTACGGCATGTGACATCATTCATGACTTTAGTAAACGCTGCACCATTGACAGTTTGTGGGTTCAGTGACATCAAAGAGCAATGAACAAGGTGCTCTGCTCTGAAAGAGGACTGAGAGCTGTGAGACCAGAGAGAGACTGAAGGGAGACAGAAGAGAGACCAGAAAGAGGAAGACCAGAGAGAGACTAGATAGACACCAGACCAAAGAGAGCAGAGAGACCCGACCAGAGAGACCGATGAGACCGAAGGGAGACAGAAGAGAGACCAGAAAGAGGAAGACCAGAGAGAGAGACCAAAGAGAGAGAGATTAGATAGAGACCAGACCAAAGAGAGACCCAACCAGAGAAAGACCAGTGTAAGAGACCAGAGAGAGAGACCAGAGAGAGAGAGACCAGAGAGAGAGAGACCAGAGAGAGAGAGAGACCAGAGAGAGAGACCAGAGAGAGAGACCAGAGAGAGAGACCAGAGAGAGAGAGAGACCAGAGAGAGAGAGAGACCAGAGAGAGAGAGACCAGAGAGAGAGAGACCAGAGAGAGAGACCAGAGAGAGAGAGAGACCAGAGAGAGAGAGAGACCAGAGAGAGAGAGACCAGAGAGAGAGAGACCAGAGAGAGAGAGACCAGAGAGAGAGACCAGAGAGAGAGAGACCAGAGAGAGAGAGAGACCAGAGAGAGAGAGAGACCAGAGAGAGAGAGAGACCAGAGAGAGAGAGAGACCAGAGAGAGAGAGACCAGAGAGAGAGAGACCAGAGAGAGAGAGACCAGAGAGAGAGAGACCAGAGAGAGAGAGAGACCAGAGAGACAGACCAGAGAGAGAGACCGAAGGGAGACAGAAGGGAGACCAGAAATAGAAGACCAGAGAGAGAAGAGAGAGAGAGACCAAAGAGAAAGAGAGACCAAAGAGAGATTGGGGAAAGATGCTCTGCTCTGAAAGAGGGCTGTGAACTGCTTGTTCTGGAAGTTCTTTATAAAAATTGACTCTTAAACCTAGCTCTAAGAATAATCAATGACTCTTTTGGCTTCTGCAAAAGCCATGTTCCAGCTTCTTCCCTTTGGCAGAAGATATCGTTCACTGAGATACAGGACATCTGGATTTGCTAAGAACTTCTTTCCACAAGCTGTTATGATCTTGCACTTGTATTGAAACAGTTTTTTTTTCGATTTCACAGTGACAATGGTTTCCTGTGCTCTTTAATTTTATTCATGCCTTTGTCGGCTGCACACTGGGAACTTTTGCACATGTATTCCAATGTAGTTTTATTGCAAATGGCAAATATAATGAATCTGAATCTAACATCAAGCCATTTCTAGCACAAACAGCCTGGTCTTCTAGTGATTGAAACAAATCTAAAGAGCTGGTTTTAGTGCAGAAGAGAGAATACATTAAATGTTTTTACTATTTGTGCACGGTGTGAATAATACACTATTCTAATCCATTCAGAAGATTCATATAAACGAATTTCTTTGGGAGCGACTTGAAAGAGTATGGTGACAGGACACAGGACAGAGGACAGTGATCACCTTGCGTCTCCAGGGGTGCAAGTCGTCCACAGGGACAGCTCCGAGACATGGGATGTCCTGACAGGGAAACGACAGCAGAAAGAACAGGAGAACCATGAGCACAGAAGCACCAGGACACAGGAGTCAAGTGACTAGAGAGGGACACAGGCGTCAGACCATGAGGAGAGATGACAGAGGTCAGAGAAGAGGACCCAGGCGAGAGGACAGAGGACAGGAGAGACAGGACAGGGGACCCAGGAGAGAGGACAGGAGAGACAGGACAGAGGACCCAGGACAGAGGACAGGAGAGACAGGACAGAGGACCCAGGAGACAGGACAGGAGAGACAGGACAGGGGACCCAGGAGAGAGGACAGGAGAGATAGGACAGAGGACCCAGGACAGAGGTCAGGGCAGAAGACCCAGGACAGAGGACAGAGGTCAGGGCAGAGGACCCAGGCGAGAGGACAGAGGACAGGAGAGGCAGGGCAGAGGACCCAGGAGAGAGGACAGGAGAGACAGGACAGAGGACCCAGGACAGAGGTCAGGGCAGAAGACCCAGGACAGAGGACAGAGGTCAGGGCAGAGGACCCAGGCGAGAGGACAGAGGACAGGAGAGGCAGGACAGAGGACCCAGGAGACAGGACAGGAGAGACAGGAAAGGGGACCCAGGAGAGAGGACAGGAGAGAGGGCAAAGGACCCAGGACAAGGTCTGATGTCAGGGACCAGGACACCAGAGAAGGCTTTTCTGAAATGAGTTTGCATGTTCTCCCTGTGTCTGCATAGGTGCCTAGGTTTCTGAAACATGTACAATAGATAAACCTGACCAAGGGCAACAACACCTGGAGATGGGCGTTACTACAACACTTCTCCTGAGAGAAAAGGGTTGATTCAATTCTGTTTGGAATTGGAAGGACCACATGTTATTTCTCCTAGTCTTATAAAATAGTTATATATTATACAGAAACGATTCATACACAATTTTTTCTGTTTACTTTTACTAGTGGAACCCAATTTTTCTATTAAATTTTGCAGAATCCATCTGACAAACATACATTGGAAACATGCCAATATTATTATTATCTCGAGATATAGATCTTGTTTCCATGTGTAACCATGGAAACAACATATATGTTCTATATACATGTTGTTGCTATAGTAACAGAAGGTTTGACATCATCAGAACACTAAATGGAATCTCTGAGCTCATATGGGTGTGAAGGCCTTCAGATCAGAAGAGAGTCCCAGAGACACAGTGTCACATACAGAGATACGGAGATATAGAAACAGACACATAACGCAAAATGGAGTCTTACGACGGTAGCCTCCAGCACCAGAATCAGCGCTGGAAACAGATGAGAGCAGTGTTTGAAGAAGCATCGGTGTCTCAGAACACAACAGACACTGATCACACTGTGAAGGGTGTGCAGGACCCGGCCCTCACTGAAACTCTGCTCAGACAGAACCATGAGCTGAAGCAGGAGTTAGAGAGGGAACAGCAGAGACACCAGGCCTCCCAAGAGGAGCTCCTCGCACAGATCCAGAAACTCAAAGAGGAAGTAGAGAGAGATCCAGGGGAGATCTTGGCCTTCAAAGCTCGTCACCAAGCCCAATGTGAGCACTGGATGGAGCAAATGAAGAATAAGCACGAGAAAGAGCTTGAAGCCAAAGACAAAGTAATCTTGAGTCTTGAAAATAAGGCGGCCAATGCTTTCCATGAGCAGGTGGAGGAGGCCAGGAAAGCTGTGGAGGAAAATGGACGTGATCTGATGGAAGCACACATCGTCCTCCAAGAAATGCTGGTCCGAAAAGACAGAGTGCACAGACTCTCCTGGACGTCATCTCCAAGAAGTCCCATCAGGGGACCGCTCTGAGGAACCAGGTCTCAGCTCTTCAACAGGAGCTGCAGCAGGAGAAGGAGTCACTCGACAGTCAGGTGGCCCAACTCCAGTCACGTCTGAGTGAAAAAGACCAGGCCATAGTCACAGCACAGAGACAAGTGGAGCAACTACAGACATTGACGCAGACTCTGTCAACTACAGTGTCCGCCCTCACATCTGCCCTGGACCGGAGGAAGTGTCTCACCAGTGAAGCTGAGAGAAAACTGCAGGAGAAGGAGAGAGAGACACACGAGCTGAAGACTGAAGTGTCCGGTCTAAGATCAGCCCTGGACCAGCAGGAGCAGGCCACCGCAGAGGCTCAGACCTCCCAGACTGGTCTGCTGCAGCAGGTAAAGGAGCTCAAACAGGAGCTCGAAGGTGAACGAGAACAGATAAGAGCCTTTAAAGCACGTCACCAAGCTCAGTGCGAATACTGGATGGAGCAGGTCCAGAAGGATCACAGAAAGAAGCTGGAGGCCAAGGACACTGAGATTGAAGATCTGAAAAGGCAAAAGGCGGCTGCTTTTACTGCACAAGTGAAGGACGCCAGAAAGGCTGCGCGTGAGGAGATACAAAGCCTTAAGGAATCCAGGGGAAAACTTAAACAAATGGTGATTAATAGAGATAAACGAGCCCAGCATCTCCTAGATTCAATCACACAGAGGTCTGCACAAGTGCAATCTCTGAAAGATGAGTTGACTGCACTCAACCAGGCCCAGCAAACGAAGAAGGAGGAGACCGAGGCCTTGTGGACTGAGGTGTCCAAACTGCTGAGAAACAATACAACTACACAAACACCTGCCTGCAACAAAGAGCTCCTGGAAATCCTCAAAGAGAAACTACAGCTAGAAGAAAAGAGGAGGAGGAGGAGTTGGTGGTGTTTCTAAACCCAGAGACAGCGAACAGGTGTTAGGACGTGGTGTTCAGGACAGAGCTAAAGTCACACTGAAAACACACTACACTATAGAGATCTGAATCTTGTCGAGCCATACGTGACTTGAGGAGGTAGGATCTTAAGTGAAGCAGTTTCAGTGGCTTTGACTCTTTTATGAACGAGACGGTTTCACAGGTTTCAAAATATTTCTGACTAATTTCAACACTTTTCATTTAAACAAGGACTTTTGGCCAATTGGACAGGAAATATGTTTCTATCAAATTGGCAAAGTTACTGTGTACGATTAAAAGTGTCAGAAATATCCAACATGTGAATAATGCTCAGCCACATCAGTCAAAAACACCATTAACGTTAGATATTCAACGTTTGCAAAGAAAACAAAGAACTTCCCCTTTCTGCTTTACCCATGATCTTGTCGAGTGATGAGGTAATGCTCTTCCCTTCCCTTAAAACTAAATAAACATAAACATAAACTAGACGTGACTCTGGTTTGATTACTTTGAACAACCAATGAAGGAAAGATTAACTGTTTCAAATAAATTTATTATAATATTTGTTGACAACCGTATTACAGATAACCTTCAGGTGGAATGAATACCAGCGTTCTTAGCTTCCTGATTTACTATGTACTCAATAGGATTATGTAAAGATGAATCAATATTATTAGATTTTGCAGCTACCAGGGGCCAGTGAACGTCAAACTGTCCGTTACTGAATCTTCCAACGTTCACCGCTTGTAATTAGTCAAGTGTACAACATATTGAAAGTGTTGTCAATAAAGTGAACTGATATGAATCATGACGGCAATGAATAATGGGTCAAATGCAGAAAACACATCACTCTACGAGGACAATCACCGCGGCACCTGGAGGTTATTGTCCCAGACCCTCATGCTGCTAACATGTACAGATGAGTACAACTATACATCTCTTGCACTAGAATACACAGTATTATTGCATGTTTTTACTCTAAAGTTATGGACTTTACATCAGCTTATTTTATTAAAGTTAGAGGTTTTATTTTATTTTAGTATAGAGTAATTGCAGTGATGGGCAGTACCTTTAGCTTAACTAAACAAAACCAAGTAACTTTTATTGAGAAAGGAGCGCGGTAGCGTCCTTCTAAGCTATTTTCTCACGGACATTTCTGATGTTCACATATTACAGCATCTTCCCGCATCCAAACAAACAAATTAGGAAGACAGAATTCTAATGCGCATGCCTTGGTGACAACGCATACACACTCGCGCGCGCTGCTGGAGGGAAGTGACAGGGCGGCAGAGAGCTCAGGAGCCGCGGTCGCGGAGGACTCAAACTGTTACCGTGGCCATACCTCCAAAAGTACATCACTTTAGTGGAGACGAGCAAACAGAAATATGTTTTCAGAGCCTACTTTGTAATCCCAAGAGAAAGTTCCTCTGTGACTGATAATAAGGTTGTATGATGGTTGTTATGATTGTTTTCCTAAACTAGTCAGACATAGTTCTTAGCACAGTGCTAAGAACTATGCTTGCTTAAATAGAGTCATTAATTGGCTCGGATTCACATTTGTTACGTGTTTATTGGGCTTTTGTTATAAACGTTAAAGAAATAGTTCTAATGAAATACATGTTAATTTGTAATGGCTTATTGCTATAATTTCTCCATTTATTTTATTTACAATTGCAAAAGGCCTTCTTGTGTTTTGGGCTATTGTTCAAAAAATATCTACATTTTTACCTTTATCTGACAGTTGTATTTATCACTAAGTTGCATGGACTGCAGTTTGTTTAAGATAAGATGAGCTGTAGCTGAGGACCTCAGAGCTGGTCTGCACAGGTCCTCAGCAGCCTGGGACTGATCCCGTCCGGTCCTGCGGATTTCCTCTGCTTAATTCAAAGTAGCTTCTATTTATCAAGCTACTTTTGACAGGATTTTGTGGCTTAGCTTGCTACATTTTTATGGGTGGTAGCTTGTGTAGTGAAGCTGAATTTATTGAAGAGTAACTTGTAGCTTAGCTTACTTCACAAATCAAGTAGCTTGCCCATCACTGAGTCATTAGCTGCGTTTCCATTGAATAATGCGCAAAAACTTTTTCGATACATTTCAAAATTCGAAAAACCTGTAATTCGCAAAAGCGGCCGTTTCCATTAAGACATATTCGAATAAGTATACACTATTTTCGCGCGTTTATTCACTAGTTTCTAGTACGTCAACATGGCAACAGAAGTAAACAACACTTTGATTTACGTGAGATATATTAATGTCTTGACTTCTGCTGCGGCTCTCATCCTCTCACCATAGACGCGCGCACACAACCATAGACACGGGTCTTGCCTGTCTCCCCCGTCTCTCCCCCGTCTCTCCCCCATGCCTCTCCCCCGTCTCTTTCCCCGTCTCTCCCCCATGCCTCTCCCCCGTCTCTCCCCAGTCTCTCCCCCATGCCTCTTCCCCGTCTCTCCCCCATGCCTCTCCCCCGTCTCTTCCCCGTCTCTCCCCCATGCCTCTCCCCCGTCTCTCCCCCATGCCTCTTCCCCGTCTCTCCCCCATGCCTCTTCCCCGTCTCTCCCCCATGCCTCTCCCCCGTCTCTCCCCCATGCCTCTCCCCCGTCTCTCCCCCGTCTCTCCCCCATGCCTCTCCCCCGTCTCTCCCCCATGCCTCTCCCCCGTCTCTTCCCCGTCTCTCCCCCATGCCTCACCCCCGTCTCTCCCCCATGCTTCTCCCCCGTCTCTTCCCCGTCTCTCCCCCATGCCTCTCCCCCGTCTCTCCCCCATGCCTCTCCCCCGTCTCTCCCCCATGCCTCTCCCCCGTCTCTCCCCCATGCCTCTCCCCCGTCTCTCCCCCATGCCTCTCCCCCGTCTCTCCCCCATGCCTCTCCCCCGTCTCTCCCCCATGCCTCTCCCCCGTCTCTTCCCCGTCTCTCCCCCGTCTCTTCCCCGTCTCTCCCCCATCTCTTCCCCGTCTCTCCCCCGTCTCTTCCCCGTCTCTTCCCCGTCTCTCCCCCATGCCTCATCCCCGTCTCTCCCCGTCTCTCCCCCATGCCTCTCCCCCGTCTCTTCCCCGTCTCTCCCCCATGCCTCACCCCCGTCTCTCCCCGTCTCTCCCCCATGCCTCTTCCCCGTCTCTTCCCCGTCTCTCCCACGTATCTCCCAAGTCTCCACACGAAGCGCAGCCAAAACTCACTGAATAAAGCAGCTCGGCTTCCTCCGCTATATCGAAATAAGTGTTTCCATAACTTTTTATCGAAAAACTGTGCCATCCATCCATCCATTTTCTTCCCCTTAATCCATTTCTGGGTCGGGGGGGTGGCAGTCAGAGCTGCACCCAGTACACTCCGCACCAGCCCCTCACTGATCCTCCTGCAGGTGGTGAGTCCACAGGAGCTGAGATCTTTCAGTGGGAGCTTCAGGCAAAGTGGGGTTAAGTGTCTTGCCCAAGGACACAACGGCAGCAGTCATCAGTGGGAGTCGTGAAGTAGGTCTTATGGTGGGCTTGAACCCACGACCTTCAGGCCCAAAGGCCAATGCTCTACCAACTGAGCTACTGTCGCCCCTCGAAAAACTGTGGTTTATTCGAAATGTGCGCGTTTCCATTAGACATTTTATGATGCGCAAATTCAAATTTCAAAATTTGATGCTCAATGGAAACGCAGCTACTGTTTATTTATCTTGTGCTGTGTGCTCCTCATTCCTACTGTTCTGTAACCGCTGATGCAACACTGACATTTCTCCATTGTGGGACCAATAAAGGATATTAATCTTAGGACACCTATGCAGAGAATGAGCAATGAAGGGGGAGAACATGCAAACAAGATAAAGTGCTAACCACTCTGCCACTGTTTGTCTGAAAAAGCTGATCTAAAGAGGTTCTACCGTGGTATTCGGACCGCGCTTTTCCTCCGGCATCTGGGCGTCTCCCTCGGCAACCTGCGCCACTTCCTGTTTCCTGCTGTTTCGGCTCCTCCAGTCATCCTCCCCGCTCCTCTTCAGCAAAGCCACCCTGAGACCACAGTGGACCAGTTACAGCAGGTTCCCAGGGGCCCCCACAGGCTCCAAGGAGCCCATACATTACTATCTGTCCATGAGAGGAACTTTGGCAGACGTTTTTGAAGGTGAAAGTACTGAAAATAAAAGTTAAACAATTCAATTTGATATATTTTTGTACTGTGACTATTTATGATTTTAATGCCTTGTGAAATTGTTTCTATCTTGTTTTGTTCAGCACTTTGAGTTGTCTTGTGTATGCATTGCGCTATAAAAATAAACTTGCCTTTCTGTCGTTTTTACTGCTCCTGTCGCCTGTGACTTTGAGAAGACGTGACGACACTAAAGACGAAGCAATGCGGCGAATGTGGCTCAACTCTATTTATGAAATCCGCTAAGAACCTGTTCATCTGCGAGCGACACTTCACCATGGACTGTTCCAGAGTCCTGTCACAGACCGGCCGTGTGACTGGGCCTGTCCTGTTACATCATGTGTTCAGATAAGTCGATAGCGGACAGACTAAAGCACCACTCCATATTATTGATGTGGGCCCCGTCCTCTGCCCTCATCCGGCACATGGCCAGGTCTGCTGGAACTATCACATCCCATTTAGAGTCCAGTCCGTGGGAGTGGACCCCTCTCTCTGAGCTTTCTCACATTTTTCCACCCACTTGGTTTTTGAGTGGGTCCTCTCCCCTAACCGCAGGAGGGTGTTAGGGCCGTGACGATTTGATTCTCTGATCTGTAGTTGGCCAATTCACAACTTTGTACAGTCCTCAGAGATGACTGTGCTGAAAAAAGTGATACAATATGAGGTAATGATTGTAATAATTGCTTTAATAGCGTTTTTTTTAAATCTTAGTGCGAGTACAATTGCCAGATTTACTAATGAGACAAAGGTTTTTAGTCTTATTTCAAGAACCATTGTTTAATTTTTTTGACCCTCTGGGTTGACTTTAGTTGCTAATATGCGGGATTGCAGGGTGTCAAAATTCAATAAAAACTCCCTGCCACACAATGATTTGCACCGTTTAAGCGTTTCCCTGACCCTCGAGTATGGTACAATGTGAGTTTTGTGTGTTCATGTCCTAGTGATCTGTGTCCGTCAGTAAAATAACTATATCTATTTCATGAAAGTCCACGATTATATATGAGGTCATAATATACAAATTGGATTAGTACATTTCACTCCTACATAAACTTTAGGCTATCCTTATCATTTCTCTCATTTACATAAAACCTCTATCTCTCATCACTTTTAAGGAAATGATACTGTCAAAATTGAGCCTCTTAGGATAAAACCTCTGGCGCCAAAAGGGTTCATTGAAGTGAAACAATAAGAAGGAGAAAGTATAATTGCATGGGAATACAAAAGGCACAGGTTCACAGGGGGCTGGTGCTGGGGAGAGCTGTGTTTCTGACCTCTCTCTGATGGACATGTGTCGGCTGCTCATGCTGACTCTGGGCTCGTCTCTCTCAGACTGGAGTGGGACCTCTGTCTCCAACACGTCTGCAACACAAACATCACTCATTACCAAGACCAGAACCAGAACCTGAACCAGCACCAACACCTGCCCCACTTCTGGCTTCTCAAAAACACAGAACAAAAACAGGAAGGCAATGGATATCTTTATATTTTACCCCATAACATGAAAATTCTACGTTTACTTTTTACTTTAAGTTATTGTTTTAGAGCGGGGATCTTCAACCTTCTTCAATCGGAGAGCTACTTTTATGCACCAAAAGAGGCAGTCGTAATAAAAAAATTGATGCAATAATTATGACAAAATAGAGATCACATAAATATACCATAATACTGTAAAACCCTAAATGTATACTTATGATTGAGACCCCTGCTTCAGAGAGATTAACCCACGTTATGCAAGTCATATGGGTCAGAGACGGGAAGGTTTTATAAGAAGCCAATTTCAAAATACACAGAATATTTATTTGTTTAATTATTTATTTATTTGAACAGTATTAATACTGCACAAAAGGAGTGAGCTGAAGTAAAAAGATTATTAGCAACGCACCCCCAAAGTCAATTACAATCAAACTTTACATATTATAATGAAAATAGTACAGACATATAAAGGCACAAAAGAGCTACATCTGCACATACTGAGTTAGAGAATATTCAACAATCAATTTACTGAGTAAAGAATATGTCATGACATTGACTTTACTGACCAGAGAGAGGCCAGAGAGAGGCCAAAGAGAGACCAAAGAGAGACCAAAGAGAGGCCAAAGAGAGGCCAAAAAGAGGCCAGAGAGAGGCCAGAGAGAGGCCAGAGAGAGGCCAGAGAGAGGCCAGAGAGAGGCCAGAGAGAGGCCAGAGAGAGGCCAGAGAGAGGCCAGAGAGAGAGACCAGAGAGAGAGACCAGAGAGAGAGACCAGAGAGAGACCAGAGAGAGACCAGAGAGAGACCAGAGAGAGACCAGAGAGAGACCAGAGAGAGACCAGAGAGAGACCAGAGAGACCAGAGAGAGGCCAGCGAGTCACACTTTGAACTGTTATTCTTATTACCAGAGTGAGACACAACAGTCTGCTTAAGACAGATCTCCACAAAGCAAGAGACACAATATCTCCCTATTATTATTTTAGATTAGAAGTTACTGAGTACCGATTAAACCCATTTCGCTCAAAAAAAGATGTTGCCGCTAAAAAGCAGAGTATTTTTTACAGAGTAGGCAGTAACCCTATGTAGTATTGTGCGATAAAAAGCCAGGGTGTAAAGCCAGTTGGAGACGGAAAAATATGAATTTTGACTGAAGTTGGTAGAAGCTTTACAATGTCATGTGTAGATGCATACAGGTTAAAATCATGAATTAAGGTATTTGATTTTTTGCACGTAAATGAATCAGTCGTAACCCTTAAAAATGGCATGCGACCTTTTGTATACAATCTATATCTATATATACATTTAGATTTTATACTAACTTTTGACAATTTTATACTAGTATAGTTATTGTAACTGGTGATGCAACACTGGCATTTCTCCCCCCAAAATTGTTTTAAATGTACTAAATATGTAAGTCGATATACGATTCACGATGTAGAGTCAAAGAAAGTGTTGTGCGGCCCTTACCTCCAAACGCTCGCTCCTGTGTCCTGTCTGCGTATAGTTCCTCTCTCTCCACTGCCTCCATGAGCACCTCCTCCCTGTGCACCTCCTCCCTCCCACAGGGCTGGGGCTGGGCCGGCTGACGCGCCCCTCCCTCCGGAGAGCTTAGCTTCCTCTTCCCCATGTGGATGTCTCCGGCCTGGGATGAGGAGGGAGGTTGGGCAGGGCAGTGTCCGCTCTGGAGCTGAGTGAGCGAGAGGGCGAGAGAGAGAAGAGAAAGTTGACGGAGGAGAGAGAGAGGGGAGAAAATAGTTGAGAGAGGGGAGGGGGAGAGGGGAGTGGGGGAGAGGAGAGGACAGGAGGGAGGAAATAGTTGAGAGAGAGGGAGGAGAGGAGAGAGAGGTCAGACATGCACACTCATCCTGCAGAGTCATGGATCTGTACGTCTGAGTCATTGGTTCAAAGCCTTGATGGATTCCTCATCAAGATTCCTCACCAGCAGGGGGCAGATTCCTCATCATCTGCCCCCTGCTGGTCTCTTGTTCTTTGTCTGTGAGTCTGACTTGTCTTTATTGTTATTGAGTGTGTAACAGTCGAGTGTTCATATCTATGTTTGATTCGTGTTATTGAGGGTATTGTTTGTATATATTTTACTGTTATGTTTTATCTGATTGTGTTATGTGTAATTTTATTCCCTTCAGGAGGACACATAACTATCCAGGGACTACAGATGAAAAATAGCTCTTTGGCTAATTCAGGCATATTTACATGTATAATGTATATTAATATGCGCTGCCCCTTTAATAAATAAATAAATAAAAATAAATAAAGCTTCAGAAATGAAACAAAATTTTTGTATTTTTGAGATGTATTGAAAGAGTAGATTTGTTTGTTTTAAGAGGTGTCCCGAACATCATGTCTAAAGTCTAAAGTCCTCAAGGTTAATTACCATCACATTTCAAGATGCATCCCAATGTGACTACACCTGAAGATTCCTTTTTTGCTCAAATCACAACAAAACTAAACATTGTTCCTGCTCCTCCACCCTAATAAAACTGAGGTCATTGTATTAGCGTTAGCATTTGTAGCGTGTGCTGTTGCCCCGAGAGATACTGAAAGAAAATGAATAGTTATTTTTGACCAAGAGCTCTTCTTTTGATCATATGTAAATGAAGCCAAGAAAACTGCTTACTTTCATTTGCAAAAAAAAAAAGAAAAAAAAAAGGAAGGAACATATAACCCCAGTGTTGAAAGCTCTCAACAAGGAGTCACAAACCATGTCGACCTCAAAGGTTACAATAGTCACGGAAGATCACCTTCAGGAGGAACGGGGGATTTGGCCACAAGGAAAGTCTATTTGGCAGTTTTGGCCATTTTGGAAAGTGCATGTAACTCACTAACTCTTTGCAGAGACTAAAGCCAACAAGAAGGCGGTCTTCACAGAGAACCTCTTGAGGTCTGGGCTTCTCCACAACTCCGCCCCGGATAAAGTGTTGTGCTGTTGATGTATGGAGTTTGCATGTTTTCCTCATGTCTGCTTTGGTTTCCCCTACTACTAAAAACATGTACAATAGTCCATGTAACAACCCCTTCGCCCACCCCACTCCTCCCACATCTTTGGCCAGGTCTTTGACTCCTCTGAACATGCATTTTAGAGGGACTTTCCTGGTAAATATAGACCAATAAAAAAATAAAAAAAATGCTTGAATACTGCATGAAATTTTGATTGTTTTTGGTTAATTGATTTTTTTCTCAGTAGACTGACAGTTTTCTATATGGCACCAGAAATACTAAACTATACTAAAAGTAGCAATTCTAATCAATAACCAGAAATAACTACCTGCTGCATGTCCCCCAGGGTGATGGGCTGGGTCTGGTACCGAGGGTTAGCTCTGCGGCTCCGGGCATCTCCCCTGGTCCTGGTGACTCGAGTGGGGGGCTGGGCCAGGCGGTTGAACAGCGCCATTTTCTCAGCCAGGCTCAGAGTGCTGCGGTCAGGCTCCTCCTGGCTGTCCAGGCTGTCCTGCTTCTGAGGCGGGGCTGGTCTCTCCTGGTTCTGAGGGTGGGCTGGTCTCTCCTGGTTCTGAGGGTGGGCTGGTCTCTCCTGGTTCTGAGGGTGGGCTGGTCTCTCCTGGTTCTGAGGGTGGGCTGGTCTCTCCTGGTTCTGAGGGTGGGCTGGTCTCTCTTGGTTCTGAGGGTGGGCTGGTCTCTCCTGGTTCTGAGGGTGGGCTGGTCTCTCTTGGTTCTGAGGGTGGGCTGGTCTCTCTTGGTTCTGAGGGTGGGCTGGTCTCTCCTGGTTCTGAGGGTGGGCTGGTCTCTCTTGGTTCTGAGGGTGGGCTGGTCTCTCCTGGTTCTGAGGGTGGGCTGGTCTCTCCTGGTTCTGAGGGTGGGCTGGTCTCTCCTGGTTCTGGTCTCTCTCTTGTTGGCTTTGAGGCTGCGTTTGAACTGGTCTCCCCTGGCTCAGAGGTTGGGTCTGATGTAGACTATGGTACTGCATATGGACTGATCTCTCCTGGCACTCTGGTCTGGCCGGTCTCTCCTGGCCCTCTGCTTGGACTGGTCTTCCCTCCGAGGCCTGAACCTTCTCCATGTGCAGACCGTCTCCAAGGGGCTCACGGCGCTGGGAAGCAGCCTGCAGCCTGGGGGAGGACAGAGGGAGGGATGAGGGCAACACAAGTGGGATTGGGGAGAGACGAGTGAACAGTCAAAACTGATCCATGATGAGTTCACTATTGAATCACATGAAGTCATGTTGAGCATTAGTGAACTCATGAGTTCATGATGAGTTCATGTCTTGTTGATAAAGCGCTGCAGACATTTCTTATTCTACGTCTTATTCATCCATTTTCTTCTGCTGTGTGTTTCCAGGTCTGACAGACTTTTATATAAATAAAGGAGGTTTAAGTGTCTCACGTGGCGGCGAGGACCACCTCCTCTGTGGTGACCGGCTGAGTCCTGGAGCGGTCCTGACCCCTCCTCAGCCTTCGCTGCAGTGATGCATTCTGGGAGCGAGCCCGAAGACTGCCCCCCTCGCCACTCTTCTCCAGCTCCTGTGCAGACACACCAGGAGGGTCAGACACCAGGAGGGTCAGACACCAGGAGGGTCAGACACCAGGAGGGTCAGACACCAGGTATTTTAAAGCTTAGTAAACAACACACATTATATTTTAAACCAAATACAGAGGCAAACAGCACCATTTCTTGGCCCTTGACAAAAACAGTTGTATACAATCATCTGAAAACGAAAACTATGGTGAATATGCAGTATTTTTGTACAATATTACACAGTATTTTAGGACAAACCGTGCAGACTGTGGTTCCATCCTCCAGGCTGGAAGGTTTGTGCGTTGTAATGTATGTAATTCATTATTACAAAGATTTTATGATTTTAGATTTTCACAAAAACATGGCTATTTTGAACAACTGTAAATTTATAAATAACCCCAATGTCCATGTTTAGGTCAGAGTTGGGGGCAGTGGATAAAACAACGTGATCTAGGAGCCAGAGCAAGGACCAGGAGGAGACTGTTTCCTCATGTGTTGGAACTGATTTACTATTATTAAAGTTGAACGTCTTCTTACCCGGAACAAGGAGCGTTTGGCGGCGACACTCAGCTTGGCGCGGTCGTCCAGCTTCTCCTCATCCGCTGCACACACATGACACACACAACACATGAAACCAGCCCTCTTAAACAGTGGGGTGGCGGTGCGATGCCAAGGTGCACACTGGGCCGCAGGAACATGTTTTTGCTGTATGCTCTAGAACTAGACTCTACATCATCTGTCTCTGCTCCACTGCATGTCACAAATACACAGCTGCAAGAAACAGACCCTGATTATGGGCCTCAGGAAGTTTCCTATTGAAGCTCATCTAAAACTTAATAAATTAAAGCTGGGGTACCTACATTTTCCCTTACATGTTGACAAATCAGATCACAACAGGCAGTGTTCTTCTGATTACATGCATTTAAAAAAGAAAATGTTTGCATATTTATAAAGAAAGCACACAAGATCAGTAGTGCCTTTGACGTGAACAGAATTGTTGTAACGGGGCAGAGAGCAGAGTGATGCTGCCCGACAGAAGTCACTTAAATCAGTAATCTCCACCTTTATAGCGTCAAACAACCATCATACGGATCGGCGCCCGTTTTCACCTGTGCGTGTGCAGGTTGGACCGCCGCCGTCTCCTGATCACTTACAGCAGACCGTGCACCAGTGCGGCACAGTGCTGCCCTCTACAGGCTGCTTTCATTGGTCAGAACGCACACGCATTCAGTGAGAATAGCACATCTAATGCACAAGGCCGAGAGCAGAGGCCAAATGAGTCACTTCTGCTAATGATCCGGACGTCTGTGGTGAGACCATAGACTGAGGAGCTCAGGCATCGTAGGACAGGGTTTGGTTTCGTCCTTTGCGGTCATACCAGAGACTCTCTCATACAAAAAGTTCCGACTCAGGATTTCTGGCTTTGGGTGAATAATGAAATACAAACTTAAGAGAAATTCAATGAATTTCTCCCAATTAATTAATTTAAAAATGAACACATTTAAGTGCAATTAAAGCCACACCCATGCTAAATGTGTAATGATCCACAGGCGTCAGATTCCCTAAGTACAAGACTGAACCAAGACCACACATTCATAACTCAAACCATTTCCTCCTAAATCAACATCATTTTGTTGCTGAACCACTTTGAACAAATCCAGTTGTTACAGTGCGACATTGTTCTACACAATTAAAGAGGAATGACTTTCATGTGAAAATCAGAGCTTTTGACAAGGCGCATCAGTGACCCAGCCAGTCACACTTTCTCCATTTGTCCTCGGCTCCAGCGGCGACGCTCACATGAGCCACGTCACAGCACATTTCACCAGAGTACAGTCGCAGGATTACAGCCCAGTCCAGTCTGAAGAGGAATTCTAAATATGCAAGTTTGAGAAACACACCGGTTTTCTGTGGTTAATCATGCATGTTGCTATGGACCCACATACGTCACAAGTTACATGACTATGATGAAGATGATATTTGTGGCAGGAGCGCTGGTGTGTACCATCGTCTCTGTCTGGTGCTCACTGGAGCAGTCTTGCACAGTTTTTCCAATGTAGTTTTACTGCAAATGGGAAATAAATTGAATCTTGTTTACAGTACATGTATTGTTTTGGAGACCCACCTATGAACTTATGTAGTTCCTGGAAGTTACCTTTTACAAAGCAACTACAAACTTTAAAAATAACAGTGTCTATCACATGTATGACTATAAAGTTTTGTAAATAAAAGAACTGAACTGAATTTAACTAGTGCGATTAATGTCTGATGTTAAACCGGTCCTCAGCACTAAAACATTTGGGGATAGGTGGGCATGGTTTCCGGACATCCTCTTCCGCAACTACAGTTACCTCGGCAACCAGTTTGATTGATGGCAACTCAGAGCACAAGACGAGCTGTCAGAGGCCCCACCCCTGGTTTCTGATTGGCCATGGGACTAACACACGGATTTCCAAATATGGAAGTCCAACACCAGTCTAGAAGCATTGGACAAACCGAGCCTCATCTGCGAAGAAGGCAACGTCCACCGCTACTGCTACTAACAAGAGGAAGACATTTTATCATTAGTCTGATGGAAATGTAAGAGTTATAATGTTATCAACAAATGACTTCTGTGCTGAACAAACAAAATAATAATGCATCACTTTTATACAGCGCTTTTTTGGACACTCAAAGACGCTTCACGTGTCAAAATTCATTCACTGCATACACAGTGGTCATAAACTACTACTTTGGCCACAGCTGCCCTGGGGCACATTGACAGAAGCGAGGCAACCAGTTTGTGCCACCACCACCACCAACCCTTCACACCAGATTCATTCTAATGTGGGTGAAGTGTCTTGCCTAAGAACACAACAGCAGCTTGGCACACACTGTGGTCTTTTTCAGCCTCACCAAAGTGTCTGAAAAGGTTCATTACAACAAATATATACAGGAGGAGAAACATGCCAGTTTCTGATCTTTGTCCTAATAATTCTATATTTTGTAAATCACAGTGTACTTTTCAAAAAAACTGCAGCAACTTTATAACATGTTTGGGCTTGGAACAATTTAGAGGAATTGTGTATTAGTTAGTTATTTGTTTAAAAGGACAACGGACAGGTACATTAAAAAGATGGCTGCCCCAGATTTAGCACAATGCTAATTTCCATCTGTAGTCCTTATATACATATATTATAGGTTTAGAAGTAACTATGTGGTTTGAGTATCATGTAAATAAATGTTTTCCGTTGGCTGGGATCGTACGGCAGTGGAAAAGCTTGGAAAAGTTGGAAAACATGGAATCTTTGATGAGAGCATACTGTATGTGTTTTCAGTCAATAAAAGGCTGTGGCAGAGGAGGAGCTCCAGAAGCTTCAGAGGGTCAGGGCCAAAAGCATCAGGCTCCTGCCCTCTAGCTCCGCAGGCTCCTCCTTGTTCTAAGCAAAAAAAACTAACTCATCTTTGTTATTGTAAAAGGTAAACTGTAAAAACCAGCATTTCACACATTGTTTTAGGGTAAAAGTAGTCTAACCTGTCCTTATTCTTATCAAGGAACTAGTCTGTTCTCCATGACTGAGGCTGAAAACTCAAACTAAACATAATTGATAGCAGCACATTGTGGAAACAGCAGCAGCTTGTGGGAGGAAGCACTTGCCTTCGGTGGAGTTGATGTCCGCGCTGACGCAGGACCTGAGGAGGCACAGAACACAGTGAGAAAAGTAGAAGAAGCAGCGAGTGCGCGGCTCGGACATGTTAGAGAGAGCGAGGGAGCGTACTCTGTGTGGTCAGCCGCAGGACGCTCCGCAGCTCTGAGCGGCATTAGACGGCATTAAGACAAAACTTTCACCCACAAAACAAAGGGCGATTCATGCAGACAGCCCCAGCACATGACCGCGGCGCTCTGGCCAATCCACGACCCGCCTGCTGGAATAATGTGGTTAGACACTGGTGCAGCGGTCAGAGGCGGCAGAGGTGTGCTTTAAAGGGGACATACTGTGTGCACTCTTCTTTAACACTAGGACTCCCAGAGCAGTGTTTATCTTTAATAAAATTGCTAAAATTGGTGAATTTGTGTAAGCTCTCAGTCGTACAGGGATTAGTCAAAGCAAAGGAAGATTTCTCACCCATCATCTGTACTTCTTAGCAGGTTTTGTCCCTTGAAAACGTTCTTTGGATTAAGGGTCAAAACGTTGGGAAAACCTGCTAAGAAGTACAGATGATGGGTGAAGAATCTTCCTTTGCTCTAAAATTGGTGAATATAACTGAAATACAACACAACTTAATACTAACTTCTGCAAGTAAACAGTGTTGCTATGGTGACTAGCACTTTCTCCAAGCGGAGATTTGAATCAATCAAGGACCAGTCCAAGACCAGTCCAGGACCAGTCCAGGGTTAAGATAATTTCATAAACATAAGGACATAGATATAAACTACATTTAGAAACAGAAAAAGTCAAAGTTATGATGACCAAAATCGTACACAAGTGGAGTAATTAAACTTCCAAAATGAAAACCTGTCAAATTGACTACTCTGTTCTAGTGTTAAAGAACAAATACTATGCATTTATTGACTTCAGAGAAGCCAACGTGCAGCAGAGACTTCCAATGTCAAAACATGCAGGAAAAGCATTGCTTGAAGCTCCAACAGACACGGCCAGTGGTTAGTGAGGCGAGGGACCAGGACTTTTAGTTAGTATCTATACATGGGCAGGATATCAATAGGATATCAGCAGGGCATCAGCAGGCTATCAGCACGCTATCAGCAGGATATATGCAGGCTCATGTGACGTACGTGGGGGGTCTACGCGAGCTGGGAGGGGTGCTGGCGGTCCGCTCCATGTAGGAGTGGCGGAGCTGGGACACAGACAGGGGAAGGTCCAGGGGAAGGTCTTGAAGGTCCTTTGCCAGGGCTTTGTCACTGACTGGGTAGGACGATGCAAGCTCGTGAGTGGGTCTCTGAGGCCTGTGTCGCGGGCGCTCCATCAGACGTCCTCTTTGGGGCTCCTCAGTGCGCTCGTCGTGGTGGGACTGGTGAGAGGGGTGGGACGGGTTGGACTGGTGGGACTGGTGGGACTGGAGCACGGCTTTGCTCCTCAGATGACCCAGTGTGTGGCCCGGCTTGCCCCCCAGCAGAGCCTCTTCTGTGGGAACGGAGGACATGGAAAGGTAGGTGGCTTCAGAGGAGCACAGGTCTAGGGGGAGGTCAGAGCTGCGGTCTGAGGGGAGGGCAGGGCCACACCGGGGGTGTTGGGGCACTGGGGGACCAGGACCTCTGCGGTGGCACTGTCCCCGAACGAGCCTCTCTCTAGTGCGGATTCTTCAGGAGACAAAGCAGTGGGAGAACATCAGCTCCAGCTCTACCACTGTTCAATAGTAAGATTTTCTTTATTCATCCCACACAGTGGGGAAATGTCAATGTTGCATCACACAGTAGGAATGAGGAACACACATTACAAGTGTGATTTTAGATAACTAAAATACAATAAAATATCTAACTTTTGCAAAGTTTTACAAGGCAAGTGTAAAATACTGAATATTTTAGTGCAAGAAATATATAGCTGTGTGTTTACTGCAGGGAGTAAAGCAATGTATACTTTTGAGCTGTCACAAAATACATATTTTTTGACAGCTCGTATACATTACGGTAGTGTAGCGTAGGGCTGGTGAAAACCCTCTGGAACTCACTCCCACTGCCCATTAGAAACTCTGACTCACTACCAAAATTGAAATCAGTGCTGAAAACCCATCTGTTCAAACAAACTTTTCGGTAAGCCCCCCTTTTTCATTTATTTCTTATTTAATTCCCCATGTGAAGAGTCCTTGAGTGTCCATAAAAGTGCTTCATGTATCATCATCTTCATTAAGTAATCGAGTTACAATAATTATTATGGAGTAGTAGCAAACCCTGGCGAGGACCACATATCTGTTGGTCAGTGGCAGATTCACAGCACAAGTGAAGTTAGTTAAAACAAGAGGTCAGAGGGCAGAGGGCAGAGGGCACGGCCTTCATGAGAGTTTAGTTTAGAGCCATGGATGAGATGGGCTCAGGACCATGTTGGGAATGAATGAGGAGGCATGTGAGTGATGGGACGTCCAGCCTGAGGGGGGCAGGGGTGTACCTCGATGGCCAGTTGATGAGGGAGTGGGTGTCGCCCTCAGAGTCTGTCTGGAGCAGCCAATCAGAGCTGTGCAATGATCGTAGGCTAATTATTGGGCATTCATTACATTTTTAATTGGTACAAACATCTCCCTACAAACGTTGAGCATAGAATATTACGGCTTGTACAATGGATAAAGATCAGAAAATTCTACCATCTAGTGGAGGGAGTGGGGAATTACACAATGCTAGATCAACATGGTGCAATCTAACGAGGGATATTCTAGAGACATTACTTTGGTTTACCAGGCATAAGTCTGCTCGTTCGTCTTCATCTGGGGATTTGTCATAACATAATAAGTTTGAGAAGTAGCATATTGACAGAGGGGTGGAGGTTGTGCCAGTTCTGATCTTGGCGTAGAGCGACAAGTCTAGGTATGTTTTTGACAAAGGACAACGTTTATTTTAGGACTACACCACCTAGTCTTTAAGAAACCGTCTAACCTGTGCTAAATTCCATTGTTTTTAAATGTAACTTTACTAATGCATCAATAAATCTGTATTTGTAAAGCACTTTAAAACAGCCTTGGCTTTCCAAAGAGATGTACAGAAAGTGGAAAATAGCAACAATAAAAACTAGTCTCTAGCTTCCTGGTAGTAAATCCCACAGAGAGAAGATGCATCTAAAGCAGGGATTTAAAGTGCTCGAGGTTCAGAATTTCAGCTGGTCCTTTCACTGAGAAGAACCAGAATTCAGATTCAGATTCATTTAATTTGCTATTTGCAGACCACATTGGAATACATGTGCAAAAGTCCCCAGTGTGCACCGGACCAGTGCATAAATAAAAACTAGTCTTCAGCCTGGTCCTAGGGATGACAAGAAGGTGCTGAACTGCAGAGCGCAGGGCTCTGGGGGGACGGTGGGGCTGGAGGTGGTCGTGTAAACAAGAGGGTGCTGTTCGATTAAGACTTTTAAAAATAAAAATCATAATTTTAAAATTAGTTGTAAAATATACAGGGGAGCTTTGTCCAGTCAAGCTGCTGGCATTTTGGTTTTTCCATGTTTGGCTCTCTAGTTTTTACTTTGACTAGCGGCCTTTGATCTAAATAAAGGTTTGGCGCCTCCTTCCAGGAACAGGAAATCAGATAAATACCAATACTACTGTGAAGAGAGTGCAGTACTCACCCCTGCCTGCTGAGGACGCTGTGGGCCTGCTGCTGAATGAACAGGTCCCCCGGGGAGTGGGGAGGTTTGGGGGAGGCCAGCGTGACTTCCATGTACGCAGACGTGTGTTCAGGGGAGGTGGTCCGCGTGTGGAGTATCAGGGCCGCGGTGTCCTCCGTGTGCTCCGGCTCCTCCTCCGTGGAGCCTCTGGGGGCAGTGCGTCGCTGGTTCTCCAGGTTCAGCAGTCTCTCCCTCTCAGAGAAGGGATCCAGTTGGGTCAGCGTGGGCTCTGTGCACAAATTACATTTTGGAAAAACTTGTTAATCCAGACCTGGGCAAAGTGCGGCCCGGGAGCCACATACGGCCCAATTCACGTTTCTATGTGGCCCCCGGACCTTTTCTCATCTGCAAACTACATACCGTCTCCTCCTATTTAAATGAATGGGAATCACAGCACAATGAATGTTTGCTGTTTCTGTCTACAACACTCAGCTTTCTTCAGCTTCAGTCTTTAGATTTCAAAATTGCTTTAAATTGAAACAGACTAGAAAATGTTATCTATATTTATTAATCGAGAGAGTAAACATATATTACATATCTTCATGACTTCTGGGCATAAACAGAAGATTTATTTGACATATAGAAATGACAATTTCAACATTTTTTTTACCTTTCTTCACAAACTTTTAAGAGGCTAAAATAAAAAATGGATCACTAAGGAAACTGGGCTTGGCTGGTCAAAAAACATTCAGCCACATACTCGTAACATGCAGAATTTATAACCTTAATATCAATTAGCTTATTTTTCAGAATTTCTATAATATAGGACAGCAAGGACCTAAGCAGAGTATATGAAAAATGAAGCAACATGGTGAAAAGTCTAGGCGAAAATGTGATGATTCAATAGTATTGCGATTCTTAACATATTGTATTAAGAATTGCGATTCGATTCTGTGACATATTGCGATTCATGTCTTTCATAGAGTACACTCCAAGATCGATGTATTTGAGTGCGCAAAATATCGTGATACTGAACAGAAATAGTTTTGTCCCCCCACTGCTAATGTCTGTGCGGTCTGCCCATTGGTACCTGGAGCGGAGAGGTCGAGCGAGGGGGCCGTACGTGCTTCCTTTGGGCTCACGGGCGTGGCATTACTGGGTTCACTGGTCTCTCGGGGCGTGGCGTTACAGGGTTCACTGGTCTCTCTGGGCGTGGCGTTACTGGGGTCACTGATCTCTCTGGGCATGGCGTTACTGGGGTCACTGGTCTCTCTGGGCGTGGCGTTACTGGGGTCACTGATCTCTCTACGAGGGCGGCTGTAGCGTGAGCTGTAGTCAGTGTCCAGGTCCAGGGAGATGCCATATCGTTCGGCCAGCTGCCTCCTCCTCTCGGCTTTGTACTGGGCGATCCGTTGGGCCTTAGACTCCAGGTCAGGACCAGTGGTGCTGCTGGTGGTGGTGGGGGGAGTGGACTGGGAGGTGTACGAGCCATCCCGACTGTACTGCTGTGAGGTAGCTGATGCAGAAACATAGGACACATTTATACTTTAGCTGCTTATACTATTACTATATTTTTACCTGATTACATATTCCAGTCATCTGATATCTCTGCTCTGATAATTCACTTTAGCATCAGAGGATATGATCAGACTAAATAATAGTTATAATAGCAGTAGGTGACGTACAACACCAACCATATGTAAATACCTCATGAAAATGCTATATACAGTATGTATATGTATAGTGTATACTCAGCAAGAGACTCATCCTTGAACCAAGACCAATTATAGCTCCAGAGTTCTATTATCTTATTTTTCTATTATCATAAATAATTGATCTGTCGTTTGATGTGTGCATAACCTCTTGTGGGTTGCTCTTATTTATCCTTTTTTTTCTGCTGCAACGTGCACAAGAACGGCATTGACATTTCCCCACTGAGGGACCAATAAAAGTTTGCCTACAGTTTACTATACAGCAGCCCAAACCAACTTCGGTCCCCTCATCAAACCTTACACCATCCGCTCGTAACTTCAATGTCATCTTCGACTCCAAAACACATCTCGATATGAACTAATATTCTTGGGTATAAACGTAGACATGATTACCTGCGGTGCCGGCTTCACAGGGACCTGAGCTGTTGCTGTATTGGGGGCAGTCAGCTGACCCTCCAGAAGACCGGGAGGACTCAGGAAAGGAGTTGGAGACTTCCTCTGGTGTCTTGACGAGATGCAGTGCGTCGCTTAGAGTGTGGATGTAGTCCGTTCTCTGGGTGTGGCGAGGCTCTTCACATGTTTTGATGTAGTCTGAAGTCTCCTCCTGGGTCTTTGTGTAGTGTGGTATGCCCTCCTGGGTCTTGCCATAAAGCTGTAGGTGGTTCGAGGACTTTGAGAGGTGTGGTAGGTCTTCTGGGCTCTTGATGTAGTGTGGGAGGTCCTCTGGGGTCTTGGCGTACCGCAGGGACTCGTCGGCCGGCCTGACGTAGCGGGGGGAGTCCTCCGAGCTGCGGGTGTAGCGAGGCGTGTCCTCCTCCATCAGCCTGCGGGACACCAGACTGGACACCTCTCCGCCCTCAATGGCCTCCATCCGCCGGGCAATGCGCTCCTTTCTACAGACGGGGAGGACACAAACATACATCGTCTTGGAGTTGTTTCAAACCATCTACTTAAACATTAAAAAATAAAATGGGGTTCCTTGTCCTTTAGAGGTTTGTTTAGACTGTTTTTACTTGAGAATGTCTGTCACAGACTAAATGATGAAATACCAAAGTAAAGCCTCTGGATCAGGCTAAAGGGACAGTGTTCTGCACCTGTTCATGTCGCAGTCGCTGGTGCTGCTGCGGATCCCCTCGAACCGTTTCCTCAGCTCTGAAACTACATCAAACAACTCTTAGAATACAATCCTCATCCTCGACTTTCACCAAAAGGTTTTGGCAGATAAGAAAACTCCAGATGTAAAATATAGCTACACCAACATTCTAAACATTCTATTATTTATGTTGGTAACGTCCTGTAGCGGCAGCGTTTCTAAAATCAAAAAAATATTTAATTTGAACCTTGTCAATATCATTAGGGTTCATTGGAGGTTCTAAAGAGATTGTATTTCATGGGGAAACACTTCTTATTAAAGTCTAGTAATGAGAATCTTTAAATACTGCCAGTTTTATTGTTATGTTGAGCTGAGTTTTCTTTATTATCATAACTGAGAAAAAAATCTTCATGCCTAATCACTGGAAAGAAAATCTCAGAGAATATGTTCTAAATCTAAATTATCTATATCAGTGTCTCCCAAAGTGGGGTCCGCGGCCCCCTGGTGGGCCGCGAGGGTACTGCAGGGGGGCCACGGGAGGTCATAAAAAAAAAAATAATAATAATGTAATTATTTAATGTTAAATTTATAATGTTTTGTTTGTAATATTAAAATATTTGTGTTCATTATTTGACTTGAATAATCCACTGTAATCATTTTTGTATTACAATGTTTGTAGCAGAGGCTATTTCCCCAAAATAAAATAACCAGAAGAGCCTATTCTTAATGTTGTCTTCTTGGTTATTATTTTGGGGGCCACGCAGACCCGTCAGATTTTTAAGGGGGCCTCTGTGTTACTGAGTTTGGGAATGGCTGATCTATATCATAGATCATACCAATCTAAACAAGCTACTTTAGAGTAGTGATACTACGTTTTTAAAATGGTCTATCAGGAGCTAGCATTGTGTACCATTCATGTTTTCATAAATCTCCCTATGCGGGTACAGTAGGTGAAGGCTGATCTACAAGTAGAAGAGGTTTGTGGTCTACGTGTGGACAGTGACAGACCTTTGGGCAGCGCAGTCAGCAGGCCCACATCAATGTCAGTGATGCTCCTGACCACAGCTTCCTTCTGCTCCTGGCTCAGCTCTCTGTGGAGGCTGACACACACACACACACACACACACACAGAGACCCAAGACAGACACACACACACAGAGAGTCAGAGGGACACACACACATGCAGGGAGAGAAACACACACACAGGCCGACACGCACAGAGACAGAGGGACACACAGAGAGACAGACACATGCACACAGATGGAGGGAAATACACACAGGCCGACACGCAGAGACACAGAGAGTGAGAGAGAGACCCAGAGGTACAGAAACACACAGACATGCACAGAGACACACACAGGTTAAACATCATAACTTAAATAAAGTCAGACAGGATGATTATATTATATACACTATTTAGCAATACGAGCTAAAAAAGAACACTCATTAAATCTGAGGCGGAGCAGGAAGACAGATGTGACTGCTGCAAACTTCTGATGGTTGTGTGAACGCTTCGGGCCTCTCACCTCAAAGCTCTCTTCTGCAGCAGGCGCCGGTTGCCAAGTTTGATACGTGGATCAGTGCCAAGTCCTAGACACACACACAAACACAAAAGCAGACGTTTTACACATAGTGGCAGAGGATAAGCCACAAGAGCACTTTGTCACAATAAGACATTGGTTATATACAGCGCATTTTTTTGGACACTAAAACATTTGTTAAACTACTACTGTAGCCACAGCTGCCCTGGAGCACACTGACAGAAGCGAGGTAACCAGTCTCTGCCATCGGCCCCTCCGACCACCACCAACCATTCATGCACAGACCAGACTCATTCTAGGCCATTTGGGTGAAGTGTCTTGCCTAAGGACACAAAGACACTACTAACCAGGCCCTGCCCCGCTTAGCTTCAGAGATCTGATGGGCCACAATGACAGCACACTGAGGGGAGAGGAGAACTGATGCACAGGGGCCGTCTGTCTGCACTCGCTAATCTCATTACCCTCAAGTGTCCACCGTGAGCGGGTATGAGCTCCACCAGCATCTCAAGAACTGATCACATACAGTACATATTGTGAGAAATCCCTCAGACACACCCCTCTGCTGACTCCGCCCTCCCACACCTACACACCTAGGTGCAATTAGGTAGCCATTTTAAGCCCTGGAAGCCCATTGTTTCCCCTTTTCATTTCCATCCAGGCTATGGATCAGCATGCGTCATGCGAGTTTCTGTTAGTTGATTTCCCATTTTAGTTTCATTGTTTGTTAATCTGCAATTTGTTTTCTGCTTTGTTGCAGTGTAAACAACCATGTCTGATGCAATAATGAATCTGTAAACTGACCCTGTCTCGAGATCTTGTTTATTCATTTGGGCTTTTTCACCGGCTATTCAATACAATTTTACACATATTATCTCTAGGATGGCAGAGGCATAATCATGACCAACTCTAGGATGGCAGAGGCATACCACGTCCAGGACTTACGCACCATTTCTCTCCATCAGTAATGAGAGCAGTTGTAGAGTGCCTGGTTAAGTCAGATCTGGAATACTGTTCATTCATTTGGTCCAGAGGAAACTGCAGCTGGCCCAGGATAGACTGATCTTTAACTTATCATTAGGTTAGATCAGCCTTTTGTGCTAGATGGATAAAGCCAGTGTACCCCAGGAAGACGAGTGACCACATGTGAAATCCAATTGGATCCAAATGAATAAATAAAATGTAAGCATCAACACTGCTCCTGTCAGGACCTAAACATGACACTGTACCAAACAGAAGTACAGCCGCGTCTCCTCCTGCTGCGGATGACAGGGATTAGCTGTTGTCGGAATGCTAAAGGAATGAATGCATCACACATTCTACGACGAGAGCCCTGCCCTATAGTGGCAATGACGGATGTGTCAAATACAGAGGGCAAATCTCTCCGTGGGACCATAAAGCACACCAGACTGCTACTGGGAACATGGGGGAAGTGTGTTGCCCAACTGCTCATTCTGCCCCAGGTTTGAGACGCACAGGTCCGTCTGGCACTAAATCACAACAGCATCTCAGATCCTCTCCGCTCGCTGTGATGCTCTGTCGTTTGGTTCATTTAAAGTCTGAGCCTCCTCTATCGACAGAGACTAAAAATATACACCATGCCCCCATTACTCCCAGACTTCATGTGTGCTATTAAAAGGAGGCCATGTCAAAGCTGCGGTACCCAACTTCTTTCATAAATAACTGAAAGTAAGTAAAAGTATGTTGTGAACAGTCCGTCTTTATTATCCTATATTTTGCATACTTGTAAGAAACTGCCCTGTGACTCACTATTTGACTATTTGGGCTGGGAGCTGATGGGCTGAGTGAGGTTGGTCATCCTTTTTCACTTTTCCGTCTGAAAAAGCTGATCTAAAGATGTGAAAAATGATAGAAGCAACTGTTTTGAGAAGTGAAAACATTATTCTAAGACAATGTTAATAATAAGTAATGTTTATTTATATAGCGCATTTTACAGACCAAGGTCACCCAAAGCGCTTTACAATGTTCAGAGTTTGTTCCAATCATTCCACGCACGATGACAGAAGCGAGTCGCCGAACATACTGGATCATCAGCCCCCAATCAACACCATCCATTCACTCTCTCATTTACATTCATATCTATTGTGCAGGTTTTTAGTGGTAGGGGAAACCGGAGCACCTGAAGGAAACCTACGCAGACACGGGGAGAACATGCAAACTCCACTCATAAAGGCCCTGTTCCGACCGGGATCATAATCCATGGGTTTTATACAGCGCTTAACTGGACACTCAGGAACACTTCACCGCATTCTTCATTCACTTCATACACAGTGGTGATGAACGACTACAGTAGCCACAGCTGCCCTGGGGCACACTGAACAAACGCAATATCATACCATGGAAGATTACAGCTAAACAAACAATATTTCCATGGAAACAAGACGAGGATGCAGGATCAGGTTTGCAGAACACTGGTTTTCATACTTTTCCAGAGCAAATCGCATCAATTATTTCATTTTTTTAAAAATTCATTTTAGTTCTTAAATTATATATATATTAGTGCTGTCCAACGATTAAAATATTTAATCGCGATTAATCGCATGAATTTCATAGTTAACTCGCGATTAATCGCAAATTAGTCACCCATTTGCGTGCTGTGTGCAATTTCTTTTTTTATTGAAAACAATGTGTAGTGTTATATTACACACTAACATTTGATGCAAAATCATCAATAAATGGATGACAAAATAAATAATTGGTAACAAAAAGCCCCTTCAATGTGTGTGTGTGGAGTGTGTGTGTTTATGGGTGTGGGTGTGTGTGTGTGTGTGGGTGTGTGTGTGTATGTGTGGGTATAGACCATAGACTGTATAGAAACATCATGGTGTCATTATGATGATAAACAATTTTTTTGTAAATTTGTTCATGTAAATACTCTATAGTGTTTCTCTGTTTACTTTCGGTATATCTATGACTGTATACTGTTTGCTTGTATGGCCTTTTTTATTAACCCCTCCCCCCCATCTCCCACTTCATGTCCCCCCCCCCCCCTCCTATGTGCCCTTCTGGGTTTCTTCTTTGGCCCCCTGTATCTCCAACTACATATTGTTTGTAATCTCTGTCTACAATGTATCTTAACTAGTCCTTTTCTTTGTGTCTATTTTTTTTCTGTATATGTGTTTGTCTGCAATAAAAAGTAAAAAAAAAAAAAAAAAAAATTTTTTTTTTTTTTTTTTTTTTTTTTTAATAATTATAAAAAAAATTAATGGTGATAAAAAAAATGACGCCGTTAATATTGATTTGCGTTAACGCGTTAATAACGCGATATTTTGGACAGCACTAATATATATATATATATATATATATATATATATATGAGGATTTTCAAAAAAAAATTAGAAAAGCACCACCCTCTTCACTTTTTTACAAAACTCTTTGACGAGCATGTATCATTCTGGTGATAGACAACCCTCCTATGTACCTACACTGTTCTAATGAATCCAATGTTATAGAAAGGATCAGAACTGGGCTTGAAAAAGGCAAAAAAACTCTGCAGTTCAGTCTCTGACGTTGTAATAAATGTGACTGAGAACAGAGCAATCTGAGATGGGGTTGATTGTAGATATCAGCATGGATGAAGCCTTAACAATATTGTGGAGTTTTTCAAAAAGAAAAAGTTTGCAGTATATACGTCACTGGGTTTTCGCAGTAGGGCAGAGCTGGCCGTGTGCCCTGACCTCCGTTTGGGCGCCCTACGCACAGACACCGCTCCAAACTCCTTACCTTGGCCGCACACCTCGACATGGCTCAGGTAGTTAGGGATCCACGGGTTTTGATACATCCTGCCTGGATTCCGCAAGAAATCTGTGCGCGGAGGTGATGCAGCTACTGAAGCGGTTAGTCAGCGTCCCGGGACAAGGTGCGGGACGGGGGGAGGAGGGGGGACTCCGCCGCAGTGCTCTCTTGGCAGCTCCAGTCTCCAGTGCTAACCGCTAACTGCTAATGATCACTGCGACAATGCAAAGTCCGGAGCTGCGGGACGCTAAGCCCGCTAAGCTCATTACCCCAAAGTGTCCACGGTGAGCAGGCAGGGGAGAGGAGAGGAGAGGGGAGAGGGGGGAGGCTGTCGGCCAGATGACACATTCCACTCATCTGGGCTCGGAGGAGTGTGCGAGAGCCCAGAGGGAAGAGGCGAGAGGAGGGGCCCGACACGAGCCAAGGCAGAGGGAAGTTTGAGCTATTAGAAAAACTACTGTCTGCTTCTGAACGGCCACTTCTTATCGAAGTGGGGTTTGGGTTAAGAACAGCCAAACCAGCAGGTGAAAGCCAGATCCCTTCAGAACTCTGAAGCCAAGCAGGGCAGGGCGTGGTTAGTGCTGTGATGGGAGACCTCTGGGTACACCAGGTGCCACAGTGGGGCGGCTATGACAGTGAGGTGCTAAACTGTTGTAGTGTCATTGGGCTGTTATGAGTAAATGATTGGTGGTGGTGGGAGAGGCCGATGGCAGATAGTGGTTACCTCGCTTCTTTCAATTTGCCCCAGGGCAGTTGTGGCTACAGAGAAAGTTTATAACCATTGTGTTTGGAGTGAAAGAATAAATGATATGTGAGGAGTCTTTGAGCGTCCAGAAAAGCGCTGTTTAAAACTGATGCATTATTAAGTAAGGTCCCAGTCCGACCAGAGCAACGCAGACCAGTAGAGGTCAAATCTGGTGCCATTTGAATGCATGTGTGGATAAACACCACCTTCATAATATAGCAATCAATTCCCATATGGCAATAACGTTCTTGTATAGGTGCTTTTGCTGCTCGAGCCACAGGCTCACAAGGTGGGAGTAGAAAATTGCAGTTCCAACACATTGATTGGGGAGATAAATATCAATGTAGTTTAATCATTTACACCTCGATTACACAGGGATGTCTAGAGTATCAAATAGTAACTAGTGTTGAAACTAGACACTAATTGAGCCAGCATTCAGACAGAGACAAAAGTGGTCTAAGTCTGCAAAAGTATTAGAATGATTACAAATGAATATTACTTCAAATATAAATCACAGCAGCAGTAGTCTGAGGACTTCGATTTGTTGATGAGGAATTGACAACTTTATAAATAACTATATAAAACAGTTTGAACACAGGACATTCAGTAATAACATAGCAGCCATTGACCAATACATGTTCTGGATCATCACTGTCCTTACACCGTCCTGCTTCAGCAAGAAAAATAAAAATAAAGTGCCACATTGAGATAGATCCGCTCCCACAGACTGACAGGCTGTAGAACTAGGAATCACCCCGTGTCCTCTTTTCAGAATTGTCTTCATTCTGCCATCCACAAAAATCTGCCTTCAGAACCAAAGCACACCTTTGAATCAAATAATACTCATGAGAAATATTCTTGGTTGACGCCTTCAGATGCAGAGGTCATACTAAACACCTTTAAGTCTCCTGTGGCACATTCTGCAGCAGCTCTCATCACAGGCCTTATCTGTGTGTGTCTCTGTGTGTGTGTGTGTGTGTCCCATCAGCCCTCTGCAGACCTGTCACTGCCCCACACTGACCACTACATGAAGCAGGCCTCCTCACTCAGCTTCACTCTGGACACGGCCGATAAGAAGCTACGATTATGAGACCGCCGAGACATAGAATCAAACAGACAGAAACAGGCAGAGACTATGGGTGTGCGGGGGGGGGGGCACGGATCTACTATGAACAGTAGGGCGGCAACAACTACTTGACGTTTTCATTTACAAAAACAGATCTCAGTTTTGAGATACTTGTGAAAACGTGTTATTCCTCTAGTTACAGCTAAAATATAACTGCCACAAAACTACTTGAAGGGTAAAGCGTGACCCTTTCAAATACTTTGTCAAAGCAGTTGTGTGTGCTCATTGCACTTGTATATTGTAGTAATTTTAAGATACATGAAAATCATTGCATTTCATTTCACGCCTTATTCTATTTTTACTTCCATGCACTCAGAGCCAAAGCAATTTCCTAGTTTGTTACTTTGTTTCTCACGAAGGCAAAAATTGTTCTGATTCCGTTTTAGTTATTCACTTATCACTAACAGATAGAACTGTTCATTTTGGGCTCAATATCTTAACATTTGCCACTATTCTTTGCAGCGACAGATTGCTTATTACTTTAACACAATGTGACAGTTTTCCCTGAAGGAGCCAAATGTATTGTTTGTAGATTTCTGCCAAACTGTCATTGTCCTTAAGCAAGACACTTGACCCACATTAGAATGAGTCTGGTGTGTGTGTGTGAATGGTTGTTGTGGTGGGAGGGGCTAATGGCACAGGCTGGTTGCCTTGCTTATGCCAGATTGCCCCAGGGCAGGTGTGGCTACGGCATTTTTTTTGTTCAATTCAAGCAACAATGCGTTGACAATCTGGTTAAGAGGTTGAAGCTAAAATCTAAGAAAATGTTCAAGTAATTTTTTTTTTTCAGATCAGGCAGCAGTGAATACAGTGAATCCTGAAGTCCCACTGTGAATCTCCCGTTTGTGACACCCCTCCCCTCCTGTCCCGCCCCGTCCCTGTCATCTCACCCCGGTGGAGGGCGGGCCCAGGCAGGTCAGGGCACCTCCACATGACCTCATGCTGTGGATGCGTGTGAATGTGCTGTATACCTGGCACAGGGATGACTCACAAAACAACAACAGCAGAGTGAGTAAGTCATCTTTACTTATATCGCACAAACCAGAGTCACAAAACACTTTACAATTGTTCGTTTTTTTGGCATTTGGTCTCTCACTCCACAGAGACCGGAGCAGTACAGGAGGCGCATGCCACACCTATTGTACATGGTTTTAGTGGTAGGGGAAACCTGAGCACCTGGAGGAAACTTATACGCAGACATGGGGAGAACATGCAAACTCCACTCAGAAAGGCCCAGAGGTGTCCACACTTCTTCAAACCAACGTCTACTTTGACAGAGACCATTGAGTCGTGACCTCAGATGCACGTGTGGGCGTTACGAGTCAAAAATACCACATTTGGTTCGATTCATGAAGCGTTTGTGATTCAGTATTGACCACGTCTTCTTTGCGTGTTGGTGGCAGGAAAGAAATATTTATACGCTATTTTTGTATTGTCATGTACTCTCCAGTCCCATTTAAAGACTTAAAGAAACACATTGTCTTGTTGGATTTACAATATCGGTTGTTTGCCTTCTGGAAAAGTGTTGCCCCAATTGTTTTTTGGTATTGTCCACAGTTTTATTGGCTGATTTTAAGGCAGTTTTTTTTCAGTGGAGCGGGCTCAGTTTGAGGCAGGGTCAAGAGTGTATAGTCTGATAATGAGATTTGTAAAAGTTAATCCTTGGCGGTCGCACACAAACACACACACAGGGCAGGCATGTAAGCCCCAAGAGTCTCGCTCATGGTACACACTGGATTATGTCGCACACACACTGTTACACAAGTCTGATACACAGGAATACGGAAGAGGAATGTGTGCAACAGAACCCGACTGTTCTCATGTTCAATCCATTTTTACCTTATTTTTATTATTTTTAAAGGCACACCGCGGACTTTGTGACCTAAAGAGTTGACACATATGAGTTATTTTATATGAATACTTGGGCCAATATACAGCGCTTGACACTTGCAATGCTCCGAGCGGGGCTGCCCTCTTGAAATACCGCCCATGTAAGTTTTGAGCAGACGGACCGTCTGCCACCAGGTCACGTGACTTGGAAGAAAGACTTGCTTTACGGCTACAGGCGCTGATATACTCATGGAGCTAAGGCTTTTGCTACTCATTTTTCACCTGCTCGACTCCTGGTCATGGCTGAGGCAAGGAAAAATTTTAAACCTTCGGAGGAGGCTAAAAAGAGGAAACGCGAAAGGGATCGTGCTGTAAGCTGCATGTCTGTATGAGCGCTGCTCTTCACCTGGTTCCTGGATGTCATCGACTGCAAAGATGTAATTCCACGCAGCACGAGCTAGACGCAGAACTCCCTCATCCAGGATATAGAAGTCCATGTGTGGTAGATTACTAATGCAGCGGTCTGGAGGCTGACCACAGCAGAGTCTCTCAATATCTGTAGGCATGTCTCTACAGTTTGAACACACACACCAGTGCATGCTGTCTGAATACACACTCAAAAGACACCGGCTGACTGTTTGTTGACTTTTGCGACAGTGCTGAGTTGCTTGTGGCCACTAGGGGCGCTAAACGTGAAAGTTGCAGGTCTAGCGCCCCTAGTGGCCAAGAGTTACACGGTGTGCCTTTAATGCATTGTATCTGCAGTTTGTATTTCTATTTTTTATGTGTTCTTTTGAATTAAATTAAAGTGTCTGCATAAAGTGTCTGCATTGTGCTCAAATGTATTTCTTTGCATACAAAAAAAAATCTGCCTGTAACTCATAGTGCCACCACCAGAGGGAGGAGTTAATGTTTTTTTGAGTTTGAGATGGCACAATGACATACCGTCACAGGACTGAGACATGAGCTCTTACACAGAAGGGGCGGAGCTACACGTTTGTGGCAGAAGTCTCATTAGCATGGATGGATCAAAAAACTCTTCAAGGTCTATGACTATGTTATGTCACGGTTAATAGATTGAGCAATAAACGACTCCTTTCACAAATTTGATACATTGTTTTAGTCAATTTCGGCTCAAAACATATTTACTTTAGAACAGGGGTGTCAAAACTTTTTTACAAAGAGGGCAACTTTAGTTCCCAGGCGTCTCCAGGGCTCGACAACCAGGACTGGATTGGAGCTTTTATTTAAAATTATATGTTAGCATAGCCGTGTTGTGTTTTATGTTTGTCTTATATGTATTTTCCATAGACTGTTAACGGACAGAGTCACGCCTATCTCTGCCGTTCAAACAAATGGGCCAAAAAATGTGCTCTACTGGAGCTATCCAAAATGGCCGTGAGTGGTCCCGCCCACAAGAAAATTTTGAAAAAACGCATCTGTGCATGAGTCGGCCGGCGCAGCTCCATTCATTTGAACGAGAGACTTCAAAAATTCCCCGCGAGTAAACTAGAGTGGACCAAAACACCCCCCTCAGCATTGACACACATGTGGAACGGAGCTTTGGGCCAAGAGCCAACTTTTGGTCCATCCTGTAAAGACGTTTTTGAGAGGTCTGCCAACGCTATATGTTAGCATTGGCTAATTCTACTTCTGGGTCCACCCCCATCGGCCCGCGGTGGTATTGCAGCATGTCAGCGCACGTCATTTTGGTCACTTTTGAGCCGGGACCCGCCCCCACTGGTTTTTTCAATGTAGAAGCTGCGAGTCCAAGACAAATTTCCAATGGGACACACTAAATTAATCTTGAAACCTTCTCTCAATAGTTTAGTTTATTTATTTAAGATGACAGGGACAGTGTACAATAACCATTAACATCAAAGGGAAAAATACATTGTACCTGGTGATAGCTCAAGAGCTAATTTCCACCTGTAGTCCCTGGGCTGATGTTTTGATAGCTACATTAGCGCCATATATAGAATTTTGTGATACAATAAAAAACAAAGGTCTGTCAATACAAATAAAGTGAAAACCTGGATTCCAAAGGTTCAGAGCATTAAAACAATATTGGCTGGATTAGCTCATTGACCGTATCAGTGTTAGCCCGTCAGTGTTAGCCCGTCAGTGTTAGCCCGTCAGTGTTAGCCCGTCAGTGTTAGCCCGTCAGTGTTAGCCCGTCAGTGTTAGCCCGTCAGTGTTAGCCCGTCAGTGTTAGCCCGTCAGTGTTAGCCCGTCAGTGTTATGGTGCTTTCAGACCGGATTATGCGTTAGGTCGGGTTTCAATGCAAAGTCTAAGGTGACGCGCGTTCGGCCGTCGCAACGCACAGACCGCTCGGTTCGCACGAACGGACTGTTCAGTAGAGACGCACGGACTTGGCGGGAAAGTCAAAGGGGAGGAGCAGGAGCAAAAAATCGACGCCCACAGGAGATGGATTCTGCTCATCCTTTCTTTGGGACGTTTGTGCAGCAACCAATCAGAGAGCAGCAAAGTGGTCACGAGAACATTAGCGGACTGAGCGAGCAGACTGAACATACTGTAAACAGCCAAAACAGGAACTACACCAGGCTTCACCAGAACTCAAACCAGGGTTGACAATGGGGGACTCTGTGCTTGTGAAAATATACTTTGTCATGCTCCCGTGACCTTATGCAACTGCTTCGAGTGTGTTCGCCGATGCGGGAATTCCGTTTAATAATATAAAAACGTATGGCGCACCTCCGTGAACACATTCTGCTGTTATATAAAGCCCGTGGAATGTCTGTGAGCAAAGACACGCTGCATATTGGAGAAGATCTGTACACAAGAAGCCGCTAGCATAGCTCTGTTAGCATCAGAGCCGGCCGGCTACTTCCGGCACTTCCGGCTCGCGTCAGGACATCTCGGTCTGAAGACCCCTGCGTCTGAAAACTAGAGAATGTGCGTCTGGTGAGCGGGGCTTCAGCGTTTCAGCGTTGGCGGTGTGAAAGCCAGTGTTAGCCCGCCAGTGTTAGCCCGCCAGTGTTAGCCCGCCAGTGTTAGCCCGCCAGTGTTAGCCCGCCAGTGTTAGCCCGCCAGTGTTAACCCATCGGCTATATCTAGGTTAGCTCTGATGGGCCTGCTCCAGATTTACACACAAGCTAAAATTAGAGGCTTCCTCAGATCTGTGCCAATGACCAGGACTGATGAAGTACCTCCTCCTCCTCATAGCACCCCCTCACAGCAGCACCTCCTCCTCTTCTCCTCACAGCACCTCTTCCTCCTCTTCCTCTTCTGCACCTCCTCTTCTGCTCCTCCTCTTCTGCACCTCCTCCTCCCTCACAGCAGCACCTCCTCACAGCAGCACCTCCTCACAGCAGCGCCTCCTCAACATTAGACGAGAATGCATATACAGTATATATTTAGAATATGTAGAGGGAATATTTACTTTGGCTTTATTTTTCAGAATGTGAAGTATGGATAAAAAAAATAAAAATACAGCAAATTTGTGGGTGTTTGATTCTGAGACAATGTGACTCTTCAACACTAGAACTCCCAGAGCCGTCATTTTGACTGCTCCCATTTAACCACTGGAAAATTCTGTTAAGATTTGTGCCTTTAGTCACTTTTACCAAGTGCTAAAACTGATGAATATATCTGAAATACAGCAACAAAGCGTTTGCTGAAGGGCATCAGACTGCTGAAAGAAGCCCACTCCTCTCTGTGGAATACCAAGAAGACTCGGCTCAGAACCAGAACAAGTCCAGGACCAGCACCTTGGAGAAGGAGTTTAACTATGACTACAAATTAAAACAAGCTTTGTAGCTACAATTTGATTGTCCCCATCAAAGAAATAAATAAACAAAGATAACTTCTTAATTTGCTCAAAATGAATGACAGAAAGAGGTATGAAGACCAACAATGTACATAAGTTGTAATTACACCTAAACCTAAATCTGTCAAAGTGACAGCTCTGAGCGCTAGTGTTCGGGTGTGCTGAAGGCAGCTCAGGACGAGGCTTTTGTCAGTGGAAAAACTTGTGTGAATGTGGAGCTCTATTTTAGTCAGCAGCAGGTGCAGCACAATGGTCCAACACAGGCATCCACATAAGCCCCTGCAGGCTCCTGGACCCACTCAGACCAGAACCAGGCAGGCTCCAGGAGCCCACTCAGACCAGAACCAAGCAGGCTCCTGGACCCCACTCAGACCAGAACCAAGCAAGCTCCTGGACCCCACTCAAACCAGAACCAGGCAGGCTTCAGGACCTCGCTCAAACCAGAACCAGGCAGGCTCAGTCACAGACCTGGAGTTGTTTTTAGATCCATCCAGGCTAATATCAGGGACCAAACATGTAGCTCCGCCCCTTCAGTCTAAACTCTTTCCCAATCCTGTAATTGTATGATGTCATTATATCACATTACATATAACGTCACACTCAGAGCAGTCTTCTGAGACGAAAGAGACGAAAGAGCGAGACCCCAGCCCTTGTGGATTAAGGCTGCAAGACCGCGGGTCTCAGACCACTACTGTCTTAATCTTCATTGATTTGAACAAATTTGATCTTCTACATAATGAGAGCTGATACAGCCCCAATCCAGATACAGAAAATCCAGTTCAGACCTGGTACTCAAACACAATATGTTCTTAGACTATCAACATGACATGCCACCTAGTCGCCCCACGCACAGCCGCAGTCCCGGGTCTACAGCCTCAGTCCCGGGTCTACAGCCTCAGTCCCGGGTCTACAGCCTCAGTCCCGGGTCTACAGCCTCAGTCCCGGGTCTACAGCCTCAGTCCCGGGTCTACAGCCTCAGTCCCGGGTCTACAGCCTCAGTCCCGGGTCTACAGCCTCAGTCCCGGGTCTACAGCCTCAGTCCCGGGTCTACAGCCTCAGTCCCGGGTCTACAGCCTCAGTCCCGGGTCTACAGCCTCAGTCCCGGGTCTACAGCCTCAGTCCCGGGTCTACAGCCTCAGTCCCGGGTCTACAGCCTCAGTCCCGGGTCTACAGCCTCAGTCCCGGGTCTACAGCCTCAGTCCTGGATCTACAGCCAATCCATCCATGGAAGCTGATCCCCTGGGCCTTACCCAATGGGTTTCTGGGTGGTTCTTTGCTGATGCAGGAGGGTTTAAGGACAGCGATGACCCAGGACATTTATGGACATTTCTGTGGTCATCCCGCTCCCTTTGGACCGATAGCTCCTATGTCTTTGTAACTGCATTTCCTGCGTTCAAACTAATTGATTCTCTGATCTGTTGTTGACAAATCCACAACATTGTGAAGTCCTCTGAGACAAATTCAAATTGAAATGAAATGGCCTGTCTGTGTCCTCATGAGCCAAAGCCCCTATGGCTCCTCCTCACGTCACTCTTATTCCTGGCTCCTGTCTCTAACAAGTGCATCTGTCATCATACGTCATCACAACTCCTCACCAGACCACAATATCAGATTCATGTCCCTGAAAATCTGCCAGTATCTTCCTGAAAATATGAGACAGGCTTCTACTCTGAGAACGTTCAAAGCCAGGTTTAAAACAGTTCTGTTTTGCTGCAACAATTGACGGACTTCACCTGTTAAATGAACTGATGTTTCCTTGTTTTGATCCGCACTTTGAATTGCCTTTTTCTCCAATTTACAGCACTGAAACAATAACATTGCCTCAGATTTAGCTTTAGGAATTCCAGAGGTCAAAAGACAATCTTTAATACTCCAGATTACAGCGTGCCCTAGAGGTCGGGCTGGGTATCTGTCATAGCCTCCAGATACCATTTACATAGATTTCTAAGCAAGCAACAAAAATAGTCAAAATATGTCTTAAGAAATCAGAAAAAGTTTTTAAGATGAAAAAACCCCATTAAAATACAGTAAAACAACAAAAAAACTAAATAAACTAACAAATACTGAATATGTACGACTTAACTATTGCTACACACTGAAAAAAATCAATTTCAATCAAAAAAAAGTAAGCAACACAACAGCAGCCACAAATGTACACAACACCAAACAAAGCAACAGTATAAGTGACACACACATGTTTCGAACCTGACCGCTGTGGTTGGCATCGGAGCGTCCAGTCTCACAGGGGGCAGTGGACAGGACCTCTGTGGACTCGACCACTCCCCCTCTTGCCTCTTGCCCTCACCCCCGTCTGGAGCTCTATTTGGGGGGGGGAGGAACATGTGTTGTGATGGTCCTTGGGTCATGAGATGTATTTTTAGATGGGTGCTTTCCGCGACGGGTCAGATCAATGGGAGTGACCGCAAGGACAACTGCCGGTCAGGGGGAGAAGGGGGTGAATGGGGGAGTGGGTGACTAAAGCAAACACTCAGGATGTTTGCTCCATGTGTGCACTGTGTAAAATCATCTTTGAGGTTATCTTACATTAGTGTCCTCATCAGAAACAGAACTAGAGTCATTATTAGTGCCTTCCAATGCTAATGTCATGCTAACACACAACCTGGCAAACCCTGTAGAACTCCTCACAGCTCAAAAATAAAACATGAAATTCATAAAAAGAATGACATAGAAATAGGTCATGAAAATGGGATTAATTATTTATAATAATAATTACAAAAAACTAAAAGTCTGGGAGTGGCATAGTTTAAAAGCCAATATTGTTCTGACAGCACATGTCTTTGAATACATAGTTCCTACATGACGTCACTACATACGGGGATTTGCCGACCCGGCGTCATTTGTCTTGGCATTCTGTGGGTAAAACAATAGAAAAAGAAGCTGAAACGTGTTAATGTCGTGATAAAGTTGAAAATGGTCATCTCCTGCTGGGTCAATGGATGTTCAAATCGTGCCGGAGGTTCCGTTAAACTTGGATTTTACAGTATACCCATCATTAGACTTCATGAATGTGAGAAGACTAAGCTTTTGTCAGAACAACCACGGAGGTTATGGCTTGCGAAGATAAACAGGCAAGAAACTCCCTCAAAACACGCAAGAATATGCTCGGAGCACTTTGTGTCAGGTGCGTATCGTATCTCATAATGTGTTGACAGACGTAATTTACTCAGTACTAACTTGTGTATGCTGATAGCTGGTAACTTGAGAGTTTCATTATTTAGATTACTTTATTATGAGGAGGATCGGTGTCGCGTCCGAGGCTCTCGAGGGCAACGTAAATGTATTAAATAGATAATAATAGTTCTATGGTGGGCTAAAACAATGTTCACAAACAGCATTGCTTCTGTAAAAAGATCTGTGTCATAAAATAAACTGCTCTTTACGCCTGGAAAAATCAGTTGCCCACCATTCACCAAAACATACGGTCAAAAACGCGGAAACAAACAATAACAGCAATCCAGAGTGTCCGTGTGGCATTAGCATTAATTAAATTAATTGTTAATATAATTAAAATAATTAAATGGAGCTCCAACTGGTATTAAATCTAAAGTTTGAGAAATGTTTGCATTGCTTGTTAATTTTTGCTGCATAATTTGATCAAATATGTAAAACATGTCCGTAGCACGTTAAACTGTGGTGCCATTGTATTAGTATACAATTATTTGCTCAAAAGTTGCCCTTTTTTTCCAATTTGCGTTTGAATATCTACATTTATTCTCATTCTTCTGTTTAATGGAATGCACAAACACAGCAGCGTGCCATCAAAGATGGCGTCTCCGAGGAGGTCATGTGACATTCATTGGTCTGTGGGAACTATGTATAAACTGGACAACAATGCAGGCATGAGGGGGAAGGGCGCCATCTGGTGGAGAGCAACACTCACTACAGCAAGAAGCTCAAGACAGTGGTACACAGAAGTCAGAGCCATGGTCAGAAATAATATATTCTCATGAGAGAGAGTGAGTGTGTGTGTCTCTATCTGGTGTGTGTGTGCGTCTCTCGCCCTGGTGTGTGCGTCTCTCGCCCTGGTGTGTGCGTCTCTCGCCCTGGTGTGAGGTGTGGTCCCCCTCGTGTGTGTTCGGTCCTGTCCCTCTCGTGTCTCCCCCTCTCGTGTCTCCCCCTCTCGTCTCTGTAAGCTGCTGTGTGATGTTACAGTGGTATAATGATATCATACAAGGATTGGGAAAGGAGAGTTTACACAGAAGGGGCGGGGCTACAGGTTTGTGCCAGAGGTTCCTGACATCAGCCTGGATGGATCTAAAAACAAATCCAGGTCTGTGACTGAGTAGGATACAATGTAACATGGTTAAACATAAGTTCTCCTTTGAATGAAAATAATCAAAGTGCTTTTTACACAGATGTATCCTGAGGGCTCACACTCCATTACGATCATCTAAATGTGTTGGAGAAATAAAAACCCTTGAATGAGTGAAAGACAGGAGAACTAGAACATGGACAAAGCTGAGAAAGGTCAAGTCCCAAACATAAACAAAGCTCTGTTTGTGGATCAACACCGGAGCAGCGACTCAGCGGTTACGGCTGCTGTGGTCGACACACGGAGAGTTCCAGCTGTAATATTCTTCTGGATTTCTCTGACAGACTTTCAGGCTGCATTAATGTGGCAAGACGTGCATTTAGCCCTTTTTTGACAAACATAAAAATAATGAGTTTGCACATGAACTGTTTCATAGACATTCTGCACGTTTTAACTACAATGAGAAGGAACAGAACAACAACAGAATGATTTAGTTCGAGCACATTTTCACTGCTTAAAACACCATCTCCAAAGCAACAAGTTTTCAAATGTTCGGTTCAGGACCTAAACAAAGCCCTGCGTCCCACAGATTGTAGAGCAACTGATGAAGACATCTACAGTGGTACGGGTATTTACTGCAGTGGTAGAGACTGGAGCAGACCACAGTTCAGACTTGTCAGGGGCCGATGACTGAGGCTGTTCTATTCCATTCAATGTATTCTTGTATCGCACTTAATCACGACAGCAGTCATCTCTGAGGACTTTACAAAACCATTGAATTTGCAAACAATACAAACAGCAAAAACAAGTATTTTTATCTCATACAATTTTGTGATTGTTCCGTTTAAAAAAACTGAAGACACTAATAAAAGCATTATTCTCATTTGAACAGGTTTTGCTGTTGACTCTACAGTTATTTTTCAATTGCTTAAGTTTTGTGTTCAAATGAAACTACATTTGGTGGATGCACACTTCAAATCCTTTACATAATGTATCAAGCCAATATTAATACACTTCATTTATAGTGCACCTTAGATTTCCAGGAAACCTCAAAGTGAAGTGCTACAGATTAAAACAAAACTATAAACCACAAAACAAATAATCTGAAGTACATACAATAATCTCCTATGCAGGAGTACCTCTCATCGTGGTCCTGGGGAAGTCTCTCAGAGCTGCGGCAGGACCAGGACCAGGACCAGGACCTGCTGCCTGTGGGTCTGTGTCAGTCCCAGGTGGAGGAGCAGTGGAGAGGCCAAGACCAGGACCAGGACCAGTCTGCATGAGGCCCTGGGGCTATGAGGAGCAGCGCTGGGAGGTTATCAGTGGAATGTGTCTAACGGACCAATGGACTAACGGTCGACACAGAGCAACCGTTACCCTCATGATGCTTTCACACGTGTCCCGTTAATCACCTCCGTGTGCAAAGAGAGGGGCATCCTCACGCCCGGCTGGATACATCCATTCATTTCTATGTATTTTTGTATCGCCCAAAATCACAACAGTAGTTATCTCAAAGGACTTCACAAAACTGTTGATTGGCCAACGCAGATCAGAGAATCAAATAGTTCAAACACAAGAAATGCAACGATTGGACATTGGTCCATTTGGGGCAGAAACCAATGTCCAATAATGTCTTACACAATTAAAGAAATATGACTATTTTGGTGCACTCTGTGCACTTTGTGACTCTGGTCTGTGAAAGGCGGTATATAAATAAAGCTTACTTACACTCAAAAAAATAATGAGACGGATGAGTGATGGAACAAACAGTTTTGAGAGCAACAAGACAGATTTACAAGATGGCGTTTCGAAGATTTCAACCCATTTATTTTGTGAATTACATCATTATCCAGATATTTCTGTTTTTGTTTGGTGACATTATCTTTTGGCCATATCGCTCAGGCCCATTGCAGACCCCGGTCCATTTCAGGGAACTTCCAACCAGCAGCGTGGAGCCTAAAGTCCAGCGTGATAACTCAAGACTGTGATCAATATAGTCCAGGCTATAGTCCGGTATTTCCATTGCTCAACGAGACAGGATCCATGTCCACATCTGAGGTTTAAGTCGTACCCCCAATCACCACAAGCACGGCACAAGCTGTCGTTTTCAGGGAGAAACCAACTGAGCAGGACAAAGTGAGGGGTCTAGGTCCAAAAAGTGCCTAGACCCCTCTAATACCTAGAGACAGAAGAGTCCGACGAAAACAAATATTTAGCATTAGTTTTAGCAGTTAACTCATTGACTGCCATTGCCTGATCGATACAATTCTTCACAATTTTTATATTCGAAATGTGTTGTTTTTGCAGTTTTATAGAATGGAAGACAGTGGAGATGTGGGAGAAGTCACTTAGGTAAAAAAAAAAAAAGTGCTAAATCAATGTTTGCATGGTCTGGTTAATTTCACAAACACCAAATTTTCTCAACATTTTGTCTGAAACTAGTGATTTCAGTGGAATTCCCCTCTACTCCACTGGGGATGGCAGGGAAACAAAACAAGTTGGAAACAAAATTCTGATTTCACATAGTCATAGTATAAACCATATTTTGTGGTTCTTGAAAAATCAGTGAGAAACATCAAAAACAGCTGGCAATATGGGAGTAGCTGCTCGGAAATTGGCTGGCAGGCGATAAGTGAATATCAGGTACTGTTCAATATATTTTTTTTTTTATTTTATTGTTTATGCTTTTACAATGATGCCATGCAGAAGTTTATTATAATGGGAATCTATCACCAGGATAAAACAAGCCTTCTTGAAAACTCCTTTATATGTTCATTATTTTATTTTATTTTTTAAATCTAAAATGATCAAATTTTGGTTTGAACTCGCTAATTTTCTCTTTCAGATCCATTTTACTATTTGTTTTTTTTCTTATCAGTTAAGTTGCACTTATCCCCGTGGGGAAATGTGTCTTCTGCATTTGACCCATCCTTCATTGCCACTATAGGGCGTCTGTCTGGAGCAGTGGTCGCCGTAGTAACAGCACCAGGGAATCCTTCTCCAGATGTTGAGGCTCTGGTTGGTCTGGACCAGAGATGGAGGATTTTACCTATTGTACATGTGTTTTAGTGGTAGGGAAATCGGAAGAAACCTAAGCAGACACAAAGAGAACATGCAAACTCCACGCAAATGATGAATAGCTGCAGCCGTCCTGGTTTAACACTCTCTGGACACGACTGAAGGAAAACCGATCAATCTCTTTAACTGGACACAACACAACTGAATGTTCACTTTAGCATGATCAGTTTTGATTTCCAATCTTCCCAAAAGTAGAAGTTAAAGTATTGATCTAACTCAGGGGTGCTCAATACGTCGATCGCGATCTACCAGTCGATCGCAAAGGTAGTATTGGTAGATAGCATTAAATAAATACAAAATTACACATTCTAAACGAATATATACAAAAAACTCCGGGCAAAGTGGAGATTTTTGAAAACTCCGTTAATGCATTTGTGTGTAGACAGAGATAACCAGAGTTTTGCGTTCTCGCACGCCACAGTACCCCCCTAAATTCCTCTGATCACTGAAGCATGGATCATACTACCTTAAAAACTGTTCGCTGTGAGATGCTCGCAGCAGCAAACATCCTCCACATCAGAGAGCAGCAAAGTGATCGCGGGGACTCACGCTAGAAAACAACTAAACCAGGACTAAACCAGGACTAAACCAGGACTAAACCAGGACTAAACCAGGACTAAACCAGGACTAAACCAGGGCTGAGGACGGGGTCAGTGCTTGTAAACATACGTCTTTACTCTGAGTGTCTTCTATGACTGTAAAAGTGCCGTTACCGGCGTCTGCATCAAAGCTCCGCCCACTTCTGTGTTTTTCCCCAACGCAGGACAGGACGTAAGAGACGCACATGTTTGGAATGTTACGAATGTGATTGATAACGCAGATGTGTGGATGGAAATTATTTTATAAACTGAGGAGGGGAAATATTTGGATTTAAATAAACCAGGCATGGCACATGGACATGGCACCACAGTCAAATGACAACTGTGTTTTACTCAGTAATGTTTTACTGACACTTAGGTGACTGCACATGCGCAAACAACCGCGCTCAGTGCAGGAAAGCTAAACCACGACAAACTTGTCAGCGAGTTACCACCAATTTTCCGGACTATGCATCCCTGGCCGATTCAATTCAGTGCAAGTCATAAGAGTAAACTCGGGTAATGACAAAAAATGTACATAGGTAATTGTGTTGTGTTGTGCTATATTGGCTCATGCGGTTTTGCATGTACATAAACATACATTGTAGATATAAAGAATATTTTTTGAAATATATGATTTGCATTTTTGTAGTAGGTAGATCATTTTGACTTGATCCTTTTATAAGTAGCTCGCATGCTGAAAAAGTGTGAGCACCCCTGATCTAACTTGACCATAGTCCAGTCCATAAACAGTTGGATGGATTTAAAAACATGGACTGTTCCATTTGTCCGATAGTCGATAGGAGCAGAGAGGCCCTCAGTGAGTCACTGTGGTGTAATGTGAAGACTGCAGAAACATGGGTGGGGCTTCCCTTTCCCTGCAGGACATGAGCTGGAGGTCAGTTAGCACATCTGTCCTCACCACAAGAGACTACAGATGCTGAATCTGGTTGCAGCCATGTTTTTTACCTAAATAAACTTAAACACAGCAGAACTACCTGCTCCTGGGGTCGATGGAAGTAAACCGTGTATTACAAAATACAACATCTCACTTCTGCACTCAGAAATATTAAAGTCAAGAGATTTCTTTAATCTAATTGATATACAAATTCCATTCACTAACCCCTGTAATATATTCTATTAGGACTCTGAGACCAGTATGACACTAGTGCACTGAACAAGGTAAGAGTGGGCCGTACCAAGTATGACAGGTCTAGGGGGGTGGATACACTACAATCCCTGACACAGCACGCATCTGTAGAAGCTGAGAGTGGTGTAGTGTACAATTATGCGCGGCAAGGTGGCTGAGTGGTTAGCTCTCTTCTCAGGTCATGGGTTTGAATCCCGGTCAGAAAAAAGGGTTTTTCTGAGTGGAGCTTGCATGTTCTCCCGGTGTCTGTGTACTGTAGGTTTCCTCTGTGTGCTATAATTTCCTCAACCACTAAAAACATGTACAAAAGGTCAAATCCTTCAGCTCTGGTCCTGACCAAGAGCATCTAACTTCAACATCCGGAGATTGTTCCCCTGTTACTATGACAACCACTGCTCCTGACGAGGCCCTCGTGCAGGATGAGCCTCACGCAGAGGCGTACATAGGAGGCAGCAAGACTGATTTCAGATACGTGCTCAAGCAGCCAGACGCTCATCAGCCCAAAATATGACCTCCACTTATTTCAGTAGGTAAATAACACATACTTGCGTTAATTGAGTGATTAAAAACTCAAGCAACAGTTCTTGATACGAGACTTATTGGCTTTGTCCCATTGGCAAATCTTGTTTTAACACAGTCAGAACGAACTCAAAGTAAGATTTAAAAAAACATTTGATTTGAGAAATTATTATCTCATATTTTATCTTTTTTGGACCCTGCTCCTGTCAGGCGGCCTGGTGCAGGATGGGTCAAATGCAGAGGACAAATTGCCCTCTGTGGCGGTAAATAAAGTGTACCTTGACATTAGCTTAAGAGGGGCAGTTCAATTCCTGTTGTAACTGGGACCCCATCACAGACAAACTCACAAACGCTGGCGATCGCTCTACCTCCTGGTGCAGAGGTAATGATGCTGGTCTTCAGTTTGCCTTAATATTTATTTACTGTTAAAGAAAACCAAATGGAAGTGCGGTCAAAAGTTGGAGACGACCATTATGAGCCGCGTGAGGAAATGCAACGTTGTTACGCAACGATGAAAGTCAAATCCAAACAGAGTTTGGCTGCTGGACAAAGCACATGAGCACGTTTCCAGAGGAGTTATAAAAGTATACGAGGCCAGAACACGTCCCGAGCAGAAGAATGAGGTCGTCTCCAGTCCACTCCTGAATTTTACAGGGATTTACACTGCAAAAAATGATAAAATATGAGGTAATAAATGCTTGAATCAAGTGTTTATCTTAATTTGAGTTAATTCTGAACGTCTGAAAATCAGATTTGCCAATGGGACATTTGGAATGAGACATTGAAATGTCTCATTCCAAGGAAGACATTTCTTGCATCTTTTTAGATAATTTTGCTTTGTCCAGATGGCAAATCTAAGTTTAAGTCAGAATGTACTGGAATTAAGATAGATAACTTATTTTTCATCACTTTTTACAGCGTATGCATTGCTTTCTGGACACTCACAGGTGTGACATGTCTGACTTTAGCCATACACACCAGACTCATTCTAGTCCAGTGGTCCCCAGCAAAGAAAACTCTGAGGATGATTTGGATTTTCTGTAAAATAGATCGCAAACTGATTTCTCTGTCAAATGCAGAGAGCCCCATGGAACGAGCGCTCAACAATCAGAGTTGAGTGCTTGGCTCTGGTTGCCATGACGACCAGAGACCTTTTCTCGCCATAACAGATGTAGGTGGGGCCCTTCTCCCCAGTAGGGACCCACACAGCTGCTTCTAATACAGCCCACGTGGCCCCGCGGAGCCAAGACCAGGACTCTGATAACAATGATGTCACACTCTCCATGTTCAACAATAACATCAGTTCAAGAACATTATGAATTATGTGAGCTCACGTTGGACCAGAAACATCTTGGATTTGGTTCACATATTTCATGTTTTAAAATGTGAGGGACCAGAGAGAGAGAGAGACCAGAGAAAGAGAGGGACCAGAGAGAGAGAGACCAGAGAAAGAGAGGGACCAGAGAGAGACCAGAGAGAGAAGGACCAGAGAGAGAGACCAGAAAAAGAGAGGGACCAAAAGGGACAAGAGAGAGAGACCATAGAAAGAGAGAGACCAGAGAAAGAGAGATCAGAGAAAGAGAGAGACCTGAGAAAGAGAGAGACCAGAGAGCGAGAGAGAGACCTAAGAAAGAGAGAGACCAGAGAGAGGAACCAGAGAGAGGAACAAGAGAGAGACACCAGAGAGAGAGATACACCAGAGAGAGAGAGACACCAGAGAGAGGGAACAGAAAGAGAGAGACCAGAGAAAGACCAGCGAGATGGACAAGAGAGGGAGACCAGAGAGACCAGAGATATAGAGACCAGAGATATAGAGACCAGAGATATAGAGACCAGAGATATAGAGACCAGAGATATAGAGACCAGAGATATAGAGACCAGAGATATAGAGACCAGAGATATAGAGACCAGAGAGAGAGAGACCACAGTGAGAGACCACAGTGAGAGAGGGACAGCGGGACCAGAGAGAGAGAGAGAGAGAGAGAGAGAGAGACCAGAGAGAGAGACCAGAGAGAGAGAGACACCAGAGAGAGAGAGACCACAGTGAGAGAGGGACAGCGGGACTAGAGAGAGAGAGAGAGACCAGAGACACCGATACTGTTAAAAGAGACCATGTTTTTATGTGGTGTATCCATCAACGAGAATAACAACATGAGCATCGATTGAAGTGAGTGAGAGTGACTGACTGACAAAACACACAGGAGCGATCACTTTGCATAGGGAAACGTAGGGAAATGATGCCCACATGGAGCTGCAGCCTAGTTCCCAGGCCCATATTAGGTCACATATGTGCAACACACCAACACTAATCCAGACTCCGTACTTTTGCTTCTAAAAAGGCAGAAAAGGCCCCCGTCTGTTCATGCCATCACACAGCCCAAGTCGCAGGATCAGTATTGCCCGAGGTCCTTTGGTGGTTTGAGATCTTAGTCCTGTGTGAATGTGCCATGTCGGTCATTTGTAAACTAAAAAGTCCACCGCAAATGACCTCCTTTATTTCTCCAAACACAGACGTCGGGTGATAATTCTAGTCCTGTGTGAATCCTTCTCAGTCCTGGATCTACAGCCTCAGTCCTGTCCTGGATCTACAGCCTCAGTCCTGTCCTGGATCTACAGCCTCAGTCCTGTCCTGGATCTACAGCCTCAGTCCTGTCCTGGATCTACAGCCTCAGTCCTGGATCTACGCCCTCAGTCCTGGATCTACGCCCTCAGTCCTGGATCTACGCCCTCAGTCCTGGATCTACGCCCTCAGTCCTGGATCTACGCCCTCAGTCCTGGATCTACGCCCTCAGTCCTGGATCTACGCCCTCAGTCCTGGATCTACGCCCTCAGTCCTGGATCTACGCCCTCAGTCCTGGATCTACGCCCTCAGTCCTGGATCTACGCCCTCAGTCCTGGATCTCAGGAAATGAAATCATGGAAATACTGATCCTGTGTGAATAGGGCTATAGTCTGACGATTCACCAGCGTTAACACATTTTAAATCAGAACATTGCAACAGAAAGGGAGGGGGTGCATTTGAGAAGTTCCTGATATCAGAGTGGGTGGAGCTATAAACAGCTCATGACATAGTTAAAAGAGGGTAAGACATGTTTCTATGATTACAATCGAGTAATTTATTGATATGCCGCATTTAAAACATCAAGACAGAAAGCTTTACAATCACTGCTAAAATTAGCTAGAGACTGATTTGAACTTTTGCATACTCTGGAAACGGCAGCAAGTCCTAAGTAGGACGGAAACATCATTTTTCTTACTTTTTTCCTTGCTGTAAATGTTAATGCAGAGTTCATGGTTTTACACTGAGACAGAGCAGAGCAGAGAGGCTGCACGGCCCTAACCATGAAGATCAAACTGAAAAATTGTCATTACGAATTTCCCTCTGAACCAGAGCAGAGAAAATGGTCTGAACCAAGGAGACTCTGCATACATCCCCCAAAGGATCATCACCAGAGGCTACACCACCTCTGCTCCTGTGACCTAAAGTTAGTCACTTTTAGCATTTTATATTTCTTTTTTTGGATGGATGAATGCATTTCTGCAGCTGGACACCTCAATTTCTCCAATAGGGATCAACTAAGTATCTATCTATTACAATTTTGAGTCCCCAGCTCCTCCCACAGCAGAGGGGTAGAGTGGTAGGTGTAGTGTGTCATGTCCGAGCTGTAACACTATCACCACAGCCTCCTCCGCGACACGGCCGGCTCGTGTGTGTGCGCTAGTGTGTGTGAGTCCGTGTATGCACCCGTGTGTGCGCATCCAACTGGCCTTTTGTCTCGGAGCTCCACGTACGGCTCCAATTTCAAACACTCACTGCGGCCGCCGCCTTTTACTTTCCTGCGCAGGGTTCAAAAGGCTGTAGTCCTCAGTTTCTCATGTACGGGCCAGAACTAACTCTTACAGCAGTTTTTGTGAGCGGCTCTGAGAAACTACTCTGATGACTACTGTAGATGACTCAAAACGCAGCAGCAAGAGTTCTCACAAATACAAAAACATTTTATCGCCTGCCTCCTCTTTTCCATTCCAGCCACCACCTCAAGTTTGTTGCAGAAGAGACTTTAAACACTTCTGTTGGTGAACAAGGCTCTGACTGGACTTATGTGTAAAATGTGTTGGTTCCATATGAAAGCAAGAGGGTCCTAAAGTCTCAGGTCTGGGACAGGTTTACTGTGAAGTCCCAAACATTAAGACCCAATACAGCTAGTTTTTCTGCATGTTTGGAACTTGCGTCACTGAGAACTATTCCAACTATAAGTGCGTATAAATCAGGCCTAAAACGTGGACCATGCCAAAAAAAGACTTCATGCTGTGAAAACTAGTGCCAGAGCCAGGGACTAGTGACATACATTTTACTACATAGTTCTAGTTTTGTGGGTTGAAAGTTACATCAAGTTTTAAATTAATCACCTTATTGCTTCATGCGCTTATTGTATTAATTTCAATTAAAATCATTTTTGCCCTAAATCACAACAGTATTATCTCAGAGGACTTTACAAAGCTGCCGTTTCACCTACACAGATCAGAGAATCAAACCGTTCAAACACACAGGAAATTTAACAATTAAAATACCACAAAGGCGGCTATATATGTCCATATGGGGTAGATGAACAACGACCAAAGCCCCTTCTGTCTAAAAGCTCCCGTCTCAGTCCTGTAAAAGTATGATGTCAGTGCACGACTATGGCATCAAACTCAGATCAGTTGTCAAAACAGAAACATTGCTCATGAATTAGTCCTCTTTCTTGTAAATTTCTCCAGTGTGAGATCAATAAAGTCAATAAATCTTATCGCTGGGAGCAGTGTGACATTACCGTAGAGTTAGACTTAATGCAATAGAGGCCAATTTGAACATAAAGGTAGCTGGAGCCAATTTCCTTATATGGGAATGTATTCCTGTGGGAAAACCAGTGGGGGCGGATCCCGGCTCAAAAGTGGCCAAAATGACGTGCGCTGACATGCTTGCAATACCACCCCGGGCCAATGGGGGTGGACCCAGAATAAGAATTAGTCAATGCTAACAAAGCATCTTCTTACCTCTCGAAAACACCTTTACAGGATGGTCCAAAAGTTGGCTCTTTGCCCAAAGCTCCGTTCCACATGAGTGTCAATGCTGAGGGGAGGGAATTTTTTCACTTGTTTAAATGAATGGAGCTCGTGCCGGCTGACGCTTGCGCAGATGAGTTTTTTCATATTTTACAGCCCCTGCGCCCATTTTGAATCACTCCATGAGAGCCCAATTTTTGGCCCATTAGTTAGAACGGCAGAGATAGGCGTGACTACGTCCGTCAATATATATCTTGCTCGTCTGCCTCTGGTCTCTCTCCTCTGCCTCTCGACCCCTCTCTGGTCTCTCTCGTCGACCCCTCTCTGGTCTCTCTCGTCGACGTCTCTCTCGTCGACCCCTCTCTGGTCTCTCTCGTCGACCCCTCTCTGGTCTCTCTCCTCGACCCCTCTCTGGTCTCTCTCCTCGACCCCTCTCTGGTCTCTCTCCTCGACCCCTCTCTGGTCTCTCTCCTCGACCCCTCTCTGGTCTCTCTCCTCGACCCCTCTCTGGTCTCTCTCCTCGACCCCTCTCTGGTCTCTCTCCTCGACCCCTCTCTGGTCTCTCTCCTCGACCCCTCTCTGGTCTCTCTCGTCGACCCCTCTCTGGTCTCTCTCGTCGACCCCTCTCTGGTCTCTCTCCTCGACCCATCTCTGGTCTCTCTCCTCGACCCATCTCTGGCTTGTGAAAACTCCAAAAGCAATATTGTGACACAAACTGTTAACTCAATAGAAGCCAAATCGGGTTTAAAACATAACTTTGTCCTTGAGCACTTCCCTATTGGGCTTCTTGGCTTGGGCCAAGTGGGCTTGGCTGAGTGGATAGCACTCTCGCCTCTCAGCAAGAAGGTCCTGGGTTCGAATCCCGGCTGGACCAGGGCCTTTCTGAGTGGAGTTTGCATGTTCTCCCTGTGTCTGAGTGGACCAATGCCCAAAAATAATAATAACAATTGTAAACCGCTTTGTGACTCTGGTCTGTGAAAGGCGGTATATAAATAAAGATTACTTACTTACTTACTTCTAACCCTAAAAGTCTGTGGCATCAATCAGGAGCTTGTACCTCAGTGTCCAAAGAAAAGAATTTTATGTGCAACTGCCAGGTCAAAACATGGAAAAATGTGTGCGTTTTATCAGATACCAGGGGAGCGTTTGGTCAACTAGAGACATACAGGTCAAAAGCACTGATGGTGTATGGAGAGATCCTCTCTCACACACTCTCTCTATGGTCTCTCACACACACTCTCTATGGTCTCTCACACACACTCTCTATGGTCTCACACACACTCTCTATGGTCTCTCACACACACCCTCTATGGTCTCTCACACTCTATGGTCTCTCTCACACTCTCTATGGTCTCTCTCACACACTCTCTATGGTCTCTCACACACACTCTCTATGGTCTCTCACACACACCCTCTATGGTCTCTCACACTCTATGGTCTCTCTCACACTCTCTATGGTCTCTCACACACACTCTCTATGGTCTCTCACACACACCCTCTATGGTCTCTCACACTCTCTATGGTCTCTCACACACACTCTCTATGGTCTCTCACACACACTCTCTATGGTCTCTCACACACACTCTCTATGGTCTCTCACACACACTCTCTATGGTCTCTCGCACACACTCTCTATGGTCTCTCACACACACTCTCTATGGTCTCTCACACACACTCTCTATGGTCTCTCGCACACACTCTCTATGGTCTCTCGCACACACTCTCTATGGTCTCTCGCACACACTCTCTATGGTCTCTCGCACACACTCTCTATGGTCTCTCGCACACACTCTCTATGGTCTCTCGCACACACTCTCTATGGTCTCTCGCACACACTCTCTATGGTCTCTCGCACACACTCTCTATGGTCTCTCGCACACACTCTCTATGGTCTCTCGCACACACTCTCTATGGTCTCTCGCACACACTCTCTATGGTCTCTCGCACACACTCTCTATGGTCTCTCGCACACACTCTCTATGGTCTCTCGCACACACTCTCTATGGTCTCTCGCACACACTCTCTATGGTCTCTCGCACACACTCTCTATGGTCTCTCGCACACACTCTCTATGGTCTCTCGCACACACTCTCTATGGTCTCTCGCACACACTCTCTATGGTCTCTCACACACACTCTCTATGGTCTCTCACACACACTCTCTATGGTCTCTCACACACACTCTCTATGGTCTCTCACACACTCTCTATGGTCTCTCACACACACTCTCTATGGTCTCTCACACTCTCTATGGTCTCTCACACACCACACTCTCTATGGTCTCTCACACACACTCTCTATGGTCTCTCACACACACTCTCTATGGTCTCTCACTCTCTATGGTCTCTCGCACACACTCTCTATGGTCTCTCGCACACACTCTCTATGGTCTCTCGCACACACTCTCTATGGTCTCTCGCACACACTCTCTATGGTCTCTCGCACACACTCTCTATGGTCTCTCGCACACACTCTCTATGGTCTCTCGCACACACTCTCTATGGTCTCTCGCACACACTCTCTATGGTCTCTCGCACACACTCTCTATGGTCTCTCGCACACACTCTCTATGGTCTCTCGCACACACTCTCTATGGTCTCTCGCACACACTCTCTATGGTCTCTCGCACACACTCTCTATGGTCTCTCGCACACACTCTCTATGGTCTCTCACACACACTCTCTATGGTCTCTCGCCACACACTCTCTATGGTCTCTCGCACACACACTCTCTATGGTCTCTCGCACACACTCTCTATGGTCTCTCACACACACTCTCTATGGTCTCTCACACTCTCTATGGTCTCTCACACACACTCTCTATGGTCTCTCACACTCTCTATGGTCTCTCACACTCTCTATGGTCTCTCACACACACTCTCTATGGTCTCTCACACACACTCTCTATGGTCTCTCGCACACACTCTCTATGGTCTCTCGCACACACTCTCTATGGTCTCTCGCACACACTCTCTATGGTCTCTCGCACACACTCTCTATGGTCTCTCGCACACACTCTCTATGGTCTCTCGCACACACTCTCTATGGTCTCTCGCACACACTCTCTATGGTCTCTCGCACACACTCTCTATGGTCTCTCGCACACACTCTCTATGGTCTCTCGCACACACTCTCTATGGTCTCTCGCACACACTCTCTATGGTCTCTCCACACATCTCTATGGTCTCTCGCACACACTCTCTATGGTCTCTCGCACACACTCTCTATGGTCTCTCGCACACACTCTCTATGGTCTCTCGCACACACTCTCTATGGTCTCTCGCACACACTCTCTATGGTCTCTCGCACACACTCTCTATGGTCTCTCGCACACACTCTCTATGGTCTCTCACACACTCTCTATGGTCTCTCGCACCACTCTCTATGGTCTCTATGGTCTCTCACACACTCTCTATGGTCTCTCACCACTCTCTATGGTCTCTCCACACACTCTCTATGGTCTCTCGCACACACTCTCTATGGTCTCTCGCACACACTCTCTATGGTCTCTCGCACACACTCTCTATGGTCTCTCGCACACACTCTCTATGGTCTCTCGCACACACTCTCTATGGTCTCTCGCCACACACACTCTCTATGGTCTCTCGCACACACTCTCTATGGTCTCTCGCACACACTCTCTCTATGGTCTCTCGCACACACTCTCTATGGTCTCTCGCACACATCTCTATGGTCTCTCACACACACTCTCTATGGTCTCTCGCACACACTCTCTATGGTCTCTCGCACACACTCTCTATGGTCTCTCGCACACACTCTCTATGGTCTCTCGCACACACTCTCTATGGTCTCTCACACACTCTCTATGGTCTCTCGCACACACTCTCTATGGTCTCTCGCACACACTCTCTATGGTCTCTCCACACACTCTCTATGGTCTCTCGCACACACTCTCTATGGTCTCTCCACACACTCTCTATGGTCTCTCACACTCTCTTGGTCTCTCTCTCTATGGTCTCTCGCACACACTCTCTATGGTCTCTCACACACTCTCTATGGTCTCTCGCACACACTCTCTATGGTCTCTCACACACACTCTCTATGGTCTCTCTCTATGCTTCACACACACTCTCTATGGTCTCTCGCACACACTCTCTATGGTCTCTCGCACACACTCTCTATGGTCTCTCCACACACACTCTCTATGGTCTCTCGCACACACTCTCTATGGTCTCTCGCACACACTCTCTATGGTCTCTCGCACACACTCTCTATGGTCTCTCGCACACACTCTCTCTCTATGGTCTCTCGCACACACTCTCTATGGTCTCTCACACACTCTCATGGTCTCTCGCACACTCTCTACTCTCGCACACACTCTCTATGGTCTCTCGCACACACTCTCTATGGTCTCTCGCACACACTCTCTATGGTCTCTCGCACACACTCTCTATGGTCTCTCGCACACACTCTCTATGGTCTCTCGCACACACTCTCTATGGTCTCTCGCACACACTCTCTATGGTCTCTCGCACACACTCTCTATGGTCTCTCGCACACACTCTCTATGGTCTCTCGCACACACTCTCTATGGTCTCTCGCACACACTCTCTATGGTCTCTCGCACACACTCTCTATGGTCTCTCGCACACACTCTCTATGGTCTCTCGCACACACTCTCTATGGTCTCTCGCACACACTCTCTATGGTCTCTCTTATGGTCTCTCACACACACTATCTATGGTCTCTCACACACACTCTCTATGGTCTCTCACACACACTCTCTATGGTCTCTCACACACACTCTCTATGGTCTCTCACACACACTCTCTATGGTCTCTCACACACACTCTCTATGGTCTCTCACACACACTCTCTATGGTCTCTCACACACACTCTCTATGGTCTCTCACACACACTCTCTATGGTCTCTCACACTCTCTATGGTCTCTCACACACTCTCTATGGTCTCTCACACACACTCTCTATGGTCTCTCACACACACTCTCTATGGTCTCTCACACACACTCTCTATGGTCTCTCGCACACTCTCTATGGTCTCTCGCACACTCTCTATGGTCTCTCACACACACTCTCTATGGTCTCACACACACTCTCTATGGTCTCACACACACTCTCTATGGTCTCACACACACTCTCTATGGTCTCACACACACTCTCTATGGTCTCTCGCACACTCTCTATGGTCTCTCACACACTCTCTCTATGGTCTCTCACACACTCTCTATGGTCTCACACACACTCTCTATGGTCTCTCACACACTCTCTATGGTCTCACACACACTCTCTATGGTCTCTCACACTCTCTATGGTCTCTCACACACTCTATATCCTCTCAATCTCTCTAATCTCTCTACATGCTGTGAAAACTAGTGCCAGAGCCAGGAACTAGTGACATACATTTTACTACATAGTTCTACTTTTGTGGGTTGCAAGTTAGTACATAAAGTTATAAATTCATCTTTATTTTTGTCTCTCATATCATACAGCAGATCACCCCTGTCTCTCATAAGTAATCGCAAGAGGTGATGGTGGATCCACACCTGCAGGAGATACCCGCCACACAGCACGTTTGGACCTTTAAACTTCAGCGGATCACACAAATGCCCCCACGAAGACAAAGTTACCGCCGAAAGTCCCCGTAAGACAAGAAGTCCCTTACCGGAGCCTGCTGGAGGAGCCCGGGTGTGGAGCAGAGGAGCCACGCCGCAGACGCGCTCGCTCTGTCGGCCTGTGGTGGCTCGGTCCCCGCAGGAGGAGTCCCGACGCTGCTGCTGCTCGGGGCGAGAGTGTCAAGTTAACGCCACTTCCGGTGAGAACAGCTTTTCACAATAAAGTACCGGAAACAGACGCACTAACTACCCGAGACCAGGTCATTTGACGGTTGTTATTTTTGGAAGTGTAATTTAATTTGAACTGTATCCATATGTTGCTTTTTTCTTATTTATATTATTATTTTGATGAAATCGTCTTTTATTTTTGAAATGATAGTAGTTCTATAAACTCCTAAAAAGAGCCAGTTCTAGATACCATAGCAGTTAGCATTTAGCTTTTGTTGTATTTCAAGTTATACCAGGTTTCACACTTATTAAAAGTGAGAAAAGGTAAAAGACTTTTACCTTATTAACTTACATCATTTTAATAAATTTGGTTCGGAAAAAAAAAAACTAAAAGACTAAAAAAAATGTGGGGGAATTTCTCAGAATTCCTTTGGTTTGAATCGGAGTAGTCAAATGTAATATTATAGTATAATTCTAGTCCTAGTGATAAGGTAAGAAAAGGCAATTTTATTTGTTCAAACACAAAGCCAAACATTGCTTACACAAAACAAGATACCAACAATGAATTTCTAAATTTCTCCTATGGGGGATCGATAAAGTATCTATCTATCTATCAATCACACAAAGCGTGAATAATAAATCATGAATAACTCATTTCAAAAAGTGAAAGTCAGTCCTTGCTTTGAAAGGTAAAGGTGCACTTTATTAATACCCATAGGACAATTCATCCTCTGCATTTGACCCATCCCGATGCCGCTAAGGCTTACGTCAGGAGCAGTGGTCGCCATAGTAACAGCGCCCAGGAAACCATCTCCAGATGTTGATGCTCAGCTTGGTCAGGACTACCAGAGCCGGAGGATTTAACCTAGTGAGCATGTTTTTAGTGGTAGGGGAAACCAGAGTACCTGGTCGAAACCTACGCAGACCCGGGGAGAACATGCAAACTCCTGGGATTCAAACCCATGACTTTCTGGCTGAGAGAGTGCTATCCACTCAGCCACCGTGCTGCCCAAACTTGGCTCTTACCTTTACATTTATCTTTATCTGTGCTCCTCAGAGTCCCAGTAGGAGGCCAGTCCCTGTGCTCCTCAGAGTCCCAGCTGGAGGCCAGTCCCTGTGCTCCTCAGAGTCCCAGCAGGAGGCCAGTCCCTGTGCTCCTCAGAGTCCCAGCAGGAGGCCAGTCCCTGTGCTCCTCAGAGTCCCAGCTGGAGGCCAGTCCCTGTGCTCCTCAGAGTCCCAGCTGGAGGCCAGTCCCTGTGCTCCTCAGAGTCCCAGCAGGAGGCCAGTCCCTGTGCTCCTCAGAGTCCCAGCAGGAGGCCAGTCCCTGTGCTCCTCAGAGTCCCAGCTGGAGGCCAGTCCCTGTGCTCCTCAGAGTCCCAGCAGGAGGCCAGTCCCTGTGCTCCTCAGAGTCCGTATCGGTTCATATAACACATTATATAAGACTATGTGACTGAAATATCGGAATTGACGTCTGCAACCTGTGAAAAACCAGCAGAATGGGGAAGTCAATTGAAATCAGTAAGTGTGCGCACCTGTTCAACCATAGCCATGGCTGCGGGATTTACCCCTAGAACTATCGAAAGTCTGTGGGAAAGACATGAATCAAAACAAACTCCTACAGAGACTAAAAAGTATTGACATGCAGATGACCAAAATGAATGACTCAATGGATGGAAATCCAAATGCGCGTAAGTGCTGCAGAGGACAACATGGGAACCACACAAGGCAAAGTCAATGAGCAGACCAAACGAGTGGAGTTCCTGGAAAACAAAGTCGATTACAAAATGATAACTAAAACTCACTCATCCACCCAGACCAAACCGGATTCATAAAAAACAGACACAAATCAGACAATTTCAGGAAACTCTTCAATATAGTCAATAATGCTCAACAAAAACAGCAGAATCAAACTATTATTCTCTCACTAGACGCCGAAAAGGCATTTGACAAGGTTAAAGGTTAACAGAAATGTGGTTTTGGAGAGTCGTTCGTCCAATGGATACAGACACTTTACTCCGGACCTAGAGCCACAGCCACCATCAATGGCATTACCTCACCTAATTTCACATTACACCAAGGAACCCTGCAGGGCTGCCCACTCTCTCCATCCCTCTTTGCCTTATTCATAGAACCTTTAGCGGCAGCTTTATGTAGTAACAATAAAATTCAAGGGATCAAACAAGGAAACACTGAATACAAAATTAGCCTTTATGCAGATGACTTATTATATATGCAACATCCACGTACATCACTGCAAGAAACATTTACTACAATCAATAAGTTTTCATCTATTTCAAATTACACAATAAACTGGACTAAATAAACCACACTACCACTAACCAAAGATGCATGGGATTCTGCAACTCAAAAATCATTCCCCTCCTTTCAGGCAAACAATATCAAATACCTGGGAATCACAATCTAACCCAGGCTGTCAGAGCTCTTCAACCTTAATTAGACCCCATTACTTTAAAAAAAAACTTCTGTCGAACCACATTGCTACTGTGTGATAGATTTGGAGCTGTTGGAAGAAAAACCTGCAGCCACATGGCCCTTTCTGGAAGCGGTTTGAGACCCCTGTCTTAGGGTATTGCATCCTTCCGAACAGTTGCAAGGAATTATCTTAATCAGTGCATTTGGAGCAGGGCTTTTATCCGTCATCACTGGAACAAGTTTGTCCCCTTTCACCTTCCACCCCCACTCAGATAACATAATTTCATTACTACATCCCATCCACTCCATAACCTGGTATTAAGTCCACAAAGAATTGGTGGGAGTCGTTCTGGCGTGACGAACGTCTTAGCTCTCGCAACTTTCTTGCAGAGCATATTGTATCTAATAGACGCCAGGAAGTCCTTCTGATCTGCATTGAACAACGCTACCATTTCTTTACAACCATTGGTTTCCTGGCTTTGCTTTGGTAGATAGAATGCTTTTGAACAGTCTGTCATTCTCTCTTGATGATTTGTTGGAACCCCAACTTCTTTCCTATTCCAAATACCCTGGACACCAAATCACATCCCGTAAAGGCATGCAGGAACCTTGATATTGAAGACGTAGGATTTCGACTTCTCAGAGCGGAAATAAAGCATACTACATTTGGAAATGTACAGTGGGGCAAAAAAGTATTTAGTCAGCCACCGATTGTGAAAGTTCTCCCACTTAAAATAATGACAGAGTTCTGTATATTTCATCATAGGAACACTTCAACTGTGAGAGACAGAATGTGAAAAAAACATCCAGGAATTCACATTGTAGGATTTTTAAAGAATTTATTTGTAAATTATGGTGGAAAATAAGTATTTGGTCACTTCAAACAAGGAAGATCTCTGGCTCTCACAGACCTGTAACTTCTTCTTTAAGAAGCTCTTCTGTCCTCCACTCGTTACCTGTATTAATGGCACCTGTTTAAACTCCTTATCTGTATAAAAGACACCTGTCCACAGCCTCAAACAGTCAGACTCCAAACTCCACTATGGCCAAGACCAAAGAGCTGTCGAAGGACACCAGGAAAAGAATTGTAGACCTGCACCAGACTGGGAAGAGTGAATCTACAACAGGCAAGCAGCTTGGTGTGAATCAACTGTGGGAGCAATTATCAGAAAATGGAAGACATACAAGACCACTGATAAGCTCCCTTGATATAGGGCTCCACGCAAGATCACATCCCGTGGGGTCAAAATGATCATGAGAACGGTGATCAAAAATCCCAGAACCACACGGGGGGACCTGGTGAATGACCTGCAGAGAGCTGGGACCAAATAACAAAGGTTACCATCAGTAACACACTATGACGACAGGGAATCAAATCCTGCAGTGCCAGACGTGTCCCCCTGCTGAAGCCAGTGCATGTCCAGGCCCGTCTGAAGTTTGCCAGAGAGCGCATGGATGATACAGCAGAGGATTGGGAGAATGTCATGTGGTTAGATGAAACCAAAGTAGAACTGTTTGGTATAAACTCAACTCGTCGTGTTTGGAGTTGCATCCCAAGAACACCATACCTACTGTGAAGCATGGGGGTGGAAACGTCATGCTTCGGGGCTGTTTTTCTGCTAAGGGGACAGGACGACTGATCCGTGTTAAGGAAAGAATGAATGAGGCCATGTATCGTGAGATTTTGAGCCAAAACCTCCTTCCATCAATCAATCAATCAATCAATCAATCAAATTTTATTTATAAAGCGCTTTTCATACAAAAGATGCAACACAAAGTGCTTTACAGTTTGGTTAAAAACAATCCCGCCGACCCAAGACCCCTCCCCCAGACCACCCAACAGACCCACCCCAAACCACAGACAAACACACACACGCGCTCATGAACACTCATACACACACACACACACACACACACCCACACACACACACACACCAGTAAAACAATAAAAACATGATGAGAGACTTGGCAGGGTTCAGATGCAACCAGCTGAAAAAGCGTCATCCAAGGAGCCGTCTGCACCAGGAGCAGAGAGCCGCCCGTAGCCACAGGGAACGACACAGGACCCAGAGGAGACATGAAACCGAGGCCCCAGGCCCCCACCAGGCCCAAGAGTCCGACCCCCGCAGCCACACCGACCACTGCTCCCGGTGCAGAGGGCTCCTCCAGAGGAAACACTGGGTACACTAAAAACAATACAATAAGTAAAACACTAAAATGTGAGACTAAAAGGAACATACAATACATGAATAATAGCAATAGCAATATAATAAATAATAAATAATAAAAGATAAATAGAATGGAATAATAAAAACTAATCAAAAGCTAATCTAAAAAAGTGTGTCTTGAGCCTACTTTTAAAAATATGAATGTTCTCTGCGGCCCTGAGCTCCTCCGGCAGACTGTTCCAGAGACGGGGGCCGTAGTGCTGGAAAGATGCCTCGCCGTGAGTGTGTGTCCTGACTTTGGGGATGGTTAGGAGTCTGCTGCCGGAGGAGCGCAGGGGCCGGGAAGGTTCATAGGATAAAAGCAAATCTGAAAGATAAGAAGGCCCAAGACCATTAAGACATTTAAAAACCATTAAAAGAACCTTAAAATCGATTCTGAAACACACGGGGAGCCAATGCAGCGATTTTAAAACCGGTGTAATGTGGTCCCGCCCCCTGGTCTTAGTCAGGACACGTGCGGCCGAGTTTTGAAGTAATTGAAGACTTGCAATGTTCTTTTTGGGAAGACCAGAGAGCAGGGCATTACAATAGTCAATGCGACTGGTGATAAAAGCATGCATCAGCGTCTCCGTGTTGCCCCGAGAGAGAATGGGGCGGACTCTGGCGATGTTCTTTAGATGATAAAAACCTATTTTTGTGATACTCTTGATGTGAGGAATAAAAGTCAGCTCAGAGTCAAAGATTACGCCCAGATTTTTCACTTGTGATGATGGATTAAAAGAGTGTGATTGGAGTTTTGGTAAAAGTTTCTCTCTCTGGGCCTCAGGACCGATGACTAAAACCTCAGTTTTGTCCTGGTTAAGCTGGAAAAAGTTTTCTGCCATCCAGGATTTCAGGTCTAAAATGCAGTTAAAAAGAGCATCCATTGGCCTGATGTCATCAGGAGACATGGAGATGTACAGCTGTGTATCATCTGCATAACTGTGGAAGTCAATTCCATGTCTCCTGATGACACCGCCAAGAGGGAGCATGTACAGGTTAAAAAGGACTGGACCTAAAATGGAACCCTGGGGCACACCACATGTGATTTTATGGACCTGAGAGGAGCAGGTATCCAAACTTACCATGAAGGATCTGTCTGTTAAATAAGAAGTGAACCATTTGTGGACAGCACCAGAGAGGCCGAGGTGTTGTAGGCGTGATAAAAGAATGGTGTGGTCTACTGTGTCGAAGGCAGCGCTAAGATCCAGTAGAACCAACACAGTCACCTTTTTGAAATCATAACTTAGTCTAAAATCGTTTAAAATCTTTAAAAGAGCAGTCTCTGTGCTGTGGTTCACCCTAAAACCTGATTGAAATTTCTCTAAAATTTGCTGCTGATCTAAAAAGGCATTGAGCTGGGTAAAAACAAGTTTTTCTAAAATTTTGCTTAAAAATGGTAAGTTGGATACCGGTCTGTAGTTGTTAAAATCATTAAAATCTAAATTGCTCTTCTTCAGAAGGGGTCTCACCACAGCCGCTTTGAAGGCTGCAGGAAAGACCCCAGTCTGAAGAGAGCAATTCATCAGGTTTAAAAGCTCCTCTCTAAAAGATTCATAAAATGACTTAAAAAATGGAGTGTGGACTGGATCTAAAAGACATGTGGTGGGCCTCACTGAGGAGAAAACTTTATCAAGCATCTCAGCATCAACCAGGACAAAACTGTCCAGTGTTTCCTCTGGTGAAGACAAACAATCAGATGTGTTAAAAACAGTTGTGCGGTTGGATAAAATGTTACATCTGATTGTATTTATCTTCCCCGTGAAGTGGACTGCAAAATCCTCACAGAGGGAGTCTGTGGGGGTTAAAAGAGACATGCTAAAATCAGGGTTTAAAATGGTGTCGATGGTTGAAAAAAGGATTTTTGGATTATTTTTGTTTTGGCTGATTAGATTTGCAAAGTATTTGTTCTTATGATTTCTAATTGTGTAATTGTATGCTTTTTGATTGTTTTTATATATTTCGTAGTTGATTGTTGTTTTATTTTTCCTCCATCTTCGTTCTGCCACCCTGCACTCTTGTTTCATTTTGCGTACTTCTTCATTTCTCCATGGGGGTGCAGATTTTGTTTTTATGATTTTTGTTTTTAAAGGAGCCACCTGATCCAACGCAGAACTAAGTCTACTGTTAAAATAATTTGCTATAAAATCACAGGGGGCAGGTAAAACCAAGTGGGGAGTGTTGTTTAGGATGTCGATAAAATTTGCAGCCACTTCAGGGGTTAGATGTCGCTTCCTCACGGTTCTCGCAGAGGTCTCACGCTGTATAAAACCAGTGATGTTAAAAAACACACAGTAGTGGTCCGAGACAGCCAAGTCGACAACAGAGGACACATCCGCAGTCAGGCCATAGGTAATGACCAGGTCGAGGGTGCGTCCCCTGTTGTGTGTTGGCTGTCTGACGTGTTGGGTAAAATCCATGTAATTAAGAACATCTAAGAAATCTAGGGTAAAATTGTCAGAGGGATTGTCAGTGAGAGCTTTGAAGATGAAACGTGGCTGGGTCTTCCAGCATGACAATGATCCCAAAAACGCCGCCCGGGCAACGAAGGAGTGGCTCCGTAAGAAGCATTTGAAAGTCCTGGAGTGGCCTAGCCAGTCTCCTAGCCATTCAAAATCTGTGGAGGGAGTTGAAAGTCTGTGTTGCTCGGCGACAGCCCCCGAAACATGGAGGAATGGGCCAAAATACCAGCTACTGTGTTTGCAAACCTGGTAAATACCTTTATTATATGACTTGGACCGTACGCGCGCTCTGATTGGTTGATTTGCGGTCTGATATTTTCCCATCTCGGACCGTTACGATGACAATTGGTCCGAACAGCGCGTATCACATTTGATATCTTTCCACGAACCGTTACCATGAAAATCGGTCCACAGCCCGTATCACACAAAACCAAGTCGGACATGAACATACTTCACAAATATCTCAAAAGCATTGGTAAAGACACAGACGAGAGTCATGTAGTAAAACATTTATTAATTTCGCTTGCTCGGTCTGTACAGAGAAATATCAGACCTTGGCCTTTTTGCACAGTACATTGTACATTAAGACCGCGGTCTGATAGTTCTCCATACAGACCTCGGTTAATAAGCCGTTAATAGTAATCGTTTGGCCTCTGTTATTGCCAACAAAGGTTATATTACAAAATATTGAGTTGAATTTTTGTTATTGACCAAATACTTATTTTCCACCGTAATTTACAAATAAAATCTTTAAAAATCTTACAATATGAATTCCTGGATTTTTTTTTTCACATTCTGTCTCTCACAGTTGAAGTGAACCTATGATGGAAATTACAAACCTCTGTCATTATTTTAAGTGAGAGAACTTGCACAATCGGTGGCTGACTAAATACTTTTTTGCCCCACTGTATGCATGGAACAGCAAGAGAACAAGAAGATCTGTGTCTTCTCCAATGAGGGTGCTTGATTTGAAAGCGGACTTATTGATCGCTGCCTTCACGATTTCAACGTTGGCATCTGCTTCTGCTTGAATAATGTCACAGCCTTTCTGCCACATTCGTTCCATTCAACAAGAAGTCCTCCTTTTTCCCAGAAAATTTTGTCACCTCTGTAATGTTCACCTTTTTTGGATTCAGCTTTTTACTCTGCAACTGATGAGTATAGTCCTTTATAGTTGGTCCAACTTTGTAACCATCAAACACGGCAGTTGCTCTCCCACAGTGTTCAACAGTAAATTAGACTAAATCGTTTGCAATTGAGCTGTAGGTACTCACCTCTTTTCATTTCAGGCGGTGAAGAAGAGATCTTCCTTCCATCTAGTACATTGTGCTCAGTGACTGGAACAGTTTGTGTCACAGCACTGTCTGATTTTGTTCGGACATAATTTCTAAAAGCCTAAATCCTATACCCTATAGAACAATTTAGTTGTATACGAAGGTAAGGGGCCCAATTAATAGAAGAAAGTTCTAATTCACCACTGGTACCCATTTAAAAATAATAACCCATATGCCTGTTTGTGAACCTGTTTGGGGGCAATACGGTGTTTAGGGGTAGGGGTACCCCTAGACATGGTATAAGGGTTTATTTGGCATCACTGGTAACCCTTTCATGTGAAAGATTGACCCTGAAATCCTGGACAAAAATCCAAGATATATTGATTTATCATGAAAACTGACCGACTGGTGCTTCACACGTAAATGGAAAATGGCTTGTAAACCGAAAAAAAGTCATCTTTGAAATTCGACACTTTCCCATACTCCAATTTTGTCCAACTTTTAGTATGTTAAAGACTAGACCCAGTCTAAAATAAAACCGCAAAAAAACAAAATTTTGCAATTTTTTTGGGGTTGTGGGTACGCGGGCAGTTTATTGACCCTACTAATATGTCATATGTCAGTTGACTACTTAAACCAAACTTTAAACAAAACTTTTACTCCTATAACCAAGATATAACAACATGGAACCATCAACATCTCGCCTCAAATTGCATTAAAAGTGTAAAAGTTTGTTTGGTTTGCTTCAGCTGCTGTGAGAGGCGCATGCGCAGGTTTGCATTACATCATAAACAGCTGAGGCAGTGTAAACTGACGTTACACGTCATTTTGACTGCTCCTATTCATCCATCCATCCATTTTCTTCCCCTTAATCCTTTTCACAGAGCACTAGCCCCTCACTGATCCTCCTGCAAGTGGTGAGTCCACAGGAGCCTTGATCTTTAAGCGAGGGCTTCTGGCAAAGTGGGATTTAGTGTCTTGCCCAAGGACACAATGACAGCAGTCATCAGTGGGAGTCGTGAAGTAGGTCTCGTGGTGGGCTTGAACCCACGACCATTCAAACCAATAGAATTCTGAAAATGTTGGCAAAAAGTGTGTTTTATTCAAATTGACTCACATTTTTACAAGATAAAACAAGTTCACTCGAAAAAAAAGTGTGTTGAAAGGCTAAATGCTAACGGGTAGCAAGTAAACAGTAGGTTGCTATGGTAACTAGCATTTGCTCTAGCCTGACTCTCGCCAGATCGCTGCACTTCACACATGTGGTTCAGCCAGACGCTTCTGGTGGAGCATGGCGGAACTACAAGGGTCTGGCCAGAGCCAGGCTACATTTGCTCCTCTTTGGTGGAAAAAATCAGAATCAGAATCAGAATCATTTTTATTGCCACGTAAGTAACAGGAAGTCAAAGACTTGGAAATTGCTTTGGCTCAGTGCAACAGTCAGAAAGAGATAATAAAAATAAAGAATAGTGAGTCTAGGAGTTAAAGGGAGAACACCTCACATTTCGTAATAAAAGATAATTTCATGAAAAAATAACTAATTAGAAATACGCTACTTAAAGACAGAAACAATCACAAAGTTATGAATGCACATGAGATGACAAATTAGACTTTTACACCCAAACGGAAAGCAGTCAAATGGACATCTCTTGGAATTTTTAGTGTTAAAGTAAGTGGAGGCCGTTTTGGCAGCACTCAGATCTGAGTCGGCCTACAGTGACATCACAGCTGGAGTGGTTTGTGCATGAGCTCATGGGTCCTCGGCACAGGCCTCAGTGGGCTGTGGTCTGTCCCAATCACAACCATGTGTCCTGCAGCCCTCAGCCCCCTCTGGTACCACATCCCACTCTGGTAACCACATCCCAAAAACTGCAGAGCATTCAGTTGGAGGATGATTGGCAGTATAAGCCGCTTTTGCATTGTGTCAGTTATAGATCATAGATGACAGATGTTATTGTGTACTTTTTCGTTCTACATGCTGCAGTTGAGGGGAGGTGGGGCACATCTGCAGATCATTTTGTGCTGTGATAATGTGATAAGTGACTCTGGGTGTGGGCCACAGACGCTCACAACAACATCATTATTACACAATAGACACAGTTTTAGCCAGAGAAAGTTTAAAGCAAAAACTTGGAACATTATATTCACAAAACCTGGTCTGGTCAGATCGAAGAAGCTAAAAAGTACAGGGGCTGGTCAGCACAACTCCCAATCTGATGGTCCTGAGGTCCTGGTCCTCTCCTCATGGTGCAGAAGTCCTGGTCCTCTCCTGGTGCAGAGGTCCTGGTCCTTTCCTGGTGATGAGGTCCTGATCCTCTCCTGGTGATGAGGTCCTGGTCCTCTCCTGGTGCAGAGGTCCTGGGTATTTCCTGGTGCAGAGGTCCCGGTCCTCTCCTGGTTCTGAGATCCTGGTCCTCTCCTGGTTCTGAGATCCTGGTCCTCTCCTGGTGCAGAATTTCTGGTCCTCTCCTGGTGCAGAGGTCCTGGTCCTTTCCTGGTGCAGAGGTCCTGGTCCTCTCCTGGTGCAGAGGTCCTGGTCCTCACCTGGTGATGAGGTCCTGGTCCTCTCCTGGTGATTAGGTCCTGGTCCTCTCCTGGTGCAGAGGTCCTGGTCCTTTCCTGGTGCAGAGGTCCTGGTCCTCACCTGGTGATGAGGTCCTGGTCCTCTCCTGGTGATTAGGTCCTGGTCCTCTCCTGGTGCAGAGGTCCTGGTCCTTTCCTGGTGCAGAGGTCCTGGTCCTCTCCTGGTTCTGAGATCCTGGTCCTCTCCTGGTTCTGAGATCCTGGTCCTCTCCTGGTTCTGAGATCCTGGTCCTCTCCTGGTGCAGAATTTCTGGTCCTCTCCTGGTGCAGAATTTCTGGTCCTCTCCTGGTGCAGAGTTTCTGGTCCTCTCCTTGTGCAGAGGAAAAAAAACCTAATAAAAAAAATAGTGTCCCAATGAGGTAGATTTTGGTTGCATAATTGCTTAAAGTAGATAAAGTGACTTAGTCTTAAAGCTGTGGAATCCAACTTTGTTTCATTCTTCCTTGTTACTACCACGTGGTATGTCCCAACAGTTTCATATATTCTTGTGAAAGATCTTGAACGTGTATCTTTTGCATACTTGTAAGTAAGAGCCCTGTGATCCACTATTTGACTCTTTGGGCTCAGAGCTGAGGCCTGGGCGATGGTGGTCTCAGAATCTTCACTTTTCTCTTTGTAAAAGCAGATCTAGAGACATGACCAAGGCCACAGACACACATGAGGAAGCTAGGGATAGAAGCAACTGTTTTAGAGCCAGGAACCAGGGACTTTATTAAGTGTATTCATTTTCTCTGGTTGGATTAGACACTAGCTCTAAATGTAACTTTCTGTAGTGCTGTAATGCTGCCCTCTGCTGGACAAAACCACAACACAACCAAAGCACCAAGTCATTCAAAGATGGTCGGCACTAGATCATGTACGGTATCGGGACGAAACCTGAAGTAACAATCCTACTTTCAAATTAATTTTAGACTAATTTGTCCTTAAATGGTGACTTGTTAAGTTTTAGGCGTCTGAGTAAGATGGTTAAGGTTAGGGCTAAGGCTGGGTCTGAGTAAGATGGTTAAGGTTAGGGTTAAGGTGGGTTGGGGTTATTTTATGGGAATGGGCTGGGGTTAAGTTTAGGCATGAATAGGTAGTTTGTTATATTTACTTCCGCTTCCGTCCCGATTCCGTATATGATCTAGTGCTGACCATTCGAAGACCAGCAAGCAAATACTTCCTGCCTTTCTTCTTTTGCTTTTTATTATTTATTCAAAGTCTCCATATAAGAAATTTTTAAGCAAATCTACCTTAAACCTGCTCAATTAAAGGAACAATATGAAAAAATCTGGCCAAAAGTGGTACTGCAGTCACAGTCAATATTTTGTAGTCCTCTCCCACTCTCCCTGACTCAGGTTGCCAGATACACACCAAATCCAGCGGCAAACACAGGGAATTATTTTATCAGTTGTTTGTCTGTCTCCATTCACATTGCTAATGTTGAATGAATAGTTTTTTAGTTATTTTTATTTGGACATTTGAGATAAAAACAAAACAAAATGAAAGCTATGTATTTATACATTGTTTATGCAAAATAAATAAGCAATTGATGGGTGCAGGTGTAACCAGCTGAAGAAACACCATCAAGGAGCCGTCTGCACCAGGAGCAGTGAGCCACCTGCAGCCAATGAGGACGACACAGGACCCAGAGGAGAGAGGAGGCTCCAGACACTTGGATGGCTGCTGCTGTGGTTTAGGGCGATACACACGTTCATTTATACGGATCCTCGTCATCATCAATGAAACCATAATGCACATAGCTTGGGTTACTGCTCGCCGACTCCCTGTGTCCACACATTAGCTCCCGCTGTCTACCTGGACAAACTACAGAGCAAACAAGACTATTGTATCATATTGTGATCCCATTGTGCAATGTGTTTATTTTTACTTGTTTTTTTTCCATTTTGGTTTTAAAACACAAGGCCACAAAGCCAATTTCAAGCAATGGTGTAGATTTACAAACACGCCAATCTACAAAGCATAAGACTGTTCAAATATAAAAATTACCCAAACACTGGAAGCAGAAAAACAGAGAGAGCATAAGCGTAAGAAATAACCTGGACAATATCTTGTATGTGGTTAAACGTGTGTGGACAGTCCCTCACAGCGTTTTATGCAAAATCCAATTATATGTGAAAGCCAGATCCTGTCAGACCTAAGCAGGGCTGTGATGTCACGTGAAGCGTTCTTAAATTTCCAAAAAAGCGCTTTTTAAAACTGATGCGTTATTATACAAAATGAATAATACACAACAATAAAGAGAAAATGAAAAACCAGTTTGAAGGAGGAGTCCCGCAGTCCATCTTTAAGTAATCACAGTGTGCCTTGTGATGTTGTTTGGTGTACTTTTGGAAATTATCCAACTGGTCAAAATATTGTGCAAAGAAAATAATGTGGGAAAACCCATTTTTTGCACTGAGAAAGACTTGGCATTCATTTATGCATCATTTACAGCTGGTAGAGGTAGGGCTGAGGCTGTGCGGTGAAGGACAGAGGAGACTCCCAGTCGGGGAGGGGGTAACAGCCCAACAGTCTAGGCAGAGTTTTGACTCAAAGTCATACCTACCGAGCCATATGCTGAAGAGGAATGTTTTAAGCCTGGCCTTAAATATAGAGATTGTGTCTACTTCCTTGGGTTACAAATGCATGGATCAGCTTTTCTGCATCACTTCTCAAAAGGATTTTTCTCATTTTAGCTAATGTTGCGCAGTTATGCTGTTTTAGATGCTTAATTTATATGTGCCTTGAAGGAGAGTTCTTGCTGAGTAAGGATTCCAAGATTCCTCACACTGTTGTTGGCCACCCTGGGAAAGCCATGTTCCAGCTTCTTCCCTCTGGCAGAAGATATCGCTCTCTGAGATGCAGGACATCTCGTTACGCTAACAGTTTTTATCCACAAGCTGTTATCAGTTTGAACAGAGCACTTTAATGATTTGCACTTGTTTTGAAACTGTTTTAGTCGATCGATTTCACAGTGACATTTGTTCACTGTTTTATTTGTTTTATTTCTGTCTTTTAATGTTGTTTTATGTCTGTATTTGTCTGTGCACACTGGGGACTTTTTGCTAATGTATTCCAATGTGGTTTTTTTTACTGAAAATGGCAAATAAACTGAATCTGAATCTGCTTGGAGCAAATCTAACGTTAACAAGTGTGATTATCTGATTAGTGAGGGAGTCATGCAGAGGTTTGGGGAGTAATATTACTTGTTCTTTGTGGGGGTTGTTTACTGTTTAGGGTCCTGTTTTTAGGTCTTTTATGCAGCACTTAGCCTTTCTAATTAATCTGACGGGTTTGAATTCATTAACTAGTAAATGCGTCATCTGTTGTAGTGGAAGTTAATGGCAGCATGTAGTGTGTGAAAAGAATCAGTCCGAGTATCCTTGTGGCACACCCAATTTGGTTCACGTTAACAAACTGATACGGATCCAATAAATAGGATTTAAACCAGCCAAGTGCTGTTCTTCTGAGTGATGTCACATTCTAGCCTCTGCAGTAGAAGGATGTGGTCTAATGTGGCAAATGCAGCGCTGATGTCGAGCATGACCAACACTGTCACTAATGTTCCTCACACAGAGACAGTACCCCTGCCTCAGTGGAAACGCTACAGCGAGCGGCGCTGCTCTGTCAGGGGATGGTAAAATAGGTGTGAGTCACTATTAACTATTTGTTCAACCTTGTGAATTGATCATTACAATTAAACGAGTAATTTCTAAAAGTTGTCACATTTATTTATGGGAAAACATGTATATTATACAAATGTTTGAGTTTGAAAACAGCGTTTGATTGTACCTTTGTGTTAAAAGTGACGTGAGGAAACCCTGTTACCCCGTTAGCCTGAGCCATCCGTAAAATCCAATCATTTCCCTACATGTACGAAATGTAATGAGTACAAGGTTTGAATTGAATTGACTGTAGTCAGTCCGTTGTTGTTGATGTTTTATGTTGTTGATTCAAAAGCGGTTGGACGGCACTTTTCATACTTTTTTCAATGTCACTATTTATTTTTCCTGTATAAGAAGCGTGATTGAGTATTTTTGACAATCTACGTCAAGTTGCTATCTAAACGCCTCATCAGGGTCCTATTCCGAGTCTGCTTTTGCCTCTTCTCTTTGTCCGAGGAAGCATCAGGCTCAAACACGTGGCAAAAGTGTAATACTTCTTCTTGTAACTTGCTTTTTGCCTAGACGAGGAATCACTGTCCATTTTGAATGAGCTGGTGCCTGCTGTGACGTCACACTTCTGGGTGTGAGACAATGCAGATGTATTAAAAAAATATTTTCCAATAAAATAAACCATAATTTTTGCCATAATCTATTTCAGATCAGCATTAATTGATTGTCTGTCTTGCAATTTTGATATCCACGAATTATTGGACAAACCCTGCATAAGTTCAGCAGGACATCATTCACCAAACAGCCCTTCAAGACGCAAATAATTTCTCGCTGGACTCCAATCAGAGTTGTTCTCGCTTCGACGGTGGATTGTTCCGACGGTATGCCTCTTTGCTCTTTCTCCACTGTTCAACTCCATGCCTGCTCTTCCTCTCCTACTGTCACAGGTGGTGAGGAAGAGCAGGCATACAACTTTAAGTATGTATGCTTCATTTACAAAGCGCTACATGGACTAGCCCCACCTCCTGTATCGGCCTTATTCAAACCTAGGACTTCAAGTGGCCTGAGGACTAGGGCCTCCTCCAGAGGAGACTGTGAAGTCCCCTTCAGAAAACCTACCTTTGGACAGAACACTCTCTCTGTGAAGGCCATGAACATCTGGAACAGTCTCCCTCTGCACTTACGGGAGAGTCCTACACTGGTCATGTTTAAAACTCAAATCAAACAATGGCTTAAGAGAAACCAGTCATGTGACCACTAGACTCTGAACTGTTCTCTGTGCTGTCTGTATTGTAGTGTTATTTTGTATTTTATTGTATTGTATTTTGTCATGTGTTTTCCTGCCTAGGGACTACGGATGAAAACTATCTTTGTAGCTATAATCCGGCATATTTACATTTGTTTTATACTGATGTTCATTAATGTGCATTGTCCCTATCAAATAAATACATAAATAAATAAATACATACTCTCTCAAAGGGATCCGTGCAGGAAGCCTTGTCGTTCTTGTCCTTGCATTTTGCTATGAATATGAAGTCCCTGGACTCAGTTTCTCAGACATGGAGAAATGTAAAGCCTGAGCCCTGGTTCGGCGCCCTATTTCAGGTCTGTGCTCGTCTCACATAATTTCTGCTTTCTTCTACCAGGCTACAATGCTGCCCAGCGGGACCTTCCCTGTAGCAGCCGAGCCGGCTGTCCTCACCAGGTTTCACTTCACTACCTTTGGGTGCGCAGAGTGGTTGGTATACACTCGCTGTCTGGCGGCTCGTGGCCATTTCTGCATGCACCGCCTAAACGGCCTTTGGTGGAACTCCTCCGGGAACAGACGAGCACGCTGCCAGTGGACTGCGGCGTGTAGCCAATCACAAGACGAGGTGACAAGTCGGCGAGGAAACACCGGAAAAAAATCATAACGGTCAGCAGCATGGCGCACCAGACAGTCCGACCTATGGCAACATAAACTATCGCCACTGCATCCTCTTTGTTTGCCATGATTGTTTACTCTGAAGTCACGCTTGATCTTGAGAGATTTTGAGATTTCCTTCTGACCTGGGAATGCTCGGGGGGGAAATCGGTTCGTGTGTGATTTGCATGATTTTGCCGTGTGGCTGTGCACCCCACACTGTATGACCAAAGTGGTTTGACCCTTGATTTGTGTGGGGTCTCTCAGGTTAGGAAAATCGGCCGTCAATTTTTAAATCGTCTCGTGTGAACCAGGCTTTACCTGATGCGCCGTGACCTTGGCCCTCGTTCTGAAGAGCCCTCGTTCTGCTCTTCTATCTCTGCTATCTAAAATCCTGTTTAAGTGTCATTCATGAATCTCATTGTCGCCTACTAGTCTGCCCAGGAGGAATCCAGTTTGAATGGCACTTTTAATGCAATTTGAGGCAAGATGTTGATGGTTCTATGTTGATATACTGTACAGACCAAATGTTTGGACACACTTTCTCATTAGTTTCCTTTCTTTTCATGACTATTGACTGTAGATCCACACCAGGCTGTGTAAGGGCTCATTGACCAATAATAATAAAAAAATATATATACTTAGTATACTGAAATTTAGCATACTAAATATATTTCAGAAATAACAGTCAAATAAACTTTAAGTGTGCTATTTTGAAACAACTTATTTTGTGCTTAATAGATTTAAGTTGAATTTAAATAGAACTTAAAGTAAATTGAAAGTATACTTAATATACTAATGTGTACTAAAATGGAACAACTTTAAGTGCCCTTATTATTATTTTTTTTTAATTTATTTATTTGCTCATGTCATGTCAGGCCATTACACCATTTCTTTTAAATCCATACATGAACAAAAAGGAACAGAATGAAGATTAATCTTGTAATATCTGTTCCCATTAGCAAATTTACAAAATAAAATCAGAAATCCCCATCATTATACCCCAACTCATCACCAGGTCACAAAACATAACAAAACAGCTCGTCTTACAGTTCACTTAAGTTGTTTTCAATTTTTTCGTAATCACTCAGAATTTTGTCTTTGTACATTTTTTTGAATTTGTAAACACTTGTACAACATTTAAATTCCACACTTAAAGAATTCCACAATTTGACTCCATAAACAGACGGACATTTCCGTTTCACCGATGTTCCTGCAAACATGTTCCGAAAATTATATTTTCTTCTATGGGAAGCGTCATGTGCAACAAAATTACTTTGAACATCATTTGGCAATTTTTTTTGTTTAGCTTTCCACATAATAATCAACATTTTTAAGTCGACGAGATCCTTAAATTTAAGAAGTTTATTTTCAATAAATAAAGGATTAGTGTGCTCTCTATAACCTTTCTTACTGATGATTCTAATTGCTCTTTTTTGCAGCAGGAACAAGGGCTTGGTGGTACAAGTATATGTATTACCCCAGACCTCAGCACAATAACTGAGATATGGGAGAATCATTGAGGAATAAAGCATCCTCAACAAGCTACAATCAAACAAATCTCTAACTTTATATAAAATGCCAATACTTTTGCTAACCTTTCTTTTTACATACTCAATATGAGCTTTCCACTTTAATTTTTCGTCTAAAACAACACCTAGAAACTTAACTTCCTTGACTCTTGTTATACCGACTCCATCAATTGTAATTTTCACATTATCAATTTTGCTATGTTTACTGAAAATCATATAGTTTGTTTTATCCCAATTTAAAGATAACTTATTTTCGTTAAACCAATTTCTCACTTTTAACATTTCTTCTTCAATTCTTTCCGATAGCTCCAACAAATCACTCCCTGATTGAAATATACTGGTGTCATCAGCGAACAACAAAAAATGTAACCTGTTTGTTGAGTCACAAATGTCATTAATAAACAAAATAAAAAGCAATGGCCCTAAAACAGACCCTTGCGGAACACCACATATGACCTCTCTCCATTCAGAATCTAACCCGTTGATATGTACATACTGCTTACGGTTTGTAATATAACTTTGAAGCCACTGATGTGTTATACCCCTAATTCCATAGTTGGATGATTTTGACAGTAACAAATCATGATTTATGGTGTCAAATGCTTTGCGTAGGTCAATAAACACACCTACAGTGTACTCTTTTCTTTCAATTGCAGCTGTAATATTTTCCACCAGTGCAGAGAGCGCTAGGCTTGTGGATCTTTGTGATCGGAATCCATACTGTTTGTCAGAGAGTAATTTATGTTTGTCTAAAAAGTTTGTTAATTTTTGTGCAAACCATTTCTCAAGGACTTTAGAAAACTGTGAGAGCAGCGACACTGGTCTGTAATTGCTAAATAGGTGCTTGTCTCCATCTTTAAACAGCGGAATTACTTTAGCAACTTTCATTTGTTCAGGAAAAACACCAGTTTGTATGGACAGATTACAAATGAAAGTCAGTGGTTTAACAATGCAGTCAATAGTTCTTTTAATAATTGTCATGTCTAGTCCATCCCTGTCTGTGGAGGTTTTATTTTTACATTTATTTACAATAGATAAGATGTCATATTCACTGATCTCTTCAACAAACAGGGACTGAATGATTCTGCTTCCCAATTTGCACGTTTTATTCCATAAGCCTCATTCACATCAGCCACATAAACTTCAGACCAGTCTTGTTTTGCAAGTTCGCTTCTAAATCCACGAATCGCTTCCTCAGTTCTGACTCTGAAGTATGTGGGCTGATTTAAATGCTCATGTTTTGTAGGCTGCAAATCAAAGAAGGTAAAAACAGGCAAGTGATCGCTGGTGTCATTTATCAATAAGCCACTTTGAACAATGTGATTTGTATCATTTGTGATAATATTGTCAATTAATGTAGAACAAGAAGTGGTGATTCTGCTTGGATGTGAAATCAATGGAAAGAGGGACCGTGAATATAATGCAGCAAAGAAATCAGAAGTAACTTTGCATTTGGAAGGATTTAAAAAATCAACATTGAAATCACCACCTATTAAAAGGGTCTTCTGATTATTCTGGATATCGAGTAAACTTTCAAAACAATTCCGAAAAGCATCCACATTTGAGCCTTGTGCTCTGTAAATGCACGCAGCAATCACATTCCTGCCTTTCTCCATCTCAATCTCAACAGCCACACTTTCCATAATACCATCTATAGCAATAGACATCGTTTCACTAATGTTGCATTTCAAATTATTATCAACATACAACGCCACACCTCCCCCTCTCTTTCCTGGGCGGTTTGTATAATACAAGTTGTATCCATCCACTTCAAAATCTGCACCTTTCTCATCATTAAGCCACGTTTCGGAAAGGGCAATTATTTTAAATCGGCAGGCAAGTAAATTAAAATAGTCTTTAATTTTACTGAAATTGGCATAAAGGCTTCTAACATTAAAATGAACAAAAGACAGGCCTGTACCATCACATGAATTGAAGTGTGAATTAAATTCATCATCAGAATAATATTTACAAGCGCTACCAATATCATTCCACAGGTGGCTGTCGGGGTCAAGATCCATGTCAAAGTCATGCATTCTATGTTCTCTTAAATCATTGTTTTCCATAGTTAAATAATCCTGAGTAGTCCATGAATTATATACAACAAAAATATAATCTTCAATTGATGAACTGATTTAAGACAAAAAAATAAAACACTGGTGACCATGAGTACCCCCTCCCTCCCCCCACCTTCTCCCCCCACCCCGTCCCATTCATAAAATGAAACAGCGTCCTTCATGAGGCAATGTCTCTCTACTCTCCCTCAGATGTTTACTTTTTAGCTGTGTTTCATTTCAATAGAATCAATTATTGTCATTTGTCATGTTCACAGACAGACACAAAGCACACAGTCAAGAGTTCATATAGTACCTTACCGGTGATATTTCACCATTGGTTACGTGTCCAGAGTGGATAAGAAGTTTTCCGCCTGGCTTGCTTCATCAAATGTGTAGTCCATATTAGCTTTGGTCAGTTTGATCGTTGCTGGATACAGGAGGAAAGCTTGGAATCCTTTTACGCGTGACCAGAAACTCTCTTAATAAAAAACAAGACTCAAATCTCAAAAAACCTTCAAACTTTAAAATATGTATTATGTACTTTTGTACTGTGTGTTTAATTATCTATGCGTCCTTGGGTTTCTTGAAAGGCGCCATGAAATGAAATTATGAAAAATCTCTATAAAATTTTTAATTAAAATTAATTTGAATAAATTAATTAATCACTTTATGGAATTTCCCTTTTACACTCTCAGCCTTTATTCTACTAATTTAAAATAATTGCAGCATTTTTCAAATTAAGTCAATATGAATTGGAGCACATTTCAGATCAGGCTCCTCTGCTGTGGCATCAGCAGCAGGAGCAAGGTCTGGTGCATAGTCAAAACAAAAACAAAAGTCACCGCTTGCAATGTGAATTGGGTGAATTGGGTAGAGTTTAACTCAATAATATAATACTTTTACAGCTAATCCTAATTCCCTCTTTTTTTTTAGACGAAGTCTATGATCAATAATCACTTTTAACACAGATTCTAATTTAAATGTTTGAAAAACGGCTTTTGTAACTAAAATAAAAATACATGAAAAAATTCTTACAAACAGCTATGAAATATCAGCGATACAATAATGGACTCAAAAAATAAGCAGCAGATTTAAAAAGAAAAGCAAAGCTTTTTTGTACTAATATTTGGGTTTCAAAAACATATAATATTCAAAACTTATTCTTACTAAATGGTGTTTAAAACGTGTAACTGTGTCATAACACATTGTTCAATTGCAAATTTAGCAAATTTAACGGAATAAAAACTGTGAAAAGTCAAAATCCTAAAAGCAGTAGGTCCCCTTTAAATCAGAGCAGCAGCAGCAGCGCAGCGAGGGCGGGGGGGGGGGTTCCTGTCACACAGACGCGCACACACACAGGCAGAAAGTAGTGCTTTAGCAAAAATGCAAAAACAGAAAGAAGAAGAACTTTCAAGATTACTTTTTTAAGCAAATATAACTGATGTTGTAGTTTATACTTTTGTCATCCAAGTCTAGAAGTGACCACTTTCCACACTAGTAACAAAAGGCACTCTTAGTGTTTAACGTTTACGCTTCTATTTTATCGAGGTAGCAAACTAGTTTAAACTCCAAATCTCTTTCTAAAAAAAAAAAAACAAAAAACGACTGTTGGATACAGCCCGAGCCGCGACAAAAAATGTGAATAACTCACGAAAGCTCTCATAGCTCAACTTTAGATAAAACTCTGCATTCTCCGGTGAACTCTGTTCACGCCGAAAACAAACTAAAAAAGAAAAACTCCCTTTCTCTGTATGTAATTTAAACCGTGATCACTGAATGTAACATATTGTTGCTTATGTACTTTTGTCATTTATCAGCCTGAAATTCGTCAATTTCAAAGCTTTTGTAACAAAGGCCTCTTTTTCACATTTCCCTTTTTATTGCTTTTATGTTTACACCATGGTTTCACTTTTGGATCCTACACTTTATGGCCCACACTTATGGATCCTTCACTTTATGGCCCACACTTTTTGGATCCTTCACTTTATCTGAACACAATTTAGAGAGAGTTCGACAGACCTCAAAAACAGACCAAAATTTAGCTAGTATCCAATTATGCAGACTTTACATATACAAAGGTGTCTGCTTACCTTATTCTTGTCAAACCGGTTCCAAGGACTGTCCGAGAGGTCTGCCAACTCTTTTCCGCGTCGGAAAATTCAATTTAAACGCAAGTGAAAGAAGCGACAAGAAGCATCCAGGAACAGCTCTTCCAGCCTGCTGGAATCTCCGCTCCCAGACACAGCATGCCGGTCTCTCACGCCGAGGAAAAGAAACAAAGGAAACTCCCTCAAAACAATCCAGAGAATGGCGCACACTGAGCCGCGCATTCTCCACCAAATCTGTCAGGAATGAAGCAGACAGAGACGGATCGTGGTGCGCCAAACTCTGGAAGTTTATTTAAGTTTCTCTCAAGTTCCAGTGGTTTCCATTGTTTCTTTCTCTCAGACAGAATAAAGGCAGTACACAGTTTATATAGTCATTGTCACGTCACACATCGAAAGACATACGTGTCACACAGAGACAGTCACATCATAGTCAAAATAATCAGAGTCCTTGTACAGTCCTGCACGTAGGCCATATTGCTATCTAATACTAACAGTATATATATGTATACACACTCACACACAAACGGCTGTTTTATCATCACTCTCTTTACACAACCAAAATTTGGCGACTTCACAAAACTTGTTTTGTGAAAATGAATGTGCACGTGGCGCATGCGCAAAACGCAACAAAATACTTTGCCTGAAGTCGACGGTGCGGTCTCGTGGAACGTGAAGATAGGACTCCTTTAAATGTACGGTAAGTGTTAAGACAAGTTGTTCATTTTTATAAGGTATAAAGCTAAAGAAGTGTGTTAAGAACGAGTGTACATTCGACTATATTATCTTATAAAACTCGTGTGTTCGACCAGCTCAGCGGTGAATGCAGTGACTGTGGCCGTGTTCAGAGCCGCTCTCCCGGAGGCCTGAGAGAGCTCTGTATGGTGTATGTGGTGAATGTAGCTGTTAGTAGCTAACTGTAGCCGTGTTCAGAGCCATATTCCCGGCCCTAACTACGCGGGCCGCCGCCGCAAGGAAGCTCCGCTATGATTGCTCCGTGTGTGATAACTTTCTGTGAAGCATGGAGCTGCAGGAGCATGGACGAGGCGCTCAGAGCAGACTGCTTCGAAAGAACTGAAGGAAAAGCAGTTTGGGCTCATGGCAGAGCCTGATGTACAGGAGACTGTGGACTAGAGTTCTGTGGAATATCTATCTTTTTTTTTTTTTTTGCTTTGTTCCTGTCTTTGTTTGAATCTGCACCCGTAGATTATTGCATCTGTTCCATTCCTCCTTCACTTGTAAATACTAGTTCATGTTTGTCTCAGATACCACTTAATGTTTTGCTGTTTGTGCTGAATAATATTTAACAATAACCATGTTTCCAACAAGGTCTGTGTTTTGAAGAGAATGTTGTAATCCCACACCCAACCACGTGATGGCGATCTCAGAGGAGTTGCCTGAGAAACAAAAGCTGCTACCTTCTCCTCTTCAGAACAAGAACAATAGCGAACCAAGCCGTTTGAGATCATTACATGTGTTTCTACTGTAGGTTTATGTGACATTTCTAAACTCATCGTTTCAACTCATTTAACTGTGATGTTGTGAATAAAGACACAGTTCTTGTTTGATACATGGTAATTATTAAATAGTATTCAGTACAAACAGCAAAACTGGTAAATATGAGACAAACATGAACTATTTACAAGTGAGGGAGGAATGGAACAGACTTGATAGGCTCCGATTCAAACAAGACAGGAACAGTGCAAAAGAAACGACAACACAGTTTATAAGTTATATTTAACATATAAGTTATATGTTAGATATGCCACAGAACTCTAATCCACAGTCCCCGTGTATATCAGGCTCTGGCATAAACCCAAACTGCTTTTCCTTCGGAGCAGACTGCTTCATGCTTCGAAGGAAAAGCAGTTTGGGCCTCGTCCATGTTCCTGCAGCCGCTCCATGCTTCCCAGACAGTAATCACACACGGACTAATCACAGCGGAGCTTTCTTGAAGGGGCGGCCGCGTAGTTAGACATTTTTGAGGATGTGCGGCAGGCTACGCACATAAGGGCCTTGCGGTGATCCACGCGTTGCGCAAGTGACGTCACGTCACTATCGTAAGCGCCGCGCAACTACACTAGGCTTAAGCTGCTCTGAGCTGGGTCCAAGCGTTTTGACGCTCGTACACACGTTGCCATTGACTGACCCGCATGATCCGGTCTGAACGCAGCATTAGATTTGGGTCAAGCCAAACAGTAGAAAATGTGCTTGGTCAGGTACCTCTTACCCCTGCCTCAACAAAGCCTTTTTCACCAGTTCAGCTGAAAATGTTACAATCGAACGCTAAGACTTTCCATCCATTCATCCATCCATTTTCTACCCTTTAATCCATTTCTGGGTCAGGGGGGTGGCAGTCAGAGATGCCACCCAAGTCTCATAGCACCAGCCCCTCACTGACCCTCTGCAGGTGGTGAGTCCACAGGAGGACGACTGCTCTCTGAGTGTGAGCATAGTCTTGATCTTTCAGTGGGGGCTTTTGGGCAAAGTGGGGTTAAGTGTCTTGCCCAAGGACACAACAACAGCAGTCATCAGTGGGAGTCGGTTGAGAAGGTGTAGAGGTGGGAAGACTTTCACTTTTATTATTGTACTTTTTCATCTCATTTGTCACTTTTGTCTTTCTGTTCATTTTTTAGTTTTTTGTTTTTGTTTTTGTCACTTCAAGCCAGCAATATGGTGAATAAAGTCCATTGCTTGATAATGTTATTGAGTGAATCTAGACCCCCTTTAAACACATTGGAGCAAAAATCATGTGATATTGTTTTATATATATTGATAATTCTTTTTTTTGCTTACAGCGTGTTGCAATCCGACACCAAGAAATTTTCATTTCTGTCCCACCTGTGGAAAATGTCAAAGCGCGCTGGCCAGCACTTCATACAGAGAGACAGGTGTGAACACATTTTTTACAACTATGCATTTAACTTGAAGTGTTTTATGTTTTTTTTTAAGGTCCTGGCAGAATTTAACCAGATCACCAGCTCCAAACTGGGCAATGATTTCGTTGAAGCATTGGATTGCCTAACGACACAGTTCATAAAGCTCTTTAAGGCCAAAAGGGGGGCTGCTGGCGCTAAGCTTTCCAAGCTCCTCGATTCCTGTGTAAGTTCATAAAGCAATAACAAAAATAAATGACATATGACTGTGTTTGGTGTTGTAATGCACATATGTACAGCAGAGGAGATGGGAAAAGGAGAAAGGTAAGTACATCCCCCTCCATTTGTCTTGTCTGTCAGTACAGTGTTTTACTACTATGTACAATTATGAAAAAGACACAACAAGCAGTGACACTTGTAGGTGATAACTTACTCAGTACTGCTTTAACAACCTTAACTTCCACCTGAAAAAGCAATTTAAATAATACAGGGAAAAAAAACAGTACAAGAAAGAAAGTGACAAAAATGAAACTAAAACTTGAGGCTGTTATATCTGCTGTAACCTTTTGGCTAAAGCTAAACTGGGGAAATACACTTCGTTAAGGCGGGTTTATTCTGTCCAGTGTGAATGACACGTAATATATTAAAGGACCGTGACGTCGCCCGGTCACAACACACTTGAAGGTACCTCTACATTTCTCAACATAATGAGTTAACTAGAGTTTGGGAATAAAGTGGCACTAACTGTGTGGGGAAAAAAAACATTAAACTCAGCCCAAAAAGTCAAACAAGGACTCACAGGGCTCTTAAGTCTGCAAAATAATCATACAAAATGGCCTGTTGCGTGTTTTATTTGTTCACAACATTTTACTTTGGTGCACAAATAACATGCATTGTTAATGCATGGAAGAAAAATGTGGGTATCCGAGCTTTAAATTCAGGAGTTTTGCTTCAGGAGGAGACACGGGAGAGACACATTTATTTCACATTCAAAATCATGAAATGACAAAGTATATGGACGACTCTTATTAAGTAATGCATCATATTTATATGATATCAGATCTTTCTAAAATGGAAATGGAAACCATCACTTTCAATTGACCTGAACCCAGAGTCTCCTCCTAAAGGAGAATCCTCTGTGGCAGTCACAAGGAGATCCAATCAGGACATGTGTGAGAAGGACACAGCTAAAGAGGTCCTGCTGCATTTTGTATCATAAGACTTTTGGTACAATTGTAGATTGTCATTTTACATTTTTCACATGTTTGTAGATGGTGGAACTGCAGGAAAACCCTGGTGACCGAGAGATCCTTAAAGATTATAATTCTGTGAGATCACTAAGTCACCGCTCTCGAAGACAACGTGTCGACCTTCTCGTCAGTGACATGAGTGAAACACATGGGTATGTTGTATCCCTCAGTTATTACTCAAAAGTTCCTTCTTACAAGTGGAAGGATATTTACTCAAAATAAAATGAAAATCACTTGAAAGACCATTCACAATAATCACGTAACTATTCAGTTTCTCTCAGCACTGTTATTGATTCCCCATTGTAAGATAAATAGTACTTATCTCTTTTATAAATGACCTAGGTAGATGTTCTCCTGTAGATTATCTCTTGGTTAGGTCCCCGTGAAAATATGTACTTGTAGATACTATTAATTTAGCCTTTTTATGTAACCATGAAGTCCCTTGACCATGACTGTTTTTCTTTCCATAGACAAATGCCTTCCCGAAAACAAAAAGAAAGCTATGCTCTTAGAATTATCACACTTTTTTCTTCATTGAAGGATCCATTTTCTCAAAAAGGTTATGTAAGTATTGTTAATGTATCCATGGAAATTGAATTTGGTTTATCTACACATGTTTTGTGTCGGTAATGGATATGTATAGATACCAATCATAACTGTACACTTTGTTTTCAGACTAATCTAGCCTCGTAATGAGACGGTGACCTCCTATTTGCTTAACACAATATCTGCAAAACAATGTGAACAATAAGTCCACATTTCCACCATGTTGATAAAGACGACATTGTGTGTAAGTGTTTTACTGTTTCTCCTTCCTTGTTTGACGTTACTGTGACTTGCGTTTGATTTTTATTCATATCACTCTTTTGATAGTTTTCTAGCGGCCTGTAAGACTTATTATGAGACGGTTCGCAGGAGCCATCAAAATGCCAAGCCAGAAAACTCATTGAGGGCGGATGTGGCGAAGAGTTCAGCTCAGAGTCGAGCGAGAAGAAAGAGGGTAAGACTAAACTGCATCGCACAGTAAGGCAAGGGAGGTTTATTTGTGTAGCACAATTCATACACAAGGAAACTCAAAGTGCTGAGCAAAAGAAAGCATTAAATAATCACAGTACATTAACAAAGATAAATATAAAATCCCTCAGTTGTAGCACAGCTAAAGTGAGACAGGCCTCCTCTGACAATGTTTAAAACCAGGTTAAAAACAGTTCTGTTTAGCTGTGCTACAACTGAGGGATTTTATATTTATCTTTTTTAATGTACTGTGATTATTTATTTTAATGCTTTCTTATTTTGCTCAGCACTTCGAGTTGCCTTGTGTATGAATTGTGCTAGACAAATAAACTCGCCTTGCCATCGTACTTCCTGGTTCTGGTCAGGACTTGAGCTGCTGCATTTTGAATGTACTGCAGCTGTTTTTCAGCCTGTTTGGACAGACCTGTGAGCAGGCCATTGCAGTAGTCTAACCTACTGGAGACAAATGCAGCTCGCGGAAATTCAATTTGGAAGACGTCAGCCAAAGCCACCCCTTCCAGGCCGGCCTCGCATCCCCAGCCTATCGCACAGCAAACGCCCTCTTCCAATCAATCCGTGCCGGCCAAGCCAGCCGCTTAAAAACGGAGAAACTCCCACTTCACGGCCTTCTCGAAGCCTTGCAAAGAGTCGTTCTGGAGGAATCGCTTTTGTCTACTCACGCTTACTCGTGCGTGTCCCTGCTGTCCTCTGTCTTGCTGCGTGTGGTCTGCTCCTTCTCCGCGTCGATGCACCTGCTGCGGGTCTCGTGCTGTGGTCCGTGGGTCTTTGCCGCTCTCCTCCTTTGCGGGCTCTTTCTGCGGGTTCGCCGCTGCTCGTCTCGTCGCGGCCTGCTGCTGCATACGGCCGGTCTGGCCCGGTGCGGTGGGAGCTGTGCGCATCCCTGCCTCCTCGTGCCGATACGGCGTGGTCTCGTTGTGTTGTCCCTTGTCTTCTGGCGTTGTGGGTAAGTATGAGATCTGCGGACGGTTTATTCCCCTCGCATTGTACTGCAGGCTCAGTTGGCCCCGCGCTTTGTACTGCAGGCTCAGTTGGCCCCGTGCATTGGTGGGCAAGCTCTCAGTTTAAAGCCCTCGCATTGGTCTGCAGGCTCTCTTTAACCAAGCTCCGTTTAAATCCCTCTCGGACTGCGGCTCTAAGTTTAAATCCTTCACTCTGACCACAAGCTCCGTTTAATCCCTCACATTGGACTGCAAGCTCTCAGTTTTAATCCCTCACTTTGGCCTGCAGGCTCTCTTTAAATCCCTCTCTGGACTACAAGCTCTGTTTAAATCCCTCTCTTTGGACTACAAGCTCTGTTTAAATCCCTCTTGGACTGCGGCTCCCAAATTGAATCCCTCACATTGGACTGCGAGCTCTCAGTTTAATCCCTCACGGAACTGCTTATATCTGGAACTGCTTATATCTGGAACTGCTTATATCTGGAACTGTTATACCGTATATGACACTGCTTATATCTGGAACTGCTCATATATGGAACTGCTTACATATGGAACTGCTTACATATGGAACTGCTTACATATGGAACTGCTTATATATGGAACTGCTTATATATGGAACTGCTTATATATGGAACTGCTTATACCTGGAACTGCTTATATGGTACTGCTTATACCTGGAACTGCTTATACAGTATATGGAACTGCATATATTGGTACTGCTTATATCTGGAACTGCTTATATATAAAAAAAAAAACAAAAAAAAAAAAAAAAAAAACTGCAGGCTCTGTTGGATCCCTCACACTGGACTGTAAGCTCTCAGTTTTAATCCCTCACTTGGACTGCAGGCTCTCAGTTTAAACTCCTCACTTGGACTGCGGGCTCAGTTAATCCCTCACTTGGACCGTAAACTCTGTTTAAATCCCTCACACTGGACTGCAGCTCTCGGTTTAATCCCTCACTTGGACTACAAGCTCTCAGTTATAAATCCCTCTTTTAGGACTGCGGGCAATGTTTGAATCCCTCACACTGGACTACAAGCTCTCAGTATTAATCCCTCACTTTGGACTACAGGTCGTTTAACTCCCTCACACCGGACTGCAGGCTCTCAGTTAAACGCCTCACTTGGACTGCGGGCTCAGTTTTAATACCTCACTTTGGACTGCAAGCTCTGTTTAAATCCCTCACATTGGACTGCAAGCTCTGTTTAGGTCCCTCGGCGTCTCGTGTCCCGCAACCTCTTCCCGGCTCTCCGTGAGCCCCAAGTCGTCACGCGGCTCGGGCGCGGGAGGTGTCCGTGGGCTACGTCATTGGCCCCTTCTCTCCGTCTCGCTCTAACCCGATGGGCATCGCCACCCGCAAGCACTCCAGGAAGAAGCGTCTCATATTCGTCCTCTCCTGTCCCCGCTCCGGGCCCGCCTCGAGCATCAACAGCCCTTCTCCCTGCAGTCCGCTACCGTGGACCACGCGATCAGGCTGATAAAGACTTTCGGCCCCGGCTCCTGGCTCTCCAAGGCCGACATCCCGGACGCGTTCGAGCTGCTGCCCATCCACCCCGACCACTGGCGCTGTTCAGGGGTCAAGTGGCGTCAGAGTTCTTCTTCGCCGTGCGCCTCACCTTTGACTGCCGGAGTAGTCCCTCTCGTTCAACAATCTCTCGGAGGCGCCGTGTCGGTTTCTGCTTAATTACGCGCGGCTCCCCTCTGTCCTGCATCTCCCCGATGATTCCCTCGTAGTCAACCCACCCTCAGACTGCTCCGGGGGCTCTCTCCGCAAGCTCAAGCTCGCCTTCTCTGCCCTCGGATTCCTTCACTCCGAGAAGACCACAGGCCCCGCCACCGCTCTGGAGTTTCTCGGCATCCGCCTCGACACACGCGCCATGGAGGCCTCCCTCCCGCTGGACAAGCTCGAGCGCATCCGCGCTTTCTCCCGGTCTGCCTTGTCCTTCCCGTCACTTTCGAGGCGTCATTGCTCTCCCTCCTCGGGCACCTCAATGATGCTATCCGTATCATTCCCCAAGGTCGTTCTTTTATTTCCAGACTCCTCTCCCTCGCTGGCTCCGTCTCCTCCCTCAATGACGCTGTCTGCCCGGACGTGGGGTGCCGCTCCGACCTGGCGTTCTGGTCCCGTCTGCTGAGCCGCTGGGATGGTGTATCTTTTTTTTACAGTGACGTCATCCTGTCCTCAGATGCCCTGCGGTTCTTCACGGACGCAGCCCCGTCCGTGGGTTTTGGGTTTTTTTCCAGGACCAGTGGTTCGCCGGGCCCCGGCCCGACGCTTTAGCATCTCCTCCGCGCTCCACGAGATATATCCCGTGACCGTAGCCTGCGTGCTGTGGAGCCATACGTGGCATAGGAAAAGGATTTCCGTGACGTGCGACAACCTCGACGTCGTTGAAATAATTAACAGAGGTCGTTCATCCTCTCCCCAAATCATGTCTTCCTTAGACGCATCACATGGCTCTCAGTCCTGAACAATTTATCATCACTGCTCGTCACGTCCCTGGTCACCTTAACTGTCTTGCTGACTCTCTCTCTCGCTTAAATTCCAGGAGTTCCGACGCCTTTGCCCTTCTGCCAATTCATCGCCATGCCAGATCCCCTGCATGGAATCCCTCGCCCTGGTCTAGTCCCTCCGTCTCTTCACCTTCTCTCCTCCGCTGCATCCTACACGAAAATGGGCTTCTTACGCATAAGCAAATTCACAAACTCTCACGCCACCTTTAATGCATCCCGAGACATTGCCTTCTCTGACCTGTCATATTATCCCGACTACTTCAACCTCCACCTCAAGCATTCCAAACGCAAAGGCGCTTGCAACATAGTCATAGCTCGTTCTGACACTTCTCCCTGTCCCTACAGATCCATGATGCATTACACTCGCCTCCGCTCTCGGAAAGGAGATCTCAACGGACCGCTATTCCTCACTCCCGATAACCTCCCCATGACATCCAACTGGTTCAGAGCCCAACTCAATTCCGTACTGCCGCTTCGTAACTTGTCCCCTCATCTCTACACAGCTCACTCTTTTCGGATAGGCGCTGCCACGCGCGCCGCTTCCCTGGGTCTCCCCATTCTGCCCCTCAGCAGCTGGGCCGCTGGTCATCATCGGCCCTCTCCTCATACATCAGGCCTGACACTTCGACTATTCTGGCAGCCCAGCGTCTCTTGGCATCTCCATAAAACACTCGCAAACTTCCTGGTGGCGGCAGCAGCTGAGCATATATATAGTATATAGCGGTCACAGTATATAGCGGTCACAGTATATAGCGGTCACAGTATATAGCGGTCACAGTATATAGCGGTCACAGTATATAGCGGTCACAGTATATAGCGGTCACAGTATATAGCGGTCACGACGTCTGTCCCCTGCAAACCAGGCCTGCAAAACTCCATCAACACACAGCCTTTTGGGGATTGTGCGCGCACTCTCGCAGGAGCCTCGCTGACTGAACGCCGCACCGGGGCCTAGGGCGCCAAACTACCTCTCAATAAAATACTTCAAAGGCATTCTTGTTTCCTCGTCTCTCCAGATTGAAATGCAGCTCGCGGAAATTCAATTTGGAAGACGTCAGCCAAAGCCACCCCTTCCAGGCCGGCTCGCATCCCCAGCCTATCGCACAGCAAACGCCCATTTCCAACCAACCTACGCCGGCCAGGCCAGCCGCTTAAAAGCGGAGAAACTCCCACTTCACGGCCTTCTCGAAGCCTTGCAACCACCGCCTCCCCTCCTCCTCCTCTTCACCCTGCCTCCAATCTGCTTCCTGCTGCCAAATGCCGCCACCAGTGCCTAGGTCCTGGGGGATTGTGCGCGCCCCAGGCCCCGCCGCACCGGGGCCTGGGGCGCCAAACTACCTCTCAATAAAATACTTCAAAGGCATTCTTGTTTCCTCGTCTCTCCAGATTGAAATGCATGGATAAGAATCTCCAGGTCTGCTTTAGACACTGTGTTTTTGATCCTGGCAATGTTTAGATAGGAAAAAGGATTTGATTTGGCTAATAATATTTACTGATTCTTTCAGCTCCTGGAATCGAGACTGATTGTGCTAGAAAGTGACAAAGTGGAACTCTGGAAGTCCAACACGGTACACCTAATGTCCAATGAAGAAGAAGGCGTTGTGGACGGTGTCTCTGGGTGGATTGTGCAGTCACCGTCTTTTCGCAAGCCGGAGTTTTCTGAACTGTGTGTCAAGCTGCAGTCCTGGTTAGAGACGGCACGGAAGTACAGAGCCACTCACATTAAGCGTCTATCTAGAACGCTGCCAAATTACAACCCAGAGGAGGTTATTGGACAGTTCAGAGTTGGGATTTTTTAATTACCTATGTGTGAGCATAAAGCTGTGTGTGTGTGTTTTAATAAAGCTTTCTTTGTATGAACATATTCCTGGATAATGTTCATTTCCTCTATAAATTCATTCATGTCATTGATGGCCCAATAATAGTGTAGTAGCCTACATAGGATACAATATATGCAGCATAATATGAATAAATATATATTTATATAAATATTATTACATTAATTATGAGGCAGGGTGACCAATAGTGACAGATCTGCCAGCCAATCACGAGAGACTATACTTATTTGAAAGTAGTGATTTCATCCAATGGGGAGTAAGCTACCAATGGGGAGTAATCCCACGTGGGCTGGCCACGTGTGATTTTTCAGCCAATCACGAGTTTGAAAGTAGTGGTATCCGCCAATGCTGAATAGTGTTCTGAAGCAGCCTGGCCGCTGCATTCATATGCTAATTAGGGCCATTAGCGCTCGGCCGGCCGCAGTGTTTCGCTGCATTCATATGCAAAGTAGGGACATTAGCATGGTACGGATGCGGCAGTTTGGAGGACAGGGCACCCTAACGGGGCTTTCACACCGCCAACGCTGAAACGTTGAAGCCCCGCTCACCAGATTCGCATTCTCTAGTTTTCAGACGCAGAGGACTTCACACCAGAACGTCCTGACGCGAGCCGGAAGTACCGGAAGTAGCCGGCCGGCTCTAATGCTGACAGAGCTATGCTAGCGGCTTCTTGTGTACAGATCTTCTCCAATATGCAGCTTTGCCGCGTGTCTTTGCTCACAGACATTCCATGGGCTTTATATAACAGTAATATGTCTTCACGGAGGTGCGCCATACGTTTTTTCATGTTATTCAATGGAATTTCCGCATCAGCGAACACGGGAGCATGACAACGCATATTTTCACAAGCACACAGTCCCCCATTGTCAACCCTGGTTTGAGTTCTGGTGAAGCCTGGTGTGGGTCCTGTTTTGGCTGTTTATGAGTATGTTCAGTCTGCTCGCTCAGTCCGCTAATGTCCCCGTGACCACTTTGCTGCTCTCTGATTGGTTGTCGCACGAACGTCCCAAGGAAAGGATGAGCAGAATCCATCTCCTGTGGGCGTCGATTTTTCGCTCCTGCTCCTCCCTTTTCACTTTCCCGCCAACTCCGTGCGTCATTATTGAACAGTCCGTTCGTGCGAACCGAGAGGTCCGTGCGTTGTGACGGTCGAACGCGCGTCACCATAGACTTTGCATTGAAACCCGACGCAGCATGATCCGGTCTGAAAGCACCATTACTGCGCGTTTTGAAAACTGCCTGAGATTGCCGAAAAAGACCGTGATTTCCTGCCGTTTAGGGTGACGAAAATCTAACTTTTCATGCAGTGTCCCCCTTTGTAACGGAGGGACATACTTGCGTGAGTTTTCAACTTTGGTGAAGAGAAAACCAGTCTGATTTGTGCATGTGCAGAAACCCGAAAGAACACAAATTATCAAAATAATTCATTGGAACACACTAGTGTTATTCATTTTGAATACAGTACAATACAGTCATTAGATTTTGTTTATTATTTGCATTTAGTTTATTATTGGCATACATACATACATAGACCAGAAGTAAGAGGTCGAGTTAGCCACAGGACGCGTCATGTGACAGTTGAGTGACAGCTGAACTCGACAGAAAAGGTGTTGTTATCACACAGCAGCAGTGTGGTTTCACAGGAGCAGCTGCTTAAACAAACTTTACATGAAACTTTGACTCTTAAAACCCACATATAACAACATGGAAAATCATCTGCTATGAAGGAGAGTCCTTGTGCACTCAGAAAACTATAAGGGTCTGGCAAGAGACAGGCTAGTGAAGATGGCCCCTTGATTTGAATAATCCGCCATCTTGGATCACCAAGCCCACCCGCCCACTGACTGCTGAAGAACCAATCCGCTCTTACGACACAACCACTCAGAGACTCCTCAATGGCTCCTTGAAAGTTGACATTTAAAATAAAATGGTTTACTGTCATTTAAAACATCAGTTTACAGTTTAAGTTAGGTATCCCTGACTTAGGTTCCCTGGACACAGTGCAGCAGGTGGGGGACAGGAGGGTCCTGAGCAAACTAACATCTATGCTGGACCATGACTGTCACCCCCTGCAGGACACTCTCTCTGCTCTGGAGAGCAGTTTCAGTGACAGACTAATTCACCCTCACTGTGTGAGGGAGAGGTTCCGTAGGTCTTTCCTTCCTGCTGCTGTCAGACTGTACAATAAGAACTGCTGAGCCTGTAAATTTCATTCATCTGTAATTAAGTAAAGACTGTCACAGAACAATGTCACTTTACCTCATGTCACTTTACTTATATAGTTTTTATCCTGCACTATTTAACTGTACAGTATATAACTGCACTACTACATATATATTTTTTCAGCATCTACAGCTAGTTATGTTAGTTAAGAAACATCGCACTACTTATTTGTATATATTGTGTGTGATCCCTGTGTGCTCTTACTACTGTCCTATATGTGCGATGCAACATCGACATTTTCCCACTGTGGGACGAATAAAGGAATTCTTCTTCTTCTTCTATCCCACAATGCATTGCTCATGCCAGTAGCTAACTGTTTAATACAAAAACAGTATTTGGTGAAAAGTGGCTGTAAATGAACAGTTGTTTCAGTGTGTACAGTTGTTACAGCCTATAGTCATATATGTGTGGTCCAGTGCCATTGAGAAATGCAGCTGTGAAACCAAGATTAAAATCAACTTGTATTTATTACAACAATGATTTCACAATTTTAAATACATATAAATATTAGAGCATAATAAATAAATAAATAAATAAATACTAATTTAATAATAACAGAATTCATATTGGTCTCAAGGTTGTCTCTGGAACTTCATTCAAGTTTAACAACTGCAGTTTTTCAAATGGCAAATTAACTCTTGAATCATGAAGTAAATGTAAAAAATATCTCAACGTGACCTTGTTTGAGGGTGAACATAACAAATACATTTGACTCATACCAATAAAAGTAGCATAATACATATTATGTACTTCAGTTACAACAGAAGAATCAGGAGGAGTCCCAGGAGAGAATGGAGCAAAGTCATTCTCACATCAGACACAGCAGAGGAGGCTGCAGTAGTAGTAGTTGTAGTTGTTGCTGGTGCTGTAGTTGTTGCTGGTGGTGAAGTAGTAGTAGTAGTAGTTGTAGTGGGTGGTGCAGTAGTAGTAGTAATAGTAAGTGATGCAGTAGTAGTAGTCGTTGCTGGTGCTGTAGTTGTAGTTGTTGCTGGTGCTGTAGTTGTAGTCGTTGCTGGTGCTGTAGTCGTAGTCGTTGCTGGTGCTGTAGTTGTAGTTGTTGCTGGTGCAGTAGTTGTAGTCGTTGCTGGTGCTATAGATGTAGTCGTTGCTGGTGCTGTAGTTGTTCCTGGTGCAGTAGTTGTACTTGTTGCTGGTGCTGTAGTTGTAGTTGTTGCTGGTACTGTAGTTGTAGTTGTTGCTGGTGCTGTAGTTGTAGTCGTTGCTGGTGCTGTAGTTGTAGTCGTTGCTGGTACTGTAGTTGTTGCTGGTGCAGTAGTTGTAGTTGTTGCTGGTACTGTAGTTGTAGTTGTTGCTGGTACTGTAGTTGTAGTTGTTGCTGGTGCTGTATTTGTAGTCGTTGCTGGTGCTGTAGTTGTAGTTGTTGCTGTAGTTGTAGTTGTTGCTGGTGCAGTAGTTGTAGTCGTTGCTGGTACTGTAGTTGTTGCTGGTGCAGTAGTTGTAGTTGTTGCTGGTACTGTAGTTGTAGTTGTTGCTGGTACTGTATTTTTAGTCGTTGCTGGTGCTGTAGTTGTAGTTGTTGCTGGTGCTGTAGTTGTAGTTGTTGCTGGTGCAGTAGTTGTAGTCGTTGCTGGTGCAGTAGTTGTAGTCGTTGCTGGTGCAGTAGTTGTAGTTGTTGCTGGTACTGTAGTTGTAGTTGTTGCTGGTGCTGTATTTTTAGTCGTTGCTGGTGCTGTAGTTGTAGTTGTTGCTGGTGCTGTAGTTGTAGTTGTTGCTGGTGCAGTAGTTGTAGTCGTTGCTGGTGCAGTAGTTGTAGTCGTTGCTGGTGCTGTAGTTGTAGTCGTTGCTGGTGCAGTAGTTGTAGTTGTTGCTGGTGCAGTAGTTGTAGTTGTTGCTGGTGCAGTAGTTGTAGTCGTTGCTGGTGCAGTAGTTGTAGTCGTTGCTGGTGCTATAGTTGTAGTCGTTGCTGGTGCTGTAGTTGTAGTTTTTGCTGGTGCAGTAGTTGTAGTCGTTGCTGGTGCAGTAGTTGTAGTCGTTGCTGGTGCTATAGTTGTAGTCGTTGCTGGTGCTATAGATGTAGTCGTTGCTGGTGCTGTAGTTGTTCCTGGTGCAATAGTTGTAGTTGTTGCTGGTGCTGTAGTCGTAGTCGTTGTTGGTGCTGTAGTTGTAGTCGTTGCTGGTACTGTAGTTGTTGCTGGTGCAGTAGTTGTAGTTGTTGCTGGTACTGTAGTTGTAGTTGTTGCTGGTACTGTAGTTGTAGTTGTTGCTGGTGCTGTAGTTGTTGCTGGTGCAGTAGTTGTAGTTGTTGCTGGTACTGTAGTTGTAGTTGTTGCTGGTACTGTAGTTGTAGTTGTTGCTGGTGCTGTAGTTGTAGTCGTTGCTGGTGCTGTAGTTGTTGCTGGTGCAGTAGTTGTAGTTGTTGCTGGTGCTGTAGTCGTAGTCGTTGTTGGTGCTGTGTTTGTAGTCGTTGCTGGTACTGTAGTTGTTGCTGGTGCAGTAGTTGTAGTTGTTGCTGGTACTGTAGTTGTAGTTGTTGCTGGTACTGTAGTTGTAGTTGTTGCTGGTGCTGTAGTTGTTGCTGGTGCAGTAGTTGTAGTTGTTGCTGGTACTGTAGTTGTAGTTGTTGCTGGTGCTGTAGTTGTAGTTGTTGCTGGTGCTGTAGTTGTTGCTGGTAGTTGTAGTTGTTGCTGGTGCTGTAGTTGTAGTCGTTGCTGGTGCTGTAGTTGTAGTTGTTGCTGGTGCTGTAGTTGTAGTTGTTGCTGGTGCTGTAGTTGTTGCTGGTACTGTAGTTGTTGCTGGTGCTGTAGTTGTAGTCGTTGCTGGTGCTGTAGTTGTTGCTGGTGTTGTAGTTGTTGCTGGAGTTGTAGTTGTTGCTGGTGCTGTAGTTGTTGCTGGTGCAGTAGTTGTAGTTGTTGCTGGTACTGTAGTTGTAGTTGTTGCTGGTGTTGTAGTTGTTGCTGGAGTTGTAGTTGTTGCTAGTGCAGTAGTTGTAGTTGTTGCTGGTGCTGTAGTTGTTGCTGGTACTGTAGTTGTAGTTGTTGCTGGTCCTGTAGTTGTAGTTGTTGCTGGTCCTGTAGTTGTTGCTGGTGCTGTAGTTGTTGCTGGTGTTGTAGTTGTTGCTGGTCCTGTAGTTGTTGCTGGTGCTGTAGTTGTTGCTGGTGCTGTAGTTGTTGCTGGAGTTGTAGTTGTTGCTGGTACTGTAGTTGTTGCTGGTGCTGTAGTTGTATTCGTTGCTGGTGCTGTAGTTGTTGCTGGTGCTGTAGTTGTTGCTGGTACTGTAGTTGTTGCTGGTCCTGTAGTTGTTGCTGGTGCAGTAGTTGTAGTTGTTGCTGGTGCTGTAGTTGTTGCTGGTACTGTAGTTGTTGCTGGTGCTGTAGTTGTATTCGTTGCTGGTGCTGTAGTTGTTGCTGGTCCTGTAGTTGTTGCTGGTACTGTAGTTGTTGCTGGAGTTGTAGTTGTTGCTGGTGCAGTAGTTGTAGTTGTTGCTGGTGCTGTAGTTGTTGCTGGTCCTGTAGTTGTTGCTGGTACTGTAGTTGTTGCTGGAGTTGTAGTTGTTGCTGGTGCTGTAGTTGTATTCGTTGCTGGTGCAGTAGTTGTAGTTGTTGCTGGTGCTGTAGTTGTTGCTGGAGTTGTAGTTGTTGCTGGTGCTGTAGTTGTATTCGTTGCTGGTGCTGTAGTTGTAGTTGTTGCTATGAGAGAAAACACCAGATGTAAGTCATTAATGATCATACATTCACCATGCACAGAACACCTCCCCAGGGAGGCGTCCAGGAGGCATCCGGAACAGATGCCCTGAGCCACCTCAACTGGTTCCTCTGGACGTGGAGAAGCAGCGGCTCTACTCCGAGCTCCTCCCATGTGACTGAGCTCCTCACCCTTAGGCTGCGGTCACATGCACAGCCTAAAGCCCAGTTAAAGTGGGCCTGGGTGTGGTGGGGGCTTGATATTCTGCGTCACATTACGTCTTCCGTTGTGACGGGCATTTTCACACCCGTCTTTCCTGCACTTTCGTATTCTCCGCTTGTGTTAAACCTTTCATATAAGCCCCGGACCGTGGTCAAGGGGCGCAAAGAAAAGCTAAAGACCATCGGTGAGAGAGGGAACAAAGAATGACCAGTAAATGGAGAGCTTTTCCTTTCGGCTCAGCTTCCTCTTTACCACAACAGTCCGATAAAACAGCCGACTTACTGCCGGCAACGCAAGCTGTGACTCCGGTCATACAGGGGCCGGACGGCCCTCAGCAGAGGACCCGGCACTCCCGGAGAACCTCCCAAAAGGACACCCCCCCAGGGAACATGGTCGAACACCTTCTCCAAGTCCACAAAGCACATGTGGACAGGTGGGGCGGACTAATGGATCATTTCTTTGTAGTTTCATGACCAATCCAAATGAATTAGAATAATAGAATTTTAACATAAGTGCTGGACTCCACCGGCCGCGTCTCTGTTCGGCTCGCTGTGGCTATGATCTATGCAAAGCACGGCACTATTGCACTACTACATTGAGGAAGTTGCGATGGATGATTGAAAGCAAATGGTAAAAAGGGGTGTAGAGAGAAAACAACTCCAACATATCCAGGTTTTTTTGAAAGCGAGTCAATATTGACATTACGCGATAAATAAACGGCAGATTTACAGAAACAGAGATGAAACAGGCACGTTTGGACGGATACGTAGTAGGTTTTACGCAGCCGGTGGAGTCGGGGCCTAAGTGTGAACTGAATAGAACTGAAGATAACTCAAGAGTACCAACCTAAACAAACCAACCTAAACATTACTAACCTAAGCATTACTAACCTAAACATTACCAACGTATACAAAATAAATGCTATTTTCCCTTTGAGTTGAAGCAGATATTGAAAGACAAAGTATGGAGTTCCTGAAAAAAGCTGGCTCAGTTCTGTGCACTATAAGATCATTAGTATATCACATGTTTAAAAAGCACAGCCCCTGTGGCTGGAGGTCTAAATGCCATGTTTTGCAGGAGCACATGAGGACTATAGTGCGGCTGATATTCACCTGTGTTGATGGACAGAGCCACAGCTAAGGCCAGGGACAGCAGCAGCTTGAGTGCAGTCTTCATGTCTGCAGATGTCTTCAGGCGTCTGTCTTTCTCCTGTCTAATGCACCTGTACCTGTGACTGTTCTGATGGATGCTGCTCCTTCTGACTCCTTTTAAACTGGATGTGCTTTGGGAGGGACCGTTGCTCTGACGATCATTTTGAGAACGCACCACCCCCTTTCACGTCACACAACAATAAACCTGTTTATTCATTTCCTCAAAACTCAATGGAACTGGTTTGACCATGAATATTATTCTAGCTTAATATGCGCGTCACTGCTTTGCAAGAATATGGTACTAAATAACATACAATTAGGTACATAAGAATAATTACCTGATTATGGAGGATTAGGTAAAAATCAAGTTCACGCCGTGACTGTGTAAACTGTACAGTAAATAAAATGATTTGTTTACAGAAAACTTGATCTATTTAATTAGACTTATCCTCTAATTAAATATATAAATACTTTGTCCCAAAATACATTTGGCCAAATGCTTTTGAATGTTATCTTTGTCTATCTTTAGCTCTCACGTACGGTCTGTGCAGAGTTCACACCCAAAAAAACAACACAAACAAATCAATAACAATGCTGCTGCCATTCCTTCCAGCTGATCCGCCTCTGAGTCACGGAAACAGTGCATTTGGGATCTTTTATTTATATGATGATGATAGAAAACAAACCTGTGTTAAGTTAGAGCAGCTCCCTGTGACTCTGAACCAGCACCACACGCTGTCTGCTGTCGGCCGTGTGAACACAGCTCTAGAGTTGAACATTGTTGCTCTAGCTCCGCTCTGATCAGCTGACACTGATTGGTTAGAGCCCCTCTGTGCTTGAGAGCCACACAGGTGAATTTGGTGCAAAGCATCATGGGAGCTCGTCCACTGCTCAAAACATGGTGGACCAGAGGATGCCCAAATATGGGCGAGTTCCGCTAATCTTTTGGTGCCCGCAGTGATCCCATGCACTTCTGAGCACAAGCCGTTGATTTGAACAGGACGCCATCTTGGATCACCAGGATTCATATTTAAACTATAATCTGATTTTAAATCGATAGTGTATGAATCTAAAAATAAACAAGGTTTATAATCTGGTGTTTTTGTCTAATTGATGATTACATTTTGCATAATGTGTCCCAAAATACATTTGGCCAAATACTTTTGAACGTCATCTTTGTCTATCTTTAGCTCTCACGTACGGTCTGTGCAGAGTTCACACCCAAAAAACAACACAAACAAATCAATAACAATGCTGCTGCCATTCCTTCCAGCTGATCCGCCTCTGAGTCACTAAATTAGTGCATTTAGGATCTTATGTTTATTTGACAGAGACAATAGAACCCAAAACCTGTGTTAAGTTAGAGCAGCTCCCTGTGACTCTGAACTAGGGCTGGGGCTTAAGCTCAAAAACAATATTAAAATTTCATAGTTGTATTATTATTAAAATTTGAATTTACATTTGGACCAATAAATGTAATAACCCTGAGCCTATATAAAACAGAAAATACTTTTTCCGCTGGCCACACGTGCAGCAACCAATCAGAGAGCCGCAAAAGGGTCACGGGGACAAATGGCGGTCACAGCAAGAAGACGAAACACACAAAAATAGCCAATACAGGAGCTAAACCAGACCTAAACCAGGATTAAAACAGGACTGACAATGAGGGACACAGTGCTTCTGAACATATGCCTCCAGCCTTACTTCTGCTGAGAGAGAGATCAAGGGAAAAGGGCACTGCTTGTTCCAGGCCTAGGTCAGTATAGTTTAGAACAGTGCTTTCACACTATTTTTGCTCTTTATTCCTTACACGCACATATTAAGCTAGAATATCAGTCATGGTCAAACCAGTTCCAGTGAGTTATAAGAATAAACAGGTTTATTGTTGTGTGACGTGAAAGGGTGTGGTGCGTTCTCAAAATGATCGTCAGAGCAATGGCCCCTCCCAAAGCACATCCAGTTTAAAAGGAGTCAGAAGGAGCAGCATCCATCAGAACAGTCACAGGTACAGGTGCATTAGACAGGAGAAAGACAGACGCCTGAAGACATCTGCAGACATGAAGACTGCACTCAAGCTGCTGCTGTCCCTGGCCTTAGCTGTGGCTCTGTCCATCAACACAGGTGAATATCAGCCGCACTATAGTCCTCATGTGCTCCTGCAAAACATGGCATTTAGACCTCCAGCCACAGGGGGCTGTGCTTTTTAAACATGTGATATACTAATGATCTTATAGTGCACAGAACTGATCCAGCTTTTTTCAGGAGCTCCATACTTTGTCTTTCAATATCTGCTTCAACTCAAAGGGAAAATAGCATTTATTTTGTATACGTTGGTAATGTTTAGGTTAGTAATGCTTAGGTTAGTAATGTTTAGGTTGGTTTGTTTAGGTTGGTAATGCTTAGGTTAGTAATGTTTAGGTTGGTTTGTTTAGGTTGGTACTCTTGAGTTCTCTTCAGTTCTATTCAGTTCACACTTAGGCCCCGACTCCACCGGCTGCGTAAAACCTACTACGTATCCGTCCAAACGTGCCTGTTTCATCTCTGTTTCTGTAAATCTGCCGTTTATTTATCGCGTAATGTCAATATTGACTCGCTTTCAAAAAAGCCTGGATATGTTGGAGTTGTTTTCTCTCTACACCCCTTTTTACCATTTGCTTTCAATAAGTTTTTCCTCATCCATCGCAACTTCCTCGATGTAGTAGTGCAATAGTGCCGTGCTTTGCATAGATCATAGCCACAGCGAGCCGAACAGAGACGCGGCCGGTGGAGTCCAGCACTTATGTTAAAATTCTATTATTCTAATTCATTTGGATTGGTCATGAAACTACAAAGAAATGATCCATTAGTCCGCCCCACCTGTCCACATGTGCTTTGTGGACTTGGAGAAGGTGTTCGACCATGTTCCCTGGGGGGGTGTCCTTTTGGGAGGTTCTCCGGGAGTGCCGGGTCCTCTGCTGAGGGCCGTCCGGTCCCTGTATGACCGGAGTCACAGCTTGCGTTGCCGGCAGTAAGTCGGCTGTTTTATCGGACTGTTGTGGTAAAGAGGAAGCTGAGCCGAAAGGAAAAGCTCTCCATTTACTGGTCATTCTTTGTTCCCTCTCTCACCGATGGTCTTTAGCTTTTCTTTGCGCCCCTTGACCACGGTCCGGGGCTTATATGAAAGGTTTAACACAAGCGGAGAATACGAAAGTGCAGGAAAGACGGGTGTGAAAATGCCCGTCACAACGGAAGACGTAATGTGACGCAGAATATCAAGCCCCCACCACACCCAGGCCCACTTTAACTGGGCTTTAGGCTGTGCATGTGACCGCAGCCTAAGGGTGAGGAGCTCAGTCACACGGGAGGAGCTCGGAGTAGAGCCGCTGCTTCTCCACGTCCAGAGGAACCAGTTGAGGTGGCTCAGGGCATCTGTTCCGGATGCCTCCTGGACGCCTCCCTGGGGAGGTGTTCTGTGCATGGTGAATGTATGATCATTAATGACTTACATCTGGTGTTTTCTCTCATAGCAACAACTACAACTACAGCACCAGCAACGAATACAACTACAGAACCAGCAACAACTACAACTCCAGCAACAACTACAGCACCAGCAACAACTACAACTACTGCACCAGCAACAACTACAACTACAGCACCAGCAACGAATACAACTACAGCACCAGCAACAACTACAGGACCAGCAACAACTACAGCACCAGCAACAACTACAACTACAGTACCAGCAACAACTACAACTACAGTACCAGCAACAACTACAACTACAGCACCAGCAACGACTACAACTACAGCACCAGCAACAACTACAACTACAGAACCAGCAACAACTACAACTACAGAACCAGCAACAACTACAGCACCAGCAACAACTACAACTACCGCACCAGCAACAACTACAGCACCAGCAACAACTACAACTACAGAACCAGCAACAACTACAGCACCAGCAACAACTACAACTACCGCACCAGCAACGACTACAACTACAGCACCAGCAACGACTACAACTACAGCACCAGCACAACAAACTACAACTACCGCACCAGCAACAACTACAACTACAGCACCAGCAACGACTACAACTACAGCACCAGCTACAACTACAGCACCAGGAACGACTACAACTACTGTACCAGCAACGACTACAGCTACTGCACCAGCAACAACTACAGCACCAGCAACAACTACAACTACAGCACCAGCAACAACTACAACTACAGCACCAGCAACGACTACAACTACTGCACCAGCAACAACTACAACTACAGCACCAGCAACGACTACAACTACAGCACCAGCAACGACTACAACTACAGCACCAGCAACAACTACAACTACAGCACCAGCAACAACTACAACTACTGCACCAGCAACGACTACAACTACAGCACCAGCAACGACTACAACTACAGCACCAGCAACGACTACTACTACTGCACCACCCACTACAACTACTACTACTACTACTTCACCACCAGCAACAACTACAGCACCAGCAACAACTACAACTACTACACCACCCACTACAACTACTACTACAACAACTTCACCACCTACTACTACTACTTCACCACCTACGACTACAAAAACTACAACACAAGCAACAACTACAACTACTACTACTGCAGCCTCCTCTGCTGTGTCTGATGTGAGAATGACTTTTCTCCATTCTCTCCTGGGACTCCTCCTGATTCTTCTGTTGTAACTGAAGTACATAATATGTATTATGCTACTTTTATTGGTATGAGTCAAATGTATTTGTTATGTTCACCCTCAAACAAGGTCACGTTGAGATATTTTTTAGCTTTACTTCATGATTCAAGAGTTCATTTGCCATTTGAAAAACTGCAGTTGTTAAACTTGAATGAAGTTCCAGAGACAACCTTGAGACCAATATGAATTCTGTTATTATTAAATTAGTATTTATTTATTTATTTATTTATTTATTATGCTCTAATATTTATATGTATTTAAAATTGTGAAATCATTGTTCTAATAAATACAAGTTGATTTTAATCTTGGTTTCACAGCTGCATTTCTCAATGGCACTGGACCACACATATATGACTATAGGCTGTAACAACTGTACACACTGAAACAACTGTTCATTTACAGCCACTTTTCACCAAATACTGTTTTTGTATTAAACAGTTAGCTACTGGCATGAGCAATGCATTGTGGGATAGAAGAAGAAGAAGAATTCCTTTATTCGTCCCACAGTGGGAAAATGTCGATGTTGCATCGCACATATAGGACAGTAGTAAGAGCACACAGGGATCACACACAATATATACAAATAAGTAGTGCGATGTTTCTTAACTAACATAACTAGCTGTAGATGCTGAAAATGCTTCAATACCAGTCAAAAAATATATATGTAGTAGTGCAGTTATATATACTGTACAGTTAAATAGTGCAGGATAAAAACTATATAAGTAAAGTGACATGAGGTAAAGTGACAATGTTCTGTGACATTCTGAAAATGCAGTATTGCACATATTATGTTCCAATGAATTATTTTGATAATTTGTGTTCTTTCGGGTTTCTGCGCATGCGCAAATCAGACTGGTTTTCTCTTCACCAAAGTTGAAAACTCACGCAAGTATGTCCCTCCGTTACAAAGGGGGACACTGCATGAAAAGTTAGATTTTCGTCACCCTAAACGGCAGGAAATCACGGTCTTTTTCTGCAATCTCAGGCAGTTTTCAAAACGCGCAGTAATGGTGCTTTCAGACCGGATCATGCTGCGTCGGGTTTCAATGCAAAGTCTATGGTGGCGCGCGTTCGACCGTCACAACGCACGGACCTCTCGGTTCGCACGAACGGACTGTTCAATAATGACGCACGGAGTTGGCGGGAAAGTGAAAAGGGAGGAGCAGGAGCGAAAAATCGACGCCCACAGGAGATAGATTCTGCTCATCCTTTCCTTGGGACGTTCGTGCGACAACCAATCAGAGAGCAGCAAAGTGGTCACGGGGACATTAGCGGACTGAGCGAGCAGACTGAAAATACTCGTAAACAGCCAAAACAGGACCCACACCAGACTTCACCAGAACTCAAACCAGGGTTGACAATGGGGGACTGTGTGCTTGTGAAAATATGCGTTGTCATGCTCCCGTGTTCGCTGATGCGGAAATTCCGTTGAATAACATGAAAAAACGTATGGCGCACGTCCGTGAAGACATATTACTGTTGTATAAAGCCCATGGAATGTCTGTGAGCAAAGACACGCGGCAAAGCTGCATATTGGAGAAGATCTGTACACAAGAAGCCGCTAGCATAGCTCTGTTAGCATCAGAGCCGGCCGGCTACTTCCGGTACTTCCGGCTCGCGTCAGGACGTTCCGGTGTGAAGTCCTCTGCGTCTGAAAACTAGAGAATGCGAATCTGGTGAGCGGGGCTTCAACGTTTCAGCATTGGCGGTGTGAAAGCCCCGTTAGGGTGCCCTGTCCTCCAAACTGCCGCATCCGTACCATGCTAATGTCCCTACTTTGCATATGAATGCAGCGAACCACTGCGGCCGGCCGAGCGCTAATGGCCCTAATTAGCATATGAATGCAGCGGCTGGCCAGGCTGCTTCAAAACACTATTCAGCATTGGCGGATACCACTACTTTCAAACTCGTGATTGGCTGAAAAATCACACGTGGCCAGCCCACGTGGGATTACTCCCCATTGGTAGCTTACTCCCCATTTGATGAAGCTTACTCCCCATTGGATGAAATCACTACTTTCAAATAAGTATAGTCTCTCGTGATTGGCTGGCAGATCTGTCACTATTGGTCACCCTGCCTCATAATTAATGTAATAATATTTTTATGAATATATATTTATTCATATTATGCTGCATATATTGTATCCTATGTAGGCTACTACACTATTATTGGGCCATCAATGACATGAATGAATTTATAGAGGAAATGAACATTATCCAGGAATATGTTCATACAAAGAAAGCTTTATTAAAATACACAACCCTGCTGAGGGACAGGGCGGGAAGACAAGCAGAGCTCGAGGACATGTGCTTGAGGGGTGGCAAATGTACACCATCTGAATGTTCTCTGTGTATGTCTTATTGTAAAATATTATAATGTTTATTTGTTTGTATAAAATCATGAACTTTCTCTGTCTTTTCTCATCGGCATTTACTGTGTATATATCCAGTGACATCATATAACCGTTAGTTTAGCATGGTGTAGATACCTTTTATTTAAAGTCTCTCTCTCTGGCTATCTCTATATCTCTGGTTTCTTTGGTCCGCTCGCTCTCTCTCCATAGCTGCTCAGTGACCTCAGTGCATTTTGCAGTGTGTTGCAGAATTGTTGACAGCTGCAGCAAGCACGCAGCTACAACCAAAATGTGATATCTCTGGTTCTCACTTTCAGCAGTCTGTGAGTTAGGTGGTTTTGAAAGTCTCGTGTGTGAGGATTTTACGGCTATTATCATGTTGTGGGGACTTGTGTCCAGGAATACCTCTGCACAATTTTCACAATTCTCTCTTTAAGGACTCTGGGGTCTGGAACTCTAGTTGTTCACTCATTTCATCATTCACTTCATATCCCTTTGAGACGTTGAGTGAAGTGGTTTGTGAGTCAGTTTTGGTTTCACCATTTCTGTTACTGTCACTTCTTAGTAAAGTGACCTCAGCGTGTAGTGCCTTGGTACTAATATTAAGGCAATGTATTTGTGTTCGTCCTAAATCATACAGCAATCATTCAGGAGGAAGTTGATGATTCACCAACGACAGATCAAAGGAGATCAATCAGTTGGAAAACCGAATTGTCATAAAAACAAACACACGAAGCCAATGGTCCAGAGGGAGCGGAACGACCACCGCGGATCAATCCCTCCTGACATAGAGGAAGAACTGAGAAACCAGAGGAGAAAAGTGAAAAACCAGATTCGCTCCACAGTAGGACAGGCTCTAGCTCCAGGACTGCGACTAGGACGCGGACAAGGGCCACATGATAAGGAATGAGCCGGCTCCAGTCGGGGAGGGATGGTGAACCCCCACAAGCAAAAGTGCAGATGCAGGATGGTCAGATTCAGGGGTTCCCGTAATGACATGAAACAGGACGATGACTGATAATGGGACAGCTGACAGACAGGAAGCTGGAAGTCATAATGATGTAGAAAGTAGAGAGGATTGTGTGTTACAGACACTCTCCAGCAGGGGTCTCTGGTTCCTGATCATGACCTATCTGTTTTTTATTAATGTTGGTATTACTAAGTCTTACCTACATTGGTTGAATTATCGGGACCTGATTGAATCCTGCCTGGGATGTAGGCGGGTGTTTCTGGATGCCTTTTTGGGTCTCAGAATTTGAAAAATGACCAAAAAATTATTCTTTCTGAACCATAGCATTTGACAAAGGAGTATTTTGAACTGGTAAAATACTGTCTCCCACTTAGACATGGAATACCAAATATTACTAGGAATTTGCCATTCATTTTGTTACGGGGTTGATAGATTCCAGTTAATGTGAGCCATATTTCCCATGTTTTAGCAAACATGTTAGCAAACATGTTGCAACATGTTAGCAACAAATGGCATTTGGAAAATTATGACATTGATACTTTTTCACAGTTGTTTGATTCTTCCTTAAAACAATATCTAAATATCGTTTATCTGTTGTAACAGTGAAAGGTTGGCCTTGACGAATGTCAATCTCACACAACAAAAATGAAATGGGTTAAATATTTATGCTAATAATGACCTTTGTTTACAGCATGACCTTGAAAGACTTGAGTAACTTTGTGAAGGTTGAGTTCTGTTGGACTGAACCATTATTTTCAAAAAGTGTGGAAAAATGCCGTTAGGGGCTAGTTTGAACAAATTGGGGGACAGGATACAAAGTACCATTATGAAAAAAAACCATAAAATTCTTTTCAGTTTTCTTTTATTTTAGTCAGAGCAGAAGGAAAGATTTTATTAGAGAAAAATTGGGTTAAATGGTAATTATATATGTTTTAGCTCTGAATGAATAAAGTACTGTGGTCTCTGGGGAAATGAATCTTCCTCTGGCATTGATAATCAGCGATCATACAAATGTGAATAATGTGTTTTTTTTTTTAAATCATTCGTTGTGTTCTATAAAAATCACATCTTTCTTTCGATTTCTTGGATAAAATTCATTTTATGGTTACTTTATGTTTGTAATCTTTGCGGTTAACCTCTGGGAACAAAAGGGGCACCGGTTACAGAGAATGACCGGTCTGTCTGCCTTCTTTGACGTGGAGTCGGGGGCGATTCCACAGTAACTCTACTGGTGCTTTGGTACTGTCTGGTTCCTGCCCTGAGCCCTCTGAGATGTGGCTACACACACGTCACAACTGAGTGTAGAATACTGTGCAGTTTTATTCAGAGTTTTTTAACATGGGCGACACACCCTACACTCCCTCAGTATACGTCAGGCACTATGCTTTTGTTTCTCAGGTGTTAGTGATTCAGTTCTGTACATCAAGTTTTAAAGTCCTGCAGTCGGACATAAGACTGCCCCAGAGATTGTATGAAAATCTCAGAAACGAAGAATAAATTAGAAGTGCATAGTGTGACATCAATTAGTGTTAGCCTAAATGTGGAAGATCATAGCTAGCTGGAGGACATGGGGTTTTTGTTTGGACTTCATTAGTTTTGTGCGTTACTTAAAAGTCAAGGTCCATCTGTTAAACGGGATCGATTGTTTATAACGGATAATCGAATGACGGATGGCGTCTGCCTGGTTGCCCCAGGGCAGATGTGGCACAGTCAAACTTATCTGTTAAGATCATTTTATCAACAATATCACAGGAACAAACACGTTACACAAGGTTTCAAGTGTGAGATACCCTTTTATAGGAGGGGGTGGTGCTTCCCATATCAGGAAACTGGCATTGGACTAATAAAGAGTACAATATTTGTTCTTTATGCTGGAAAATTGTGCCGTTTATAAAGGTCCGGTTTAGGTTTCAGACCTAGCTCAGTCCTGGTGTCTGACTCGTAAGTTCGTATCTAGTTTTCTTTTCTTGTTTTGTTTTCGTCTTGGATCCATACCATCAGCAGGAAAATCAGAATAAGGACCCACAGAAGAAAACAAGCTGAAGACAAGTGAAACCTGCCAAAGAAAGGACCTGAGTCAGTCCTGGACCTGTGTTTGGAGTTACAGTCTGACTCTGGGTCTTGTGTTCCTAATACAGTCTCTGAGTTCTGCTGGTGTCCTCTGGGCTCTGCACTGGGACTGTTGTGTTTTACATTTCTCAAATTGTCCCAACCCGAGTCCTAACTTGGGGCAGTCCCTGACGTTGTTGTGGTTCTGGTACTGACCATGGTCTGGTCTTGGTCTTTTGTTTGGTCCGTCTTCTGGTCCGGTCCTGGTCACCACCTGGTTCTGAAAAGTATCCATGTATTAGTACAAAAGGAAGGTTGACAGCCGGTTGCATTTCCTTTTGCCCCAGAGCTGACATGGTTTCGTTCGGTGTCAATGACTTTGCGTTTGAGAATTGCCGTATGAGAACTGGGGTGAGCACGGGGGGGGGGGGCATCGGGCATTGTTGATGTGTCCGGGGGCATGAAGGCTTGTTACCACGGAAGACAATGTTATAACACAACCAAAAAGGCTGTTTTTGTTGTCACCATGGAAGACACATGTTAACATGTTAATATATGTTATTATGCTCATGTTCTGGTAATTATTGAAAACATGGTGTTTTGTTTAGCATTAGCTTTATGGCTAAGCTCACATTAGAGGACAGTGATGCAAATTATATATCAAAGGCGGGCGTGATGGGATTGTACCTTTATGGGTGGTTAAAGAGGATAGTGGCTTTGTTCCACTTTAAAGCGGGGGGGCGCCCGTGGCTGTGATCAAAGGTGGTGGGTTCTCTCGAGAGGAGGTGGTGATTTCTAGTCTGTCTTTCATGAGGGGGTGTGTATGTTGTGTACTCTTATTAGAGAGTGGGCGACGAGCGTGCCCTATCAGTGGGGCGTTGGAGGGGTCGTATTGTCCTTTCAGAGGGGGGGGTCGCCCTGTGTAATATGTTCACATGATTCCTCACCAGGACTCTGGAAGAACATGTATGAAGCCCAACTGCAAACGTTTTGTGTCCACTGGCAACCCGACCTGTCGACAAAAACCAATCAGAAAGACACTTACAGCAGCACAAGTACCACAGCCGTTACTTCAGCAGTACTACAGCCGGTCTTTTTCTTATCTTTTAGAACAGCTGTTACTACAGCATAGGCTTCAGCAGTACTACAGACACAAGTTACCACAGCCGTATACAGCTGGGTACTCAGCAGTACTACAGCGTAGTTGAATCAGTATAGACACAGCAAGTAATTCAGCAGTCTACAGCAGGCTACGAGTACCACAGCCGTATACGGAGTACTACCGCAGTACTCAACAGTATATCAGCAGTAGTTACTTCAGCAGTTAGAACCAGCAGTTTCGTCAGCTAAGCGTACTACAGCAGTACTAGAGCAGTATAGCAGCAGCAAACGTACCTCTAGCCGTGTACAGAAGTACAAAAGTACTCTACTCCGTACTGAGTGTAGTACGGCCTACTGCTGGCTGTAATACGGCAGTATACTAACGGCACTGTATTAGTACTCGTAGAACTCGTTACGTACGGAGGATTGAGGTTTGGTTGGACGGTGTGTGGCAGAGGTTGAAGGGAGGGCGATGAACTCTGTCAGAGACATAAAACATGGAAAGTCAGAGATTCAGATCGTGAACACGGGAACTCCCACTAGGAACCAGGACGGGCCCAGGATCTGGTGCCGGACCCAAGACTGCGGTTGAGCGAGATGGATTGGGACTGGGTCAGGATCTCCAGATAGTGGCCGGGGGGGACGCAGAGGATACAGCGTGTGCGTTGTGTAGCGTCTGGAAAATTTAACCACAAATTATTCAAACTGCAGAGCTCTCGACACGATTCCCACAAATAAATCTGTCACTTTAATTAACTTATCTGTAGAGAAATTGTTGCAGATGTGGTGTGAAGCTTAAACAGTGTTACCATAGTAACTTCTGCTTGTCTTCATGTTGTGGAAGTGATACATTGTAAAACAATTTTAGGATGATTGTATTTTTATTCATGTACTGTCCTGAACTCTGTCAATATTTCTATGTGTTTTTTTTTGTCAATTGCTAAATCTGCGAGTTTGAATGTCTATGCATTTTAACATATGGCTCAAAAAAAATAAATTAAAAAAATTAATAGAAATAGGCGTCTGGGGAGCGGTGGTTTGTCTGGGGAGGGGGCGAATGCAATTAAATGCGCCACCGGCGTCTCTGGGTTCCCTTTCTTGGGACGTTGCAGCCAGCGTGACACGGGGACCTGAACTCCACTCTGTCAGCTAACCACAGAACGGGGTTGAACAGTCCTCCTGACAGAGTACAGGATTTACAAAACCGGACCAGAGACGGGGTCTGGGACTGGGCTGCACAAAGCAAGAACAGACCAAGGGTGGGGGGTTGGGGGGGGGTAAAAAAGGGCGGGGGGTTTTTTTTGGTTAAAAAAAAAAAAAAAAAAAAAAAGTAAAAAAAAAAAAAAAAAAAAAAAAAAAAAAAAAAAAAAAAAAAAAAAAAAAAAAAAAAGCTGTGGTACATAACTTTCAGACCCAACAAAGAGGACCAGGGATGACGAGACCAGAGAGACAGAGAGAGCCAGAGAGAGACAGAGAGAGACCGTGTGAGACCATCGAGAGGACCAGAGAGAGACAGAGACGAGACCAGAGCTGAGACCAGAGATGAGACAGGGAGAGACCAGAGAAAGACCATGAGAGAGACAGAGATGAGACCAGAGAGAGACCAAGCGAGGAGACCAGCGAGAGACCCAGGCAGAGACAGAGTGAGACCAGAGGAGAGAGACCAGCAAGAAAGACCAGTGAGGAGACCAGAGAGAGACCAGAGAGAGGAGCAGGAGAGATGGAGCCAGAGAGAGAGACCATTACCTGGCGCCCCTGCGGGCACATAAACCCTATACACGGGTTGCTGAGCAGCCTACAAGCCTGAGCCAAGCGGGGACCAGTTGCGGTGGTTGGTCAGGGACGCACAAGCTCACCGACACCAGGCACACTTCCTGCCGGCATCCGACTGTGGAGAGGCCGCACAACGCAGCATCATCAGCAGCCACCGAGGAGAATACCCAGGATCGAGCAGGGCAGCAGAGCCACCGCCCCCTGGAGCGAGAGAGAGAGGGGAGTGAGACACGCCCCTTACAGCGGAGGGAGAGAGACAATTATCTGCAGGAGAGAAAGTGATGAGATGAGAGGACACACCTACAGGGAGAGAGAGAGAGCTGAGCGGAAGGTGAGAGACACCCACACAGTGAGACGAGAGAGAGACAACCCCTAAGTGGAAAGAGAGAGAGACACTTCCTTGCAGGAGAGACGAGTGAGAGGGGAATGAGAGAGAGGAAGGGTTCTGTGAAAGGGAGGGGACTAAGCCCCCTACAGGGAGAGAGAGCAGACACCCCCCTACAGTACACTAAGGATAAAGCATTTTTTGTAAGTCTTACCCACTGGGGAATCTAGATAGACTGCATTAGAACCAGTCCAGACCGGTTCTGGTCCTGGCCCAGTCCTGACCAGACGCCGGTCCTGTCTTTGGGGTACTTACCGATCATCATGTTTGGTGGTTGAAGCGTGCTATGGCGTGAACTGGGCTCCATGAACTTGTGGCGATGAAGGTGGGAGTCGCAGGTTGCAGTGCGCGAGTGTAGGTTCACTGAGCAAGACCACGCACATGTAGACCGGATAGAGACCGCAGGGTCGGAGGGCGCGGTCCCGAGGAAAGCCTGGGGGAGGGAGGAAGCCACATATGTAGACTGGGAACTGTGTGTGGGTGTGTGTGTGTGTGTGTGTGTGTCGGTTTATTGTGTTGTGAGTGCGTGTGTGTGTGGTTGCTTTGTGCGTGTGAGTGGGTGTTGTCGGTGTGAGATTGTGTGGGTGTGAGTTTGTTTGTGTGTTGTGTGTGAGTGTGAGTGTGGGGGACGCGTGTGTGTGTGAGGGGTGTTAATTGTGTGCGTGGTGTGTGTGTGTGTGTGTGTTTGAGTTTTGTGGCGTGGTGATTGGGGTTGGGTGTGTGTGTGTGTGAGTGTTGAGTGTGGTGTTGAGAGATTCTTTTGTGAGTTTGTTTGTGTGTGTGTGTGAGTGTGAATGTGTGTGTGAGGGGTTTTTTTTTTCTCGTTGTTTTTTTATCTTGTGTGCGTAGTGTGTGTTTTTCGAATGTGTGTGAGTGTGTTGAGTGTGTTGTGTGTGTGAGTGTGTGTGTTGTGTTTGTGTTGTAGTGATCACTGCGGAGGAAAGATTTCCCAAAGTTTGTGTGTTTTTTTGTTCCTGTGGTTTGACTCGTCTCACTCTTTTCAGACCCCGTTGTAACATACACTGGGTTCAGTCCTTGTCGATGAGTTTTGGTCTGCTCAGTGGGGGAGGGTCCCGGCTCAATAGTAGGGCTAAAATGACTTTCGCTGGACATGCTTGCAATACCACCGGGCCGATGGGTGGGGGGGGGGGGGTGGACCCGGTAATAAGAATTTGCAATGTATATGTTAGCATGGCTAATTCAGACCTCTGAGTAAACGTCTTTACAGGATGGTCAAAAGTTGGGTCTTGGCTCCGTTCCACATGTGTGTCAGTGCTGAGTGGGGTGTGTTTTTTGGACCAGTCTAGTATAGTGTTTGAGAATTTTTAAGTCTCTCGTTTAAATGATGGGAGCTCTCGCCGGCTGACGATGCCCCCCCCGGGGTTTCCTTTTGTGGGTGGGACCACTTCGCGGCCATTTTGGATTGCTTGCCAGAGCAGCACATTTTTTGGCCCATTTGTTTGAACGGCGGAGGAGATAGGCGTGACTCTGTCCGTTATAATAAGTCTATGGTCCTGCCCGGTCCTGGTACAGTCAAAGTCTGGGTGAAGTGTTAGTGTAACTCCTTACCTTGGGGGGAGCTCTCTGGGGAAGAACAGCAGGGGCAGGCGTCAGCAGCAGTAAACAAGGACGCCAACAGGAACCCGAGCCACCAGGCCCGACCCAGCGCAGTTCCAGGCTTCGAGGACACCTGGTTCTGAGAAAACAGGGCACTCTCACATATGCCCAGCAACCGTAGAGCCCTAATACTACTAAGTCCAAGTCCTGGTTCAGTCCTTGGATCAGTTCCTGGTTCAGGTCCTGCCTGGTTTGACAGAGTGAAGTCCAATTAGAGCTGAGGGTGTGACGGCGCTGGTCATAAACCGAGCGCTGGACCATTGTGGAGGTGACAGCGAGGAGGAGGATCCTCTGAGGATTTTGGGGAGGACAGGACAGGCAGGGTACCCGGTCCTGGTCCAGACCAGGTCCTGGTCCAGACCAGGTTCCTGGTCAGAAGGGGTGAGGGACATAAAATCTGAGGTAGGGGCTGGTGTAAGGTAGAGGTGGGAGGGGGTCCAGAGGGGTAGGGGGCGAGGGGCGCGTATCTGCGTTGGCAGTTACGGAGGTTAGGAGGGGGGAGTTGGGAGGGGAGTTTGCGTTTCGTTGCTGTGAACGAGTTTGGTTTGATGGAGATGGCGTCGAATGTAACTGATGCCGAACGGTTTGGTATCGCAACCCGCACCAATGCCGAGCAGCAGCTGAGCCCAGGAAGCAGGAGCTGGAGAGACAGGAGCGGTGGATGCCCTCGTGACCGCATGTGGGTGATGGGACCGTCGTCACACACAGGAGGGTGTGGGGGAGGATCTGGGGATTTGGTGGCACAGTCTCAGAGCCGTTCCCCTGAGAGGTAGTTTAGATGATGCGAGTGAGAGTACAGTGATTGATGGACGGCTCAGAAGGTTCTAGAACAACACACGTCACACCAAGGACAACGTTATACGAGCCGTGTTGTTGAAGCTGCTGGGTTTACGATGTGGTTTGTTTTTGGTACTTGTTGCAAAAAAGCCAAAAACTCTTGGGTTTCTCTCTCTGGTCTTCTCTTTGGTCTCTTCTCTCTCTGGTCGTCTCTCTTGTCTCTCTCTCTCTGTCTCTCTCTTGGTCTCTCTCTCTTGGTCTCTCTCTGTAGGTTCTCTCTCTGGTCTCTCTCTGGTCTCTTCTCTCTGGTCTCTCTTCTCTATGGTCTCTCTCTCTGGTCTTCTCTTCTCGGTCTCTCTCTGTGGTCTCTCTCTGGTCTCTCTCTGTTCTTCTGTGGTCTCTCTGGTCTCTCTCTCTCTGGTCTCTCTCTCTGGTCTCTCTCTCTCTGAGTCTCTCTCTGTGGTCTCTCCTGGTCTCTCTCTGGTCTCTCTCTTCTGGTCTCTCTTTGGTCTCTCTCTCTCTGGTCCTCTCTCTCTTGTCCTTGTCCTGTGGTTTTCTTGGTCTCTCTCTGGTCTCTTCTTGGTGTCTCCTTGGTCTCTCTCTCTGGTCTCTCTCTCTGGTCCTCTCTCTCTGGTCTCTCTCTCTAGGTCACTCTCTGTTGGTTTCTCTACTGGGCTCTCTTTGGTCTCTCTGTGGTGGCTCTCTGTGGGCTCTCTCTCTAGTACTTCTTGATGGTCTCTCTGTGGTCTCTCTCTCTGGTCTCTCTCTCCCTGGTCTCTCTCTCTGGTCTCTCTCTTGGTCTCTTCTCTCTGGTCTCTTCTCTCTTGGTCTCCTCTCTCTGTGTTCTCTCTCTCTGGTCTTCTCTTGGTCTTCTCTCTCTGGTCTCTCTCTCTCTGGTCTCTCTCTTTGGTTTCTCTGGTCTCTCTCTCTCTGGTCTATCTCTCTGGTTCTCTCTCTGCTAGGTCTCTCTCTTTGGTCTCTCTCTCTGTGTCTCTCTCTTCTGGTCTCTCTGTACTCACCATGGTTGGGTCTGATGTATCATAGGGGCGTACAGGTAGTGGGGCTGGTCAGGGTCATGAGGGGGGGGTTGCGAGATGCGCCCGCGAGCGACAGCAGCGCCTTCCTGCGATGAACCGGGGCGGTGTGAAGGCTGCCACAAAAATGACGAAGACGATGAGGACCGTGTTCCCCACTGAGACTGAGACTGGGTTTAGACCAGAGAGAGACCAGAGGGAGTACCAGAGGGAGACAGGGGGAGTCCAGATGGGAGACCAGAGGGAGACAGAGGGAGACCAGTAGACAGACCAGAGGAGAGGAACGAGATGAGACCAGAGACATGAGACAGATGGAGTACAGAGAGAAACCAGAGACCAGAAACAAGAGACTCAGCCACCGGCACGGGGGTTGGATGAGTGGATAGCTCTCTCGCTTTCAGCAAGAATGTCCTGGGGTTCGAATCCCGGCCGGGACCCAGGGCTTTTGAGTGGAGTTTGATGTTCTCCCGTGTCTGCGTAGGTTTTCCTCCGGGTACTCGGCTTTCCCCTAACACTACTAAAACTATGTTTTCTTTAGTCCAATAGTTCTGGCATGTGCTCTTGTACTGGCCCCGCTCCCATCTCGTGTGGGGTGTGGAGCAAAATTGCCCAAAATTAACAATTGTAAACCGCTTTGAGACTCAGATCTGCAGTGAAAAAGGCGGGGTATATAATTAATAACTTACTTATTACGACAGGACAGACCAGAGAGAGACAGGAGGAGACCAGAGAACGACCAGAGACAGACCAGAACGAGAGACCAGATCGATGAGCACAGCGAGAGAGACGAGACCGAGAGTGACTAGAGACAGACCTGAGACAAGACAGAGGAAAGGGACCAGAGTTAGACCAGAGTTAGAACAGAACGAGTGACCAGAGAGAGAGAGTGTAGAGACCAGAGAGAGAACAGAGATTGACTAGACCGAGAAACCAGAGAGTGACCAGAGAGAGTCCATAGAGAGACCTAGAACGCGGGAGGTGACAGAGAGAGAGGCCAGAAAGTGACTTAGAGAGAGACAGACCCCATAAAGAGGACCAGAGAGGGAGATCAAAGTTAGAGACCGAAGAGATAGAAAAGAGACTAAAGAGAGAGACCAGAGACAGAGACCATGAGAGAGAGAAAGACCCTCATTTTTGGGGGGGGGGTTGTCACTTCTGGTGCTCGGATCCTGTTCTAGAAAATGGCAGTGGAAGTTGACAGGCGCCCCCTGCAGGTGTGTGTAGGTGTCAGACCTCGTTGAAGGCGTCTGGCGTGGAGGCCGGCCTTTTCGGATCGAGAGGCCAAACCGTGCGCTCGATGGTAGGGATGGAACTTTTCTTAGTAACCGGGAGACAAGGAGTCTGAGAGAGCTGCATAGCACCGTATTGTGGCACAGGGACAAAGAACTGAAAACAACAACGAAAGGGACACTTTAGGATGAGAACCAGGAGAGAGAGACCAGAGGGGACCAGAGAGATGTGAGACCAGGAGTGAGGGAGACAGAGACAGAGAGAGTGGACCAGAGAGCAGAGACCAAGAGAGAGGGACCAGCGACCAGAGAGAGAGACCAGAGAAGGAGAGACAGAGTTGAGAAAGTAAAAGACCAGAGAGGAGACAAGAGAGAGACCAGAGACCAGAGAGACCAGGAGAGAGCCAGGGTGAGGAGAGAGACTGACAGAGAGAGAGACAGAGAGAAGAGACCAGAGAGGAAGAGGGACCAGAGAGTTCCATCATCTTCTTCCTCTTATCCATGTCTGGGACGGGGGAGGTAGCGTCATAGCTGCACCCAGGCAATTCCTCTTCCACACACTACACAGACAGAGAGAGACCAAAAGAGACCAGAAGGACCACAGAGTTTGGCTTTGGAGAGTCGTTCGTCCACTGGATACAAACGCTATATAACTCACCGAGGGCTACAATAATCACAAACGGGATCACATCACCCAGCTTCACTCTTCACCAGGGAACAAGACAGGGATGCCCACTCTCTCCGTTACTATTTGCATTATTTATTGAACCACTGGCAGCTGCTATAAGAACAAACAACAACATCATAGGAATTCAAAGCAGAACTGAAGAAAACAAACTTAGCTTATATGCTGATGACCTACTATTACATTTACAAAATCCTCAAATCTCTCTGCAAGAAACATTCTCCATTATAAATGAATTTTCCCTCCACTCCAATTATACAATCAACTGGTCAAAATCCACACTACTTCCACTAACTAAAGACTCATGGAACTCTGCAGCCCAAGACCTTTTTCCTTTAATTCACCTGGGCAACATAAAATATCTGGGAATCGATATTTCCGCCAGGCTGTCAGAACTCTTCAATCTTAATTATACCCCATTACTAAAAAATATTAAAGACGATCTCAACCGCTGGAAACATCTGCCCCTATCATTAATAAGTCGAATTGCTGCAGTCAAAATGAAGATATTACCTAAAATCACATACCTATATTCAATGATCCCCACCACCCCAACAGACAACTGGTTTAAATCGCTCAACACTTCAATCACGCAGTTTTACTGGAAAAACAAACCGCCTCGAATCGCTCTATCCACATTACAAAACAGTAAACAACAAGGTGGCCTTGAAGCCCCAAATTTTTTCTACTACTTTTTAGCCACACAACTCCAATACATCTACATATGGATTAAAAATCAGCAATACAACAAACCCTGGACAGTCCTAGAACAGAACCAATGTAAAGATACACCAATAGCCGACCTTGCATTCCTACCACAATCTATCAAAAAGCTACAGTATTTCAAGTCAATCACCATCTCCACGACTCTGACAGCCTGGTGGAAAATTCTAAAAATCACAGACTCCTCACTCTCTTCTTGCAGATACACTCCGTTATGGCACAATCCTGATTTCCAACAATATAATTCACCTATTTATTTACGCCGCTGGCAGCAAAATGGTATCACTCACTTACATCACCTCTTTGAAAACAACACACTCATCTCATTTGACACATTAACCAGAAAGTACGGGGTTGGGAGAGAAGAATTTTTACATTACCAACAAATAAAGAATTTAATAAAATCCAAAACTAACATACTTATTAACCATTTAACCGTCCCGCCTCTGGTAGAAAGCATTGTTAAAATCTCGAAATTACAAAAATTAACCTCCAAACTGTACAAAATAATAATATCCTCCAAACAACAGCTCACACTCCCATCCGTCAAATGGGAAACTGAACTGGATATCTCTCCCAACCCCGACTTTTGGACCAGCGTATGTAATAATATATTTACCATGACAACCAGCACCAATCTTCAACTAATACAGTACAAAACCATTCACAGAACCCACCTAACACAAAACAGATTACATAAAATGAACCTAGCAGACACTGACATATGCACACAATGCACTTTAGGTAGCACAGACACATACTTACACGCCACATGGGACTGCACACCGGTGCACTCTTTTTGGGTATCTGTTACTAACAAACTCTCCGTCATCCTGGGCTGCAGAGTTCCATTAAATCCATCTCTGTGCCTTCTGGGAGATACGTCAAATATGAACCTATGTCATAAATATCAAAATCCACTTCTCACTTCTCTGGCTGTCGCAAAGAAAGTTATACTTCAAAACTGGAAAAACAAAAAAGCATGTAGCATAAAACACTGGCTGAATGCCATCTCGGATCACATGCGACACGAACAACAAACTGCTATAAAACAGAATAATATATCAGCCTTTCAGGACACTTGGAAACACTTCATCAATCACTTATAATAATCAATACAATTATAATCTCCACTGATATAAAAACCCTACATGTACATCCCAAAAAGATTATGTAGGGGGAAGAAGAGAAGGAATGGAAAAAAATAAAAATAAAAACACAATATAACTAATTATTAGTGTGTATGTTTGAGTGTGCGTGTGTGTGCGTGTGTGTGTGTAGGTGTGTAGGTTATCTATGTATTTTAGAACTATGTATTTTATCACACTAGCAGTGATGATAATAATAATAATGATATTAATGATATTACTATATTAATATTCCTTATCATTGTTTATATAATATCAGAATTAACTATTTGAATTAATGAAATGGGGGTAGTTGTGGGGGTAGTTGGGTGTGCGGTCTGGGCCGGCTCTACTCCCTCTCATCTCAGTCTCGTCCCTCCAGTACCCATCACACTGGCCATGATTGCTCTGTTTTTAACGCAACACACTAGTCAGGGCCCAACACAGCATACACTGAGAATAGGGTAAGCTCTAAGCTTATTTTAATGCACTTCATTAAACCAGGGGAAAAGATAAAAGAAAACCTTTTCACAAATCCACAAAAATGGGCAGCGAGCGCACACGGAATTGGTGTCCTGGGGTGTGCTGGAAGAGATGCACTCTGGAGGTCGGGGGGGGGGTCACGCCTGGCTTAGTACTCAACTACACCCACGAGTAAATATTAATTCATTAAAAAATAAATAAATAAATAAATGTAATATAAAGATTTATAAATAATGATCCACACACCCTTCTTGTTACAGTCCCCCTGCCCTTTTCTCCTTACTGATTGTTATTATTGTTATCACCACCCCAACCTTGTTATTTTATGTCTCTCTTGTATATGTGAATAGAGGTGTATACATGTGTATATGCACGGGCGTATAGTTATATATGTATGCATATGTAGTTAAATATGTATGTGTATGTTAGTATATGTGTGATATATACGCGTTATGTGGGTGTGTATGTATGGGTATGGGTATATGTGTGTACGTATATGTATATGTGTATATATGGATGTATGTGTGTGTATTGTGTGTATGTGTGTATATGTGCACATATGTAGGCACATATATATACATAGTGTGTTTGTGCGTGTATAGATGTGCAAATACTGTCACTCTTCTATTTACGCTTCCTTCTCTCCAACTAAAGAATCCTATGTTACCGCCGATGTTGACTAACTAACTTTTTCCTTCCCCCCTCAACCCTTTTTACCGCCAATACCTGTTTCCCTACCTGTATATCTACCCGTACGTCTACCTGTACGTCTACCTGTATGTTCACCTTTATGTATACCTGAATGTCTATGTATGTTTTTGTATCACTGTTGTTTTGTATGTCTTCTTTTTTTTCTGCAAATAAAAAAAAAAAAAAAAAAAAAAAAAACCTTTCATATAAGCCCCGGACCGTGGTCGAGCAAAGAAAAGCTAAAGACCATCGGCGAGAGAGGGAACAAAGAATGAACAGTAAATGGAGAGCTTTTCCTTTCGGCTCAGCTTCCTCTTTACCACAACAGTCCGATAAAACAGCCGACTTACTGCCGGCGACGCAAGCTGTGACTCCGGTCATACAGGGACCGGACGGCCCTCAGCAGAGGACCCGGCACTCCCGGAGAACCTCCCAAAAGGACACCCCCCCAGGGAACATGGTCGAACGCCTTCTCCAAGTCCACAAAGCACATGTGGACAGGTGGGGCGGACTAATGGATCATTTCTTTGTAGTTTCATGACCAATCCAAATGAATTAGAATAATAGAATTTTAACATAAGTGCTGGACTCCACCGGCCGCGTCTCTGTTCGGCTCGCTGTGGCTATGATCTATGCAAAGCACGGCACTATTGCACTACTACATTGAGGAAGTTGCGATGGATGAGGCAAAACTTATTGAAAGCAAATGGTAAAAAGGGGTGTAGAGAGAAAACAACTCCAACATATCCAGGCTTTTTTGAAAGCGAGTCAATATTGAAATTACGCAATAAATAAACGGCAAATTTACAGAAACAGAGATGAAACAGGCACGTTTGGACGGATACGTAGTGTGAACTGAATAGAACTGAAGAGAACTCAAGAGTACCAACCTAAACAAACCAACCTAAACATTACTAACCTAAGCATTACTAACCTAAACATTACCAAGTATGGAGCTCCTGGAAAAAGCTGGATCAGTTCTGTGCACTATACGATCATTAGTATATCACATGTTTAAAAAGCACAGCCCCCTGTGGCTGGGGGTCTAAATGCCATGTTTTTCAGGAGCACATGAGGACTATAGTGCGGCTGATATTCACCTGTGTTGATGGACAGAGCCACAGCTAAGGCCAGGGACAGCAGCAGCTTGAGTGCAGTCTTCATGTCTGCAGATGTCTTCAGGCGTCTGTCTTTCTCCTGTCTAATGCACCTGTACCTGTGACTGTTCTGATGGATGCTGCTCCTTCTGACTCCTTTTAAACTGGATGTGCTTTGGGAGGGCCCGTTGCTCTGACGATCATTCCAGGTTCATCCACGTCACACAACAAGGAACCATTTTTTTAAAATTTCTCATACCTCACTGGAACTGGCTTGGCCGTTACTATTATCCATCTGTGCTTCACAGCTTTGCCAGGATATAGTACTATGTAATAAATAATTAAGTACATAAGATGAATTACATGATTATAGAGTATTAGGTCAAAATGAAGTCCACACCATGACTGTCCGTTACAGAAAATCAAATGATTGGTTGTTGACAGAAATCTTGATTTAAAGGTTATATTTAGTATGTGATAATACTTTGCATGATACAACACAAATTTTTTGCATGAAGTCACCTTTGCAAACACTAGTATGAGTGCGCCTTCCACTGTGAGCCTGTCATCCCACCCTCACCCGTCTCCCCCCATAACGTAGCCTTACCCTGACTTTGTAATCACCATGGACTGTAAATATTGAAAACATTCAACTATTTAGTTTTCACCGGTACATAATCATTTCAGGCCTGAGACTTTTTCTCTTTGTCACATAGAGCCCAGAGAGCCTCTAGAACCCAAGAGGGGGACCCTAAATTATTATGCTCATAGAAGTATACGACGTGTTAGTTTCCAGATCAGCGTTTGGTCCATGAAAGAGCCCATTGTGCCAAGAGGAAGCAAACAGTCACATATAATCCATTGTGCCAAGGGGAAGCAAACAGTCACATAAAACCCATGTGTCAAGAGGAAGCAGTCACATACACTCTTAAAAGTCATCCAGGTCACGTATTGAAAAAATACTTTAACTATTTATTTCCTCTAAGTAGAAAAAGTGAGCAGTTCATTGTAGGTTAATTTTCTGTGCTGCAGTATAATTTGATTAGCAGCTTTAACTCAAATATAGAGACTGTTCAGTAAGGCAAAAATATTTACCTGCCTGAAAGGACCTTTTATGTTACAACAATTGCAACAAAAAATGTGTTGGCGTGAAATACAAAAACCCTCCACAACTGGATGTTTTTACCTGGCAACTTAATGTTTTGACTGGCCCATGCTCCTCCCACTGAACATGCCCGGGCAAGTTCTGCAAAGACTTGATCAGGACGTGATCCGCTAAACTGCTTTTCCAAGCACGTTTGAAAGGTACGTGGCATTTTATTCAAACCAGGAGCATTGCATTCGCAAAAACATGTGTACAATTTGCTGTTACCTCTGTGAAACAAATAGTCACGTACTTTAGAAATAATTTACATGTATGTTAGTATTAGATAGCAATATGGTAGTGATGGGTAAATGAAACCTCACGTATCGTTTCGGCACATCCAACGAACTGTATTGATACTGTGCCGCAACAGTGTTGCTTGTGCTGCTCTATACTGACGCCTGGTGGATCTGATAAATCATTACATGCAACTCACTGATTCAATGAGCTTTACATACTTGTCTGTACACAATATTACGTAACTGCATTGTCTGTGTTATTATTTTATTTTTATGTGAAAATTAAAGTGATAGTTGTGAATGTATTCATTAAGCAAAATGTCATTGAGTGATCTTATATATATATATATATATATATTTTATTTTTTTTTTCAAAACAATAAGCATGTCCAAAGTGCACTGTAAACCCTGGCAACTAAAGTATACTTGAAAAAACCTTTGACATTTTCTACACTTCAATTTCTCAAAATCATTCTTCAAGACTGATGTCAACATAAACCTTTGAGGTCCGACAGGGATTCGTACCCAGTTCTCTCTAACGCGGGGTGAGAGCGCTATCCACTCAGCCCACCATGCCTAACTAGATTTTCCGTTTCAAACTAAATATTGATTGTAGATAAAGCGTGAAATTTAAAATACAAACATTGCCTTATTTGCTGTTATTTGCAGTATCACACTGCAGAATACTTTCTTTTAGTGGCAGGTTCCATTTTGATGCTGTAAAATGGGATGTTTTTCCTATTTGAAAGTGTTATTTTCTTTTTCTGAGAGCGGTTCATACCGATACCGGTGACACTTTTGCGGAACCTTTTAAACACAGTTTGCCGTGTCGGGACAAGCGACACTGCGGCTGTATCGGTCACGTGGCTTTTTCATAAAGCGACACGCGCGCACGAGGTTTCGCCAAACGAACTTGGCACATGCGCCGGTGTATCAGTGTTGCTGGACCCATCACTACAATATGGCCTACGTGCTGTTGCTCCCACACGCCGAAAAAAAGAAACAAAGGAAACTCCCTCAAAACAATCCAGAGAATGGCGCACACTGAGCCGCACATTCTCCACCAAATCTGTCAGGAATGAAGCAGACAGAGACGGATCGTGGTGCGCCAAACTCTGGAAGTTTATTTAAGTTTCTCTCAAGTTCCAGTGGTTTCAATTGTTTCTTTCTCTCAGACAGAATAAAGGCAGTACACAGTTTATATAGTCATTGTCACGTCACACATGGAAAGACGTGTCACACAGAGACAGTCACATCATAGTCAAAATAATCAGAGTCCTTGTACAGTTCTGCACGTAGGCCATATTGCTATCTAATACTAACATGTACGTCGAGTGTGAAAGGCTAAAAGTAAAACTGTTGGCCGTTGCATATGCTCTTTGCTTTGTTGATTTGTATATTTGTAGGGGTGGGAACCTAAGGGTACCTCACAATACGATACGATACACGATACAAAGCTCACGATAACGTTATTATCACGATAACGTTATTATCACGATAACGTTATTATCACGATAACGTTATTATCACGATAACGATTTTATCACGATATGACGATTATCAATATATTGGTCAGAAATATACAATATGCCAATTTATGGCATAAATAAAAGAAAAAATACACTTTATTTCATGATAAATGGAATGGAGATGCGTAATGTAGCCATATATTAAGTAATGATACCAATAAAAAAAAAAAAAAAATTGTAAAAAAAATAAATAAATAAAAGATAAATGTATTTTTCATAATACATCTTAATTTTTCAATTGCAAGAAGGGCATTTGGTTTGAAACGTTCATGCCACGGCTGTGGCCCGCCTTTTTCTGAGCTACAGTCAGTTAGAATTTTCGCTAAGCGTGTTTTTTGAGAGTCTCGCGGCCTGTGTAAAGTTGTTTGATGTATTTTTCCAAAAAAACACGTTCGGGAAGGTTCTCTTGTTAGCGAGTTAAAGCTGCACTAACTGATTTTGATACATTTTCAAACGCGAGCGATGGCCTCCCTCTTTCTGCTCGCCCTCCCCGCACCCACGGAGCTTTCACCCCCCACTACCCCCCTCCCCCGCAGCCTGTGCTCTGTGCTGTTGTTAGCTTCGGAGCTAGCGTCTCACAATATGAAACAATATGGCACTTTTGCACGTGGATGCCGTGACCATAGAATGACAGAACCGGGAAGCGCGGAGAGGACGAGACTTTCTTTTGGATGGATGTTTCACTGTGTAAGCCAGCCATTCCCAAACTCAGTAACACCGAGGCCCCCTTAAAAATCTGACGGGTCTGCGTGGCCCCCCAAAATAATAACCAAGAAGACAACATTAAGAATCGGCTCTTCTGGTTATTTTATTTTGGGGAAATAGCCTCTGCTACAAACATTGTAATACAAAAATGATTACAGTGGATTATTCAAGTCAAATAATGAACACACATATTTTAATATTACAAACAAAACATTATAAATTTAACATTAAATAATTATATTATTTTTTTATTTTTTTTATGACCTCCCGCGGCCCCCCTGCAGTACCCTCGCGGCCCACCAGGGGGCCGCGGACCCCACTTTGGGAGACACTGGTGTAAGCAGTAACGAAGACACGGGAAGTTTCAGGTTAGCCTCCGCCGCTTGTTGTGCTAACTCAGCTGTCTGTGCTAAGGAGAGATGTGAAGCTTTTCTCAAGAAAGTGGGGGCCTGTGGTCCGCTGTGATTGGTCACAATCTGAGACCCGAACCACATTCTCTTCCTTGTTTCATGAAAACTTGATCTAAATATAATGTCACGCCAGCACAAACCTGCGCTACTTATTTTTCAAAAGGACGTATATCCCAATGCACTGCATGGATATGGATTGCATTTTCGTAACGAATACAAAAATAAAGGCAGTTGGTGCAGCTTTAAAATGAACCGGACTTTCTCTCTCCGTCGTCAGGAAGTCCTGTGTGAAGAGCCGCCGGTCAAGGAGCGCTGGCCAGCACTTTTCAATGCATCACAGGTAATGTATATATATTTATGCATGCATTACACGTTAAAAGCACTGCTTTACACAGCTCAGAGTGGTGTAATAATGTGTATGATGTATGTTTAATACATGTGTGTTGCAGATAAATGAAGAATTCAAAAGAATTACGACAGTGAGACTGGGGCCCACCTTCATGGCACAACCGGACCACTGCATTAGCAAACTAATGGAGAACGGGTCAGACTGAGGTAGGGATGTAAATCGGTGACCGTTTAATCGGTGGTTGACCGTCACAGCGTTAACCGGTCAAAGCTGTCGGTTAAAAAAAGAAAAAGGAGGGAGGTCTCTTCATAACGCTATTTTAAGCCCTATTTACACGGTGTGACGAGCGGGTCTGTATCTAGCTGTGTGCGCCAATTTATCAGTAAACTCTGGGCCGACTCTCATGCCGCACGTGCCACATATGCACGCACACAGATGCACACGCACGCGCGCACACAGACAGACACACACACACACACACACACAACCCCCCCTCCATTGATACATAACATCCACACGCATCATCTCTCCCCTCTGTTAGGCCCGACTCCATCGGGCGCGTGAAACGGACGACGGATCCGTCCAAACATGTCCGTTTCATCTCCGTCTCCGTTATCTCCGTCTGACGCGCGTCGGACGTATTCCGTCAACGGAGGGTGCAACGGACGCGGACGGACGAAATAGAAACAATCCTATTTGTTCCGTCCGTCAACGCGTGTCTGGTCCGTTAATCATTGGAAATACAATGGAATAATATATTTACCACATTATTAAACATTGATATATGCTGTAGTCCTGGTTATAAGTATTTGTTAATGACAATGATTATTAACAAACGTGTGTAATTTTGTTCATGTATTAAGTTAAATAATTGTTTCCTGATTGTACATCTACCATTTATTTTTTGCGTAATGTTAATACACTAAACTTTACATACACCTCGCTCTTTTTTCTCTCGCTCTGTCCCGTCTACCTGCGAGGCGCTCTCTCCTCACCGCACACACACATTACACACAGAGCTACTGCACTTACGAGAGACAGATCTCACAACACTGGATATGTTAAGGTTCTTTTCTCTTTTCTCCCTCCCCTTTTTCCAATTGCTTTCAATAAGTTTTGCCTCATCCATCGCGACGTCCTCAATGCTTCAATATGCCGTGCTTTGCACTGATCATAGCCACAGCTCATACAAATCACACACCACTTCTATTTAAAACTACAGCTCTGCCTGTTGCCTAAAGCCGCGGAGAGGCGAGTTGGGTCCGATAAAAGTGTATCACAGGCTAAATAAGTATAGAAAACAAACAAAGAGGCTGGATCATAATAAACGCTGCGGTCACAAGCCCAAACACACATGCACACACACATGCACACGCCTCCCACCACACACACACACAGACACACACACACACAGGCGCTCTCACGCACACATGCACGCCGACAACACGTGACTCCTCCATCAGCCAAACATTCATTTATTCACATAATGACCAAACGTGTCTCCTACAAAAACAAAGCAGGCTGAAAAACGCACAGCCAGAGCTGCGCGCTGCTGCAGCCGGTTTGACCACTAGTCCGTTTTACGGACGTCCAACGGACAGCAGCCAACGCGCGTCAACAGAGACGCGCCCAGTGGAGTCCAGGCCTTACCGCCAAAGTTGCACACAGGAGCTTACATTTACACAAATACTACTTTGGAGCTTACATTTACACACATACATACACACACACACACATACATGTACACACACATACACTGGTCTGTCGCGCTCCTCTGTATGTTGTATGTTGTATGTACAAACTGTATGTTAACTTTAGCGGAGACCTGCGAACTTAAAAATGCTGAATGGTCAGATTAAAAAAGCAGTTCTCTGTGCGCAAAGGTGCCGAAGCTGTTGCGGGTTTTGCCGCCGCTGTCTCGACTCTGATCCAGTAGAACGCATCTGTACTTATGAGAAGTACGCTGCTTGAAATGGCTGTTGTTTCAAAGAACGTGGGATATTTTAACCTACGCGGTTAAGGCTCGGTGGTCGGTCATGAGAATTCATAGTTTTTTGCATCCCTAAACTGAGCGAAAATGAACTGAGGGAATTCTTCTGACTTTTTATATGTTCTTCTGAACACCTCATAGAAATTATTAATCTATAAAAAGAAAAAAATTGTTTTTTGCCTGAACTATTAGAAAATATGCATACCTATATACATAAGACAAAAGTAAAATTACTTTCTGTATTTTCAATAGAGCACTGAGGACTATGAAGAGGGTTTTCATCACATGACCATGAGTATTGCAATCATCGGAGAAGAATCCTCTGCAACCAAGACCGGAACAATTGTGATTGAAGGAACCCAAGTCATCATGGAAAAAAAATATCCCAAGGTGCTGTGCTCTTCTCATGGGTGTCATCCATGCTTTGAATCTCAACAATAAAAAGACACTAAAGAACACTTTTGAAGTCTTTCAGAAAAAAATTCTCAAGCTAGACACTCTCAAAAAGAGCATTTTATCAAATGTAAAACATTGTTCACTACATTTAGATACAGTTCTTTTCAACCAATTGTTATTTTAAGTTCAAATGTTGAGAAGGTGTTGAAGGAGATGCGTTATGCATACAGTTTTTTATTTTTTACACCATGTTCCACCATGTTCCTTCATCATAAAACTTTTGAGCTTCATCCATGTAACACATCCCATGTTCTTGATGCTTATTCATATATTTTCTATTGAAGAAAAATACTTTTACAGTTAATATTAGGGATGTAAATCGGTGACCGTTTAACAGGTGGTTAAAAAAAAGAAAAGGAGGAGAGGGGAGGTCTCTTCATAACGCTATTTCAAGCCCTATTCGCACAATGTGACGAGCGGGTCCGTATCTAGCTGTGTGCGCCAATGTATCAGTAAACTCCGGGCCGATTCTCGCCACATATGCACACACACGCGCACACACACACACACACACACACCCTCCATTGATACGTAACATCCACACGCATCATCTCTCCCCTCTGTTACCGCCTGCTAGTTGCAGACTGGTGCAGGTCAGAACTACATTGTGTCATGGGGTGAAGTGATGGAGGACTCAAAATGCAGGAATGCAAAAAACAAAAATGGTTTAATGATAAAAATCAAATAAAAGTCCAAGATGAAAACATAATCCAAACAAGAACCAGGAACACAGACTGACAAGGACAGACAATACAATGAACCAGCAACAAGAGGAAAGGAGCACTGGGTACATATAGACACAGACACAGGTGAAACACATCAGGGCAGGGCAGACAATCAACATAGGGGAACAAGACAGGAAGTACAACTAAAACCAAACTTGTGTCAAAATAAAACCAAATCCACACCATGACAGTACCCCCCCTCCAAGGGACAGCTCCCAGATGTCCCAAAACCCAAACACGAACCAGGGAGGGTGGAGGGGGTCTGGCGGAGGGAACCTCAGGTCCGAAGTAGTGTCCAAACAAATCAGGAACCGAAGCTGAAGCCCAGTGATGACCTTCCATAGGGAAACCGGCCCACCCCGGGCGGAGACGTTTGCCCGGCGGTGACACAGACGAAACAGAACCACCCCAGACGGACATCAATGTCTGGCGGTGGCAACAGGTGAGGGGAAGGAGAGGTCTTCGAAGGGCAGCAGACACACAGGAACATCAAGTCCAGGACTTCACTGGGTACCTCTCAGCAGGTCAGGGGGAGGGGAACAGAGGACCACCCCGGACGGACAACCATGCCCGGCGGTGGTGCAGGACAGATAACCACCCCAGACGGAGTTTCTAGTCTGGCGGTGGTTGCAGGTACGGGGTCGAGGTAGGCAGTGAAGTGAAGGCAAAAATAAGTAAAAACCTGGTGATGAAGATGAACTGGGAACTGTTGTGGTGAAAAAAAAAGGCATTCCGCTGAGTCCTTGTGATGGCTGGTTCATTCTGTCATGGGGTGAAGTGATGGAGGACTCAAAATGCAGGAATACGAAAAACAAAAATGGTTTAATGATAAAAATCAAATAAAAGTCCAAGATGAAAACATAATCCAAACAAGAACCAGGAACACAGACTGACAAGGACAGACAATACAATGAACCAGCAACAAGAGGAAAGGAGCACTGGGTACATATAGACACAGACACAGGTGAAACACATCAGGGCAGGGCAGACAATCAACATAGGGGAACAAGACAGGAAGTACAACTAAAACCAAACTTGTGTCAAAATAAAACCAAATCCACACCATGACACATTGGAGCTTACATTTACACACACATACACACACGCATACATGTATTGTACACACACACACATACCGGTCTGTCGCGCTCATCTGTGTCATGCAGACCAAAGAATCCTCGCAAATAAGCGGCTCCAGTCAAACCACATGAAACATGTTTGTGCTGCTGGTCCTTGTCATTAGATCAGCTCCACACACATCACTTTTAAACTTTTGCGGAGACCTGTGAGACGCGTCTCGTCACTCGCTGCTCTGACCATGTGGACGAGCCGTCTTTTGCTTAAAAATGCTTTGCAGAATGGGAAGATTAAAACAGCAGTTCTCTGTGCGCAAAAGTGCCGAAGCTGTTGTGGGTTTTGGCACCGCTGTCTCAGCTCTGACCCAGTAGAAATTGTAGCTGCACTTATGGAAAGTACACGACTCGAAATGGCTGTTATTTCAAAGAACTGGACTATTTTAAACTACTCGGTTAACCGGTTTTAACCGGTTAATGAGGCTCTGTGGTCCGTCATGAAAATTCATAGTTATTTACATCCCTAGTTAATATTGTAGAAATCATTGAAGGGCCAAATTAATGCATAATATTTCTACTTGAAAAGTGGAGCCACAATGTGATGTATAGCACTCCAAAAATAAGTCCCCCAGATTGTAAAATCCTACTTTAGAGTACTGTTATTCCTTATATGTACCGGTATAGTTTTTATAATTGTAAAAGTTGGATGTCAGTGTTGGTGTAAGATGGAGATGTTGTGACAAGAGGAAGCAAACAGTCACATATAATCCATGTGCCAAGAGGAAGCAAACAGTCACATATAATCCATGTGCCAAGAGGAAGCAAACAGTCACATATAATCCATGTGCCAAGAGGAAGCAAACAGTCACATATAATCCATTTTGCCAAGAGGAAGCAAACAGTCACATAGAGCCCAGAGCCCCTACAGAATCGGACTCTAATTATTAAGTTCACAGAAGTATATGGCGAGTTGGTTTCCTGGTCCATGAAAGAGGGTGCTTTTACACCTGTTTGTCCAGTAAAGTATAGACCAAACGTAGCGTGAAACCACTGTTCTAAACTGTCATTAGAATGCTATTTTTAAGTAATAATTTTTTTTAATCATATGAGGCTCCAGAAATCCTCCAGGGGGGTTTTGTTTGTTAATCCATTGTGCCAAAAGGAAGCATGGGCCCTGTTTGGAGTTGGAGTTTTTGATTTACTGGAAACTGGAGGGTTATGTTAACATGACGTAATGTGGACACTGGCGCGTTTTGGCTGCCGCTTCTCCACCCGTGAGGAAAATTATGGAAGCTTTACTCGATTCATGTTCTAATGAGTTCATAAAAAATGCATATTACTACGTACAAATTGTATTAAAATCCGTAATTTAATTGAATGTCCAGAAGCCAACATGGACAGCACAAACAGAAGAACCGTGACGTTGCCCGGCATGGCGCAGCCGGGGCCCCACCCTGGAGCCAGGCCTGGGGTCGGGGCTCAAATGCGAGCGCCTGGTGGCCGGGCCTTAGTCCACGGGGCCCGGCCGGGCTCAGCCCGAAGGGACGACGTGGGCAGTCCCTCCTGTGGGCCCGCCACCTGCAGAGGGGTCCGTGGTGGTGCGGTGCTGAGAGGACTGGGCAGCAGTCGAAGGCGGAGACCTCGGCGACCCAGTCCACACACCCAACATCTGGCTCTTGGGACGTGGAACGTCACCTCACTGGGGGGGAAGGAGCCCGAGCTCGTGGGAGAGGTCGAGCGATACCGACTAGAGATAGTCGGCCTCACCTCCACACACAGCTTGGGCTCTGGAACCCAACTCCTTGAGAGGGGTTGGACGCTCCCCTTTCTGGTGTTTCTCGCGGGGAGAGGCGATGAGCTGGGGTGGCCATTTTCATGGCCCCCCATCTCAGCCGCCACGTGTTGGAGTTCTCCCCGGTGAATGAGAGGGTCGCGTTCCTCCGCCTTCGGGTGGGGGACAAGTCTCTCACTGTTGTGACGGCCTACGGGCCTAACAGCAGTGCAGAGTACTCTGCCTTCTTGGGAGTCCTTGGGAGGGGTACTGGACGGTGCACCAACCGGGGACTCCGTTATTCTACTGGGGGACTTCAACGCCCATGTGGGAAATGCCAGTGACACTTGGAGAGGGGTGATTGGGAAGAACGGCCCGCCCAGTCTGAATCCGAGCGGTGTTCAGTTGTTGGACTTCTGTGCCAGTCACGGTTTGTCCATCACGAACACCATGTTCGAGCACAAGGGTGTCCACCAGTGCACGTGGCACCAGGACACCCTAGGCCGGAGGTCGATGATCGACTTTGTTGTCGTATCATCTAACCTTCGACCGCGTGTCTCGGACGCTCGGGTGAAGAGAGGGGCGGAGCTGTCAACCGATCATCACCCGGTCGTGAATTGGATCCGCTGGCAGGGGAGGAAGCCTGTCAGACCTGGCAGGCCCAAGCGTGTAGTGAGGATTTGCTGGGAACGTCTCGCTGAGCCCCCTGTTAGACGGACTTTCAACTCACACCTCCGGGAGAGCTTCTCCCAGGTCCCGGCGGAGGAGGGGGATATTGAGTCCGAGTGGACCATGTTCTCTTCCTCTATCGCCAATGCGGCGGCTCGTAGCTGTGGTCGCAGGGTCTCTGGTGCTGGTCCCGGCGGCAATCCCCGAACCCGGTGGTGGACACCGGCAGTAAGGGATGCCGTCAGGCTGAAGAAGGAGTCCTATCGAGCAATGATGGTTCATGGGACTCCTGAGGCAGCTGTCCAGTATCGGCAGGCCAAGCGCGCCGCGGCCCGGGCTGTTGCAGAGGCAAAAACCCGGGACTGGGAGGAGTTTGGAGAGTCCATGGAGCATGACTATCGGTCGGCCTCAAAGAGATTCTGGCAAACCGTCCGGCGCCTCAGGAAGGGGAAGCAGTTCTTGCCAACACTGTGTACGGTGCGGGTGAAGGGCTGCTGACCTCAACTGGGGATATTGTCGGGCGGTGGAAGGAATACTTCGAGGTTTTCCTCAATCCAATCCTGTGCCAGGATACAACAGTTTCAGGAAGGACAGAAAAGAGGGAAAAGGAGGGGGTCTCTTGTTCTATGTTCGCAACACAATACAATGTTCTCAAATACAGTGGCCCTCAGAAGAAAACCTGGAATGTATTGGCCTTAATATTGAACTCTCACCACAAATGTCTTTTACTTTGTTGGGACTATATAAACCACCAAAATCTTCCAAATCTACCTTCTGTGAACAACTTGACACCATCCTTAAACATTGTAATCCTGATAAAGAAGTCATTGTAATGGGTGATTTTAACATTAATTATGAGGATAAGATTGCAAGAAAGTCACTTAAGTCTATGATGACAAAATATGACCTTGTCCAGGTAGTCAAAGGTCCGACAAGGATAACCTCATCAACCCAGACACAAATTGACTTGGTTTTCAGTAATAAACCAGAACGAATTCAAAAAAGTTACAATATGATCACTGGGCTATCTGATCACAATCTTACACTTGCATCTAGAAAGCTACCAAAGAGAAGACCAACACGGAATGAAATTAAAGGCAGCACTCTCAAAATTCCAAAAACTGAACTGCCAAATTTTCATGCAAAAATAGATGAAATCAATTGGAACAGTATACTCTCTGGTAATGATACAAATGCGGATTCCGAAGCATTTATCTCCACAATTCAGCGTGTGATAAAACACTATCAGAAAGAAGTAAAGCAAAGGCGTTATAAAAAGTATATTCTTCCCTGGTTTAATGAAGACATACTCAAGTTAATGAAAGAGCGAGATATGGCCCTTAAATCATCCTTAAAATCTAAACAGATGCATGACAAGCTTAGGTTTACAACCCTGAGAAATAGAGTAGTAAAGGAATTGAGGCATGCCAAAGCAACCCTTTTCATAAATAAAATCTGTGAAGGGAAAGGAAACAGTAAAATGACTTGGGATCAGCTAAAAATTCTAATGGGAAAAAATACCAAAACCCGCGACAATAACATAAAAATATATAAAGATACATGTCTAATAGAGGAACCATTACAAGTGGCTTCTACCTTCAATAAGCATTTTGTGGAGTCCGTTGAAGTGTTATCTTACAACCCACCCACGGACTCTCTAAGTGTGGTGCCGTTAAATACATTTGAACCGGTTTTCTCTCTAAGAGAAGTTTCTCACTCAATTGTGGATAAAACAATAAGGACGCTAAAAAATTCGAAATCATCCGATTCATATGGACTGGATACAATACTGCTGAAGACACACAGAGAAACACTCACAGATCCCATCACAAAACTGATAAACTCTTCTTTCAGACAGTCATTGTGCCCTACTACTTGGAAACCAGCAATTGTTACACCAGTTTTCAAGTCTGGAAATGCACAAGAAGTCACAAACTACAGACCTATCAGCATATTGCCCGTTGTCTCAAAAATTGTGGAGAGATGTGTAGCTGATCAGCTACAGGCCCATCTTAACAACTCTCCTTTCAACCTACACCCCATGCAATTTGGCTTTAGGGCCAACCATTCCACTGACACTGCCACCTGCTTTTTAATTGAAAGCGTAAAGGCTAAAATGGATAAAGGGGGGGTAGTCGGTGCCATTTTCCTGGACTTGAAAAAAGCATTTGACACCATCAGCCATAATGTCCTCATCTCCAAACTATCACTGTTCAACTTCTCACCTGAAGCGGTAAACTGGGTAAAATCATATCTAGAACACAGGACACAAGCGGTCCGGATAAATAATAGTCTATCGTCCCATCGGGCTTACACTGCCGGTGTGCCCCAGGGTTCTATCCTGGGGCCGCTCCTGTTCAGCATCTATATAAACGACTTACCATCTGTGTGTTCTGGATGTGATATTCAAATGTATGCAGACGACACTGTGATCTATGTACATGGTAAAGATAAGGCGGAAGCAGCCCAAAAATTGACTGAAACCATGATTCACGTTTCAGAATGGCTTTTTAAGTCGTGCCTGCACTTGAATTTGAAAAAAACAGAATGTATGTTTTTTTCTAAACAAAATTCTAATTCACCAAACCCCAGTGTGTGTATTGCTGGTAACACAATAAATGTAGTGACACAATACACATATCTGGGTGTTGTCATAGACTGTCATTTTTCTTTCAAGAAACAGGTAAAGAAAGTAAACCGAATAGTAAAGCTAAATTTAGCAAACTTTAAATTCATCAGAAGTAACTTAAACCAGGAATCTGCCATTTTATATTTCAATTCGATGATAATGCCGCATCTTACCTACTGTGTTACCAGCTGGTCACAGGGATGCAAGACAGCCCTGAAGCCTATCCAGTCTGTCTACAAACAGGCGTTAAAAGTCCTGGATAGGAAACCTTTCCGGCATCACCACTGCAGCATCTTGGCCAAATATAAGATGCTCAGCTGGGAAAACCTGGTAAGATTTCAAGATGGTCTTCTGGTTTTTAAAATCTTAAATGGTCTGGCCCCACCCCCACTATCGATTTTTTTTAAGCAGAGCAGCAGAAACACCAGATCTGCTGCCTCTAATAATCTTCTCGTCCCACTGAGAAAAAGTTCCTTTGGCCAATCGGCTTTCTCAGTGCACGCCGTTCAGTTTTGGAACACAATCCCAGTCCATATAAAAAATAGCACCACACACAGGACTTTTAAACATACGTTGAAAGCCTGGTTATTGGACAATCAAGATTGTAACCACTCATGATGCATTACTTGCTTTTATATGTTTTAATTACGTGTTTTAAACTGAAATGTTTTAACTAGTTACTCTATATTGTCAAGTGATGTAATGTATTGTAATGTAATTGTAATTTTTTGCAGTGCACTTTGATGGCATTTTACACCTTGCCTAGGGACTACAGTTGGAAACTAGCTGTTAGCTAATACTGACACATTTACAGCAATGTTGATTAATGTGTATCGTCCCTATCCAAATAAACTATTAAATGAAAAAAATAAATGAAATGAATCCCCCCGTCACGTCCTCCGCCCTGGAGGCAGAGGCTGAGGATGTTGGGGCGGATACTTCCATCTTCCTGGCAGAGGTCACCAAGGTGGTTGGCAGCCTCCATGGTGGCAAGACGCCGGGAGTGGATGAGATCCGTCCTGACTATCTAAAGTCTCTGGATGTTGTAGGACTGTCTTGGCTGACACGTCTCTGCAACATTGCGTGGCGATCGGGGGCAGTGCCAATGAAATGGCAGACCGGGTTGGTGGTCCCTCTCTACAAGAAGGGGGACCGGAGGGTGTGTTCCAATTATCGTGGGATCACACTCCTCAGCCTCCCTGGTAAGGTTTACTCCAAGGTACTGGAGAGGAGGCTACGGCCGATGGTCGAATCTCAGATTCAGGAGGAGCAGTGTGGTTTTCGTCCCGGTCGCGGAACACTGGACCAGCTCTATACTCTCCATCGGATACTCGAGGGTTCATGGGAGTTCGCCCAACCTGTCCACATGTGCTTTGTGGATTTGGAGAAGGTGTTCGACAGTGTTCCCCGGGGTGTACTTTGGGGGGTTCTCCGGGAGTATGGGGTCCTCTGCTGAGGGCCATCCGGTCCCTGTATGACCGGAGCCAGAGCTGTGTTCGCATTGCCGGCAGTAAGTCAGACCTGTTCCCGGTGAATGTTGGCCTCCGACAGGGTTGCCCTTTTGTCACCGGTTCTGTTCACTGTGTTCATGGACAGAATTTCTAGGCGTAGCCAGGGGTCGGAGGTGGTCCGGTTCGGGGACCACAGGATTTCATCTCTGCTGTTTGCGGATGATGTTGTCCTGTTGGCTCCAATGAACCAGGACCTGCAACATGCACTGGAGCGGTTTGCAGCCGAGTGTGAAGCGGCTGGGATGAGAATCAGCACCTCCAAATCTGAGGCCATGGTGCTCAACCGGAAAAAGGTGCCTTGCCCTCTTCAGGTGGGTGGGGAGGTCCTTCCTCAAGTGGAGAAGTTCAAGTATCTCGGGGTCTTGTTCACGAGTGAGGGAAGGATGGAGCGTGAGATTGACAGGCGGATCGGTGCAGCGTGCGCAGTGATGCGGTCGCTGTATCGGACCGTTGTGGTAAAGAGGGAGCTGAGCCGAAAGGCAAAGCTCTCGATTTACCGGTCAATCTTCGTTCCCTCCCTCACCTATGGTCATGAGCTTTGGGTAATGACCGAAAGAACGAGATCGTGGATACAAGCGGTCGAAATGAGCTTCCTCCGCAGAGTGGCTGGGCGCTCCCTTAGAGATAGGGTGAGGAGCTCAGTCACACGGGAGGAGCTCGGAGTAGAGCCGCTGCTTCTTCACGTCGAGAGGAACCATTTGAGGTGGCTCGGGCATCTGTTCCGGATGCCTCCTGGACGCCTCCCTGGGGAGGTGTTCTGGGCACGTCCCACCGGGAGGAGGCCCCGGGGAAGACCCAGGACACGCTGGAGGGACTATGTCTCTCAACTGGCCTGGGAACGCCTTGGGGTCCCCCCGGACGAGCTGGAGGAAATGTGTGTGGATAGGGAAGTCTGGGCGTCTCTGCTTAGACTGCTGCCCCCGCGACCCGGCAACGGATGAAGCGGAAGAAGATGGAATGGAATGGAATGAAATGGAATTTAATTGAAAACGTGAGGTCATCGATTCATCTTGTGAATGAATGTAAAAAGTGCTGAGTAGAAACCTAGTGTGACGCAGAACGAGAAGCGGCGCTGTTACAAACAGGCCGCCTCCTTATCCAAACCGCGGTTTGCAGTTAGGTCACCGCCTCTGGAGTTGGCTTTCGGGAATGTGGCCTCTGTTACTGGCCTTTCTGCTGACCTAGCACTGGCTGTCATCACCCTCAGTTGTCTCCACATCTCCGACCATGACTCTCCGGTACACATCCTCGCAGCTCCTCAGTTTTAACCACTGCGCTCCTCCAACACTGGACATGATCAGCACAATAAAGCAGCACTGCCTTCTCCGACGTCGTCCCTACATTCACAGAATCTCCCGCCGCATATACATCCTTTATTCCTCCTCTGAAACCGGCATCCCCTCTCTCTGGACTGATCACAACACGCGCCATCTTGGAAAGTTCCGTATGTGTCACCTGCGCACCAGTCACGTGACTTGCAACCTCCGCTCAATTCCAACTTCTGCGACAACTTAACAACAAAAAACATTCAATGTGGGCCTCTTCAACACACGGTCACGAAATACTAAAAGCCTTCCTCTAAACTGTTACGGACCATGTCCTTGTTTTTCTCCTTGCCTCCACCTCCTCAGATCTGCCCCCCCCCGCCGACGTTTCATCCTGCAACCAGCTGGGAGGTATAAAGGGCCTGGCTCCAGACCAATCTCTCTCTCACTTTGGCCTGCATCCTGCGGCTGCACACTCCTGTGATTTTTGTTGCACATTTAACTTTATGTAACAAAACTGTTAGATTTTAGACCTGCGTTTCCAGTCTCTGTTCCACGCCCGTTTCATTTTCTGTTACTGAGCCACACTCTCTAGACCAGGGGTCCCCAAACTTTTTCCTATGAGGGCCACATAACTTTTCCCTTCTTCAATGGGGGCCGGGTCAGTTTGTAACAGAAAAAGTGTGATGATTACAAGAGAGCCTAAACTTAAAAAAAATATTGTTTTCCAGAAAGCACAATCAAATAACCCTCTCTGGGTTCTTCACAGAACAAAAGTCAGGAAATAATATAATATATAATATAACACTATTTATGAAATAAATAATAACCAAAAACTAAAATTACTATCATAGATTAGAAAAAAGATTTCAAACACAGACACATTGAAGAGATAGTATGGATAAAATCAAAAGGAAAGATTGACAAATATATTTTTGGCGACATTTTAAAGGACAAAATTAGCCTCTGATTGGACGCCAGTGACATAAAAAATAAAATGTCCTCAGTCTGAAAAAGTGGCAGATGAAATCCCACAAGATTTACATTAACACAACATAAGGAAATCACTTGATATAAAAAGGAATCGTTAAAAAAATGAAAAAATAAAATTACCCTTGAAAAAGGTGTAACGGACGCGATGGTTTCCGTCAATTTTTAACAATTAAACTTGAGAAGAAAAAAATCTGGTCTGGTTTCACATTTAATTGATTTAAAAATGAAATTTTCACTTTGCTTCTACTCTATGTAAAAAAAATAGAATCTCTTAATCAAATGTGGACATCTAAAAATACGCGACAAACTTCCACAAAGCTCATTCCGTCAAATCATCACGTCCGTTACATAAAATAAACAGAGCCGCTATAGGAAACTTGTCTAATGTATAAAACAGTTATGTTCTAACAACTTCTAAGTGACAGAGGAGGGATTTGGATACATGAAAACCATAAAATATCTTCTGATTATTAAAATCAAATTTTGGGCCTTTTGTCACACTTTTGTGCCCTTTAGTTTGAACAAGCCCATATATGAAAATACTCTCTGGTATTGTTCAGGGGGCCGGAGCAAATGTAGAGGCGGGCCGTAGTTTGGGGACCACTTCTCTAGACCCTAACACCCAGTGGTTCGTAATGTAAACAAATTCATAACTGACAATAAACTGGATTTCTTCTGTCTCACTGAAACCTAGCATAAATCCATGGACTATCTGACTCTAAATCAGACCACACCACCTGGATCCTCTTACCTCGACAACCCCTGCCCTGAACGTCGGGGAGGAGGCATCTGCATCTACCAGCACAACCTCAATCTTCGGCCCATCTCCATCCCTGCCACTACCACATTCAAACACCTGGTTTTCTCTCTGGTTCACAATCTCCCATCGCTTCCATTATACACCGCCCTCCCAAAACCTGTACTTAATTCCTTTCAGACTTTGCAGGCTTTTACACACAGCTTTCCTCCATCTCTCCCTCTGTTCTCCTCCTTGGAGATTTCAACATCCATGTTGATAATCCACACTCTAAATTTGCAGCTGATTTTCTGGACTTTTTAAACTGCCTAAACCTCATCCAGCCTCAACTCATCTGCTTCTCTGCCTCATTATCAATCCAAAATATCACACACACAGACCTCACCCTCTCCGACCACCTAGCCGTCACCGTGGATATTGCCATACCCAGTCAAACTCCCAAACAAACACGCACAATAACATACCGCTATCTAAAGTCCCTCAGTTCCCTCCTCTGTATCTAATACTTTATCCTCTTCCTCTCGCCCCCCTCCTGTCTCATCCACCTCAGAACTCATTGACCATTATAATCAGACCCTCTCCTCCTGCCTGAAGCAATTTGCTCCCCTCAAAATGGCCAGTCTCCTTTTCCTCCTTTTCTTCTGCCCCTTGGTTCACCCCAGACCTCTACAACCTCAAGAAGAAACGGCGACAGCTTGAAAGACTCTATGCCAAGACTGATCTTACTGTTCATGCCAAATCTTACAAATACCTCACCAATACCTACAACACCGCTCTCAAATCCGCCCGTTCTGATTATTTCTCTCAGCTTATCCACTCCAATTCACACAGCCAAGCTCCTCTCCAACATGACACTAGGCACCTGCCACCTTGACCCCACTCCATCCCCTCTCCTAAAATCCTGCATCCCCTCTCTGACCCCACTCATCACAAACATCATCAACTCCTCCCTCACCACCAGTACTGTCCCTCCAAATCTCAAAATTGCCATCATCAAGCCACTCCTCAAAAAACCCAACCTGGACAAGTTCCGCCCCATCTCAAATCTCCTTCTCCTATCAAAAATCCTAGAACGTGCCGTCATCACCCGAGTCCAACACTACCTCCACACCTTCACTCTCTTTGAAAATGTCCAATCCGGTTTCCGTCACAACACAATACAATTTACAATACAATTCATTCTTGTATAGCCCTAAATCACAACAGAAGTCATCTCAGAGGACTTAACAAAACCATTGAAATCACCAACACAGATCAGAGAATCAACAGTTAAAACACATAAAGAATATAGAAAACATTTAAAAACACGTTAAAAAATGTCCATACATGTTGTAGAATGTTAAAGTGTCCTGGATCATCACCACATTCTTTTTGTTGGACACAAACTGTCCAACAGACCCTCCTGCATCGGCAAGGAAAAACTCACAAAAACCCAGTGGGAAAAAAGTGAGAAACCTCTAGGAGACCCACTAGTTGAGAAAGGGATCCACTCCTAACGGACAGACGGGCTATAGATCCAGGACCTAAGCTACAGGACTTGGACCAGTGGCCGCTGAACGTGGACAGGTCCAGTGCAGGACTGAGGAACTCCCAGGCGGGTCGGGCAGGGAAGTCCGCAGGTGTAGATGGAGGAGGCCAGGTTCAGAGGTCCTGCCTTCACGCCATGAAACAGACAATGAAACAATGGGTGAATAGCAATGAATTACAGTCAAAATCCTAATAATGCTAAAAAGATAAAGTAGGAAGGAGGAGAGGATAGTGCTCAAGTTACCATACTTCTCCCAGCAAACTGACTCCCTATGCAGGTTGACTGACAGTCTGAGGAGTTTAGCCTTCCCTGAGTCTTGCCTTCCTAACCATATGCCTAAACTAAACTAGACTGTTTTAGCCTAGCCTAGAACGTAGTGTTGAAGATGCAGCGGACTGGGTCCCATATACGCAGACTCCCAAGACTGGACGAAACATGACCGGACAAACAAACTAACCAAATGCCAAGTTGAAAAAGAGTGTTTTAAGCCTGGCCTTAAATGTAGAGACAGTGTCTGCTTCCTTAACGTCCGTGGGGAGCTGATTCCACAGTAAAGGAGCTTGGAAGCTAAATGCACTGCCGCCGACAGTGCTTTTTGAGACCTTAGGAACCACCAGACGTCTGGCGTTTTGCGAGCGCAGTGCTCGGCTTGGTTGATAAGACCTTAACATGTCTTGAAGATAAGAGGGAGCCAAGCCATTTTTGGCTTTGTATGCCAAGATAAGAATTTTAAACTTTATTCTGTACTCCACAGGAAGCCAGTGGAGTGATTTTAAAACAAAAGTTATGTGCTCCCTCCTTTTGGTGCCTGTTAAGATCCTTGCTGATGTATTTTGAACAAGCTGGAAGCTCTTCAAAGAGGTTTTAGGCCACGCTGCCAGCAGAGCGTTACAGTAGTCAAGTCTTGAGGTGACAAAGGCGAGGATTAGTTCTTCCGCATCATTTTTAGGAAGGAAATTCCTGATTTTAGCAATGTTACGCAAGTGGAAATATGCTGTTTTAGTTGCTTGGTTTATATAAGTCTTGAAGGAGAGTTGTTCGTCGAAAATGACTCAGAGATTCCCCACAGTGTTACTGGGTATAATACTGACATTATCGAGAGTGATTATCTGGTCGGCGAGGGAGTCACGCAGGCGCTTCGGACCGAGTAGGATCACTTCTGTTTTCTCCGGGTTAAGCAGTAGAAACTTAAGAGTCATCCACGTTTTAAGGTCCTTTATGCAAGCACTAAGCCTGCATAGTGCCTGCATAAAGGCTTAGTGATTTAGTTTCATCGACAGATGAAGCTGTGTGTCATCTGCGTAGCAGTGGAAATTAATTCCATGCTTTTTAATGATGTTTTCTAACGGTAGCATATAGAGTGTGAAAAGAATCAAGTACTGATCCCTGGGGCATACCGAATTCCACTCTAGAGTAGGGTGACGAGCTTTGATTCACATTGACAAAGTGATACCAATCCGATAAATAGGATTTAAACCAGCCAAGGGCTGTTCCTCTAAGACCTATATCACATTCTAGCCTCTGCAGTAGAATGCTGTGGTCTATTGTGTCAAATGCAGCACTAAGGTCCAGTAGGACCAGCACTGACACTTGTCCATTATCAGCAGCTAGTAGTAAGTCATTTGTGACTGTAACTAGAGCCGTTTCAGTGCTTTGATGAGCTCTGAATCCTGATTGAAAAACATTTTTTTTCTGCAGGGGGCAGCAAAACTGTTTAGCTATAAGCTTTTTCAGGATTTTGGATATGAAAGTAAGGTTCGAGATTGGTCTGTAGCTTGTAAGTAGTTCCGGATCCAGGTTTGTTTTCTTCAGAAGGGGTTTGATAACAGCAGTTTTAAAAGCTTGTGGGACATAGCCACATTGTATGGATGCGTTTATTTTATTTAAGATAGGCTCTATTATCAAAAGAAGTGTGTCTTTAAAGAGCCATGCCGGGAAGTTGAGGCTTTAGAAGGTGTGACCGCAGAGATCACTTCCTCTTGGCTCACAGCCGTGAACTTGTCGAGGCCCACTGAAGAATCCAGGTGGGAAATCAAGTGCAACGCTTCAGCCTGTCCATTACCAACACTAGGAGTGGTTTCCTCCAGTTTTTCACAGATGGATGTAATTTCATCATTAAAGAAGTGAAGAAAATCGACACTGCTCAGTGAGCTTGGAATTTTAGGCTTGTTTTTATTTGCTTCTATTAAAGTTGAATAGTATTGAGTTGATGATGGAATGATGCTATCCTCACAGAAGTGAATGTATGACGTCACAGTGTCCGTGTATTCAGCCACAGATAGTTTGGATGAATACACGGACACTGTGACGTCATACATTCACTTCTGTGAGGATAGCATCATTCCAACAAGGACCAGGGTCATCTATAACAATGACAAACCCTGGTTCACTGCTAAACTCCGGCAGCTCAGGAAAGCAAAGGAGTCTGCTTTCAGGGAGGGGGACCGCAGCGGCTACAAAGCAGCTAAATATCAGTTCAGGAAAGAACTGAAAGCAGCCAAGTCACAGAGAACGACTACAGGAGCAGTTTGGTAACAACGATGCTGCTTCTGTCTGGAGGGGCCTACGGGAGATCACCAACTACAAGCCCAAAGCCCCCCCCCTGTGCTGACGACCACAAGCTAGCTGACGAACTGAACTTATTTTTCAGTCGCTTTGATGCTGCCCCTGACACCTCTCCCTCCCCCACCCCCCAACGACCCACATCAGCCCTGCCCCCAATATACAACAATAGCCTCTAAAGAGATTAAACACACCCCCGCAAAGCTCCTGGCCCGGACCACGTGTCTCCGGCCACTCTGAGACACTGCGCCAGTGAGCTTACTTCTGTGTTCACTGACATTTCCAACACCTCTCTGCAGTCCTGCCGTGTCCCGGCCTGCTTCAAATCCTCCATCATTGTCCCCGTCCCGAAGAAGCCCAGGATCACAGGACTCAACGACTACAGACCTGTAGCACTTACTTCTGTCGTCATGAAGTCATTTGAACGCCTGGTCCTCTCCCATCTCAAGTCCTTCACCTCCCCCCTCCTGGACCCCCTGCAGTTCGCCTACAGAGCCAACAGATCTGTAGACGACGCCATTAATCTGGCCCTCCACCACATCCTACAGCACCTGGACTCCCCGGGGACCTACGCCAGGGTCCTGTTCGTGGACTTCAGCTCTGCCTTCAACACAATCCTGCCATCCCTGCAAGCTCTCCCAGCTCAACGTGCCCGATTCCACCTGCAGGTGGATCACTGACTTCCTGACAGACAGGAAGCAGCGAGTGCGTCTGGGGACGAATGTCTTGGACTCTCGGATTATAAATACAGGAGCCCCACAGGGCTGTGTTCTTTCTCCCCTGCTCTTCTCCCTGTACACCAACCACTGCACCTCCAGCCACGACTCCTTGAAGCTGATCAAGTTCGCGGACGACACCACCCTCATTGGACTCATGACAACGATGAGTCCGCCTACAGGAGGGAGGTGGACCGGCTGGTGTCCTGGTGCAGTGGTAACAACCTGGAGCTGAACGCCCAGAAGACAGTGGAGATGATTGTGGACTTCAGGAAGAGCACTGTCCCCCCGCCCCCACCCTCCGTGATGGACTCCCCCATCACCTCTGTGGAGTCCTTCCCTTTCCTGGGCACCACCATCACCCAGGACCTCAAGTGGGAGCCGACCATCAGCTCCCTCATCAAGAAGGCCCAGCAGAGGATGTACTTCCTGCGGCAGCTCAGGAAAGCCAAGCTGCCTACACAGATGTTGGTGCAGTTCTATACGGCCATCATCGAGTCCATCCTCACCTCCTCCATCACCGTGTGGTTCGCTGGAGCCACAGTCAGGGACAAACAGAGACTACAGCACATTGTGCGCTCTGCAGAGGAAGTGATTGGCCGCAGTCTTCCATCGCTACAGGACCTGTACGTCGCCCGAGCTCGAGGCCGAACAGTTTCTTCCCCTCTTCCCCTCTGCTGTTGGACTCTTGAACGCAGAGCTCTTTTTGGCCAGAACGCTCACATTTTACTCCGGGCCTGTGGAAGTAGAAAAACAGCACCTACTATAAATGCTTCCTGCTTCTCAAGAGAGCAGTCGTGTGTCTCTCTGCTCTGCTTTTGCTTCGCCTTTTAATCTCCTTGAATCATTTTATTTACATTTTTTGTTTCTCCTTTAATCATTTTATTTACAAAACGAGGATTACTCCTTCTACACACTTCAGCTTTGTGGAATTTATCAACTTTAGTCATGTCGGGACGAAAGAGACGGAGAAGCGTCTGCGGCGGCTGTTGTGCTCTGGAATATCAGCTCAAATCTC